>CP080484.1:5855000-6180000 GCA_020844145.1 Sarcoptes scabiei
TAATCTAGTCCCTAGATTCAACTTTCAACAACAGATTTATGTTTCTCGGTCTTCGTTTGATCGGCCTACTCTCTAGGTCCTAGTGATACGGATCGATTTGAAAAAAAATAAGGATTCCAATCGGAGCTAAAACTTTGAGTTTCAAATAACCAATCGATTTCATTAAGACCAATAAATTGGAAGTAAATAAAAAAAAAAGAACCGAACAATTTGTTTCGCTCTTTCTCTAGGATCGAATCGAATTCTAATTCTTGTATGAATGGTGGTATCTCACCCAATGATCGAGTTCAACAATCACCGATGCGTTCCAAATTGAATTGAATAGAAAAAAAGTCTATTTTTTTTTTTTTTTTTTTTTGATTTCAAAATTCAGATTGATAATCTAATTTCGATTGCTTGAGAAAAAAAAAACTATTCCATTTAAAGTTTTCTTCACTCAAAGATCAGAGGCATCTTTTTCGCTACTCTCTCTCTCTTTTTACTTGGTTTGAATTCAATTGATTAAAATTGACAATTTAATCTTCGATAATTTAACACGATCGTATCGATGAGATTTTCAAGAGAACAAAAAAAAAAAGTTGGAAAAAAATCAAAAATCAAAAAAAAAAAAATGTTGTTGATGTAGCGATTCTGAATTCAAATAAGAAATTAAATTTGAGCTAGTCAATTTAAGTCCTTTAGCTTGAATCTGTTACCGATTGATCTGTTACCAAATCTCTTCTTTTACTTGCTTTTCTATTGATTCACAAAACTCTACGGATTTGGGATTGTTCTTGTGAATGTTGAAAGAAAAGAGAGAACAAAGGAAAAGGAAAAGGTAGAAAAAAAAATAAATTTGAATTTGAATAGTAAAGGGCAATGACAATTTGTTACGCATAGATTTTTGTTGTTGGATTAACTATTTTGAATAACATTCGCTAGTGTTTCGATTTGATTTCGAATTCAAATTTAAGAGAAAATTCAAGATAGAGAGAGAGAGAGAGAGAGATAAAAAAGACTCATAGAATAGAAAGAATTTTTTTTTTTTTAATTAAATCGAATTCAATTCTATGTTTGAGTACATTTCTATTGAATCATTGATTCCATTCACTCGTTACATTCCATTCGGAACCTATCGATAGACAATCGAATCTTGGATCTCATTCTCGAAGATTGAATCCTAGACCCTTAGAAATAAATATCGAGATGAATTTAGAGAAAATGATAAATGATTTTTATTCAACAATAAGAAGAAGGCAAAAAAAAAAGCTGGGAAAAATTTTTCCATCTAGACGAAACGGAACGAAATCCCTCGATACAATTTCAATCAATATTTAAATGGAGAAAGAGAGAGAGAGAAAAAAAATCTGCTATTCTTTGTTGACACTTCATCAATGTTCACACATTGAGAACCAGAGAATAAACTAGAAAGAGAGAGAGAGAGAGAGAGCTAGAGAGAAGGAAGTTTCAGAAGCGGAAATAGCTTGAATTTTGAAATCAAAAATCCTAGAGGCTTTTTTTCTTGCGTTTCAAAACCCAGTAGCTAGGACCAAGATGAAGAGAGAGAGAGAGAGAGAGAGAGAGAGAGAGAGAGAGAGAGAGAGAGAGAGAGAGAGAGAGAGAGAAAGAGAGAGAGAGAGAGAGAGAGAGAGAGAGAGAGAGAGAGAGAGAGAGAGAGAGAAAGAGAGAGAGAGAGAGAGAGAGAGAGACCGTAGAGAAAAAAAAATGGAATAAATGTTTCCGTTCGGATCGGTCTCCTACGGTAGACAACATTCAGATTGAAAAAAAAATGAACCAACTCGAGTTGCAGCGGAGGGAAGCGCAAGGCTACCAAAAAAATCGTTCGATTGATGTCTCCGATGGGTTACCCGGTGAAGATTGATATGGAAAACCCAAAAGCGTACTTCTCTCACTCTCAAATGTTTGAGAACCAAAAAAAAAAAAAAATGAAAACATTTGTCATCAAAGATTGGAACGAAACGAGAGGAAATAGAGGAAGAGTGAAAGTCATCGTTCGAAACGATCCGAAACGTAACCGTAAATTATGGGACCATAGAAAAAAAATTATCCTAAAAAATGATCCATATTGAAAAAAATTGCCAAAAAAAAAAAAAAAATACAAATTTACACTCTATGTTGTGCTCTGGTTGAAATGTATTTCAATGTATTTGAAACATTTTTGAAACTTAATTCTTGAAATTGAAACTGAAATTGAAACTTAAAAAAAATTCTAGTCTAAAAACACTTAAAATAAACAAGAAGATTGATTGTAGAAGAAGTGATTGAGAGATGGAGAAAAAAAAACCACCGAGAGGGGAGGGTAGAAACGAAATAAGGAAGTAGAGAAATAAAGTGAACGTATTCTCTTCAATCATTTTGGTGATGGTGGTGATGGTTTCGAGATGATGATCAAGAGGAATAGGAAGGTAATCCCAATCCTCTCAATGATTCAAAGCCTCAAATGATTTTGTGGTTTGAAAGGGGACTAGATCTGATCATTGAGAATTCTGGTTAAAAATCTGGTCTCGATTCGCATCTGGAAAACGCATCTTGCTAATTCTCGAGAAAATGAATGAGTTAGAAATATGGATTATATTCTCTTACTTTGTTGATTTTAATCAAAATGATGTGTTTGCATTAAGATGATTGGATTGCTTCACTTCTGGTCCTTTTTTTTTTTGCAAACTTTTGTCCCCCCATATTCGTTTGCATATCTCTAGATTGTGAATAATTAGGGCTAGAGAGAGAAAGAAAGAGAAAAAGAAATGAATTTGTTTTTTTTTTTTTTTTTTGATGAAACTCAAGTCAAAAGAACGAGAAAAATAAACCAAACGATCACAAACTTCCTAGAGATAATTTGCGAATGACAGATTGATAGTTGAATCAATCGCGATAGTCTCGATCGATCTTGTTATGATTATCCGATCCTCATCGAATTGATCCATTCTATCTAGATCTAAACTCTGCAATATTTTTATTTTATTCGATCGATTTTTGATTCGAATCTAATTAACTTCATTTCGACTGACAAATATTTACTAAAACATAATGAAGGTCTAGTTTGATCTCTCTCTCTCTCTCTCTCTCTCTCTCTGTCCTCATTAATTCGATTTGATATAGGAAAAATTTATTTTCTAGGTCTAGTGTTTAGACTCTAGAGAGCAGAGTTTTTTAAATTATCTTGTTGAAATTCGGACTAACTCTTTTCTTTTCCGATTCGCTTCTTAGTTTTGATTGTTTAATTATTGTGCCAAGATTTTTGGCGCTCTTGTCTATTAATTTTGTTATAGAATCAAAAAGTTCAAGAATCGAGTCAAAGGAGAGGGAAAAATATTCTTTTTTTTTTTTTAATCACCAATCAGTGTAAGTCCAATTTAAAAAATAATATCGAATTGGAAAGAAGTGATGATTGAAACAAAAATCTAAATCCATCACTATGGTAAGAATGCCAAAATTTGAATCGTAAAAGAATTGATCCAAGCTTCGAATGAATTCAAGTGAATTCTCTAAATCTAAATCTCTCCGATGGCCAACATACAATCGTAGACTATGATTCTGTGGCCTATCGATCAATCCAAAAAGTTTAATCATCTCCAATGTTGTATTCAATCGTTGATCACTGGTCTGATTCATTAGTTTGGAACAATAATCACCTCTTTGTTCCACTGTTATCGTTACATTTCGATAATGAGCGAAGATATTGATGCGCAACGATTGCATCGGTGGAAATCGATCGATACCATTATCGATGTAAAGCTCACCGGAAGCCATTCTTGAATGATTATAACCGCCGATAAATTTGTAACCATTTTTGATACGAATCTTTTCCAAAGTGTTCGCACCGTAAGAATCTTGAAGTGGAATCAAGAAACCTCCACGAAGATGGAGATTGAGATTGACTGTGGATTGCGTAACGAAACCTCCTCTCGAATTCCATATCAAACGACCATTGTAATAATTATACCAACGACCTTCAGGAAAATAGATTTCGATTTCGGTTGGATCTGATTCCAACGATGGCGATACCATCAAGGCATCACCGATCATAAATTGTTCATCGATTTTGTAAACTTTTTGATCGATCGAACCGAATTGAAAGAAGAGGGGTTTCAAAAATATTCGACCTTCTTTTGATGCCCTGAACATCAAAGTGTAATAGTATGGTAACAATTGATAACGAATTTTCAACGCTGATCGTATTGTGGTCTTCAGTGATGACCAAACAATCTCCTCAATCCTTTCGGTACCATTGAAAAGCATCATCATGAACGGTTGAATCGATGCGAATTGAATCCATTTACGCATCGAATTTAAACTGAATTTTTTTGAGGAATCTGTTTGCCAGCCGACCGGAAAACCGATCAACGAAACACCGAAAAGACTAAAATCAAGCATCTGTTTCAAAGCGAATCTTAACGTTGGCGATGTATCGTTTAGAATATTCGATGAGATATGTCCACCGTATCGACCGATGCCAAGAAACGTGCCCAAACTCATTATAAATGATCTTTTCGGTTGTTGGCATTGGCCTCGATGCTTGTCAATCGATGTTGATCGTTCATTATTTTGCCATTCTTTGTTCACTCTTATCTGATCATTATTATTATTATTATTACTATTATTATTATTATTATTATTGTACATGATCTTCTCTAGCTCGAAATGGATAGTTTGAATCATTTTGTATGGATAGATATTGTGTAATGAAAGATATGGTCCAATGATTGATTTGTTTCCGGATTGTAATAATTTGTTCCCACTATCAATTCCATTACTATCGGCATCATCAATTCTATCAGTATTATTTTTATTTTTATTATTACTACTATTATTATTATTATTATTATTATTGTTATTGTTAGCGATATTGAAGAAACCAACATCGAGACATGGATTGTTTCGATTCATTCTAGCAAAATAGTAATAATTCCAACGATATCTTCGTAACATTGAACGACATGATTCATTTTGATTGTTGGCAAGATTTGTTGGTAAATTGTGATCGAAAACAAAACCATCGGCCATTTTAGATTGTGATAATTGAGTTTTGACAAAAAGTTTGGCCGTTTTTGGATTGAAAAAATCCGGAAACCAACAACGCATCGTATTTGCTTCACTTTGTTCTGAAGAATTTAGAATTTTCGTGAAAAAAAAGAGAAGAAAAAAAGTTATTGAAAATATCGAAACAGAAGAAGTGGAGATGAAAAAAAAAATTCCCAACCAAACCTAAATCGACCAAATTGAATTCACCTTTTTTGGCCATTTCTCTACACTCATTAATTGATCCAATATAAGGTCGGAACGATTTATGATTCAAATCCATTAAAACTTTATCGAACCAATCTGAATGAAGCGAATTCGTTTCGATTCGATCCAAAAGTAAATGTGGCCTCTCAATCGATAGCCATTTTATTCGATTTCTTCGCAAATTTATTATCCATTTAAGCATTGAAGCTTTATCGGTGATTTTATTTGAGCTTCCACAATCCGATTCAATCGGTATCGGTATCGATAAAAGTTTTGCGATAGTTTGATTCCAATCCGGTAACGAACAGCTTGATCTACAAAGATGTAAGCCAAGTGCCCAATACGGTGGCATAGCTGGTTTATGAATAAATGATAACAATTGCTCGATCACTTGATCTGGTTTTGGTCCTAGAAAAAAATGCTAGAATCAAAGGTAGATAGAATAGTGTAGAGCGAAACAAAATAAGAAAGAATAAAGGAGAGAAAGAGAAAAAAAATTCCAAAATTAAATCAATCAATTTCGTAGATCAGTGTTGTATTTCGTAGAGAGACTTACAAATTCAAGATGACCACCGCTTGTTCTTAGAGTTAAACTTGGTCTCGAATTCGTTACCACTTGAATCGGAAACGTATTCAATAGAAGAACACCGAACGCATTGCCAACGTTCGGATCATCGATACCCAAATAGAATGGATGGCTACCGAACAACGTCTCTTCGCTTCCATTTATCATCGAATGATATTGATTGAATAACATCCAAGACTATTCAAGTGTTACAGAGAGAGAGAGAGAGAGAGAGGAAGTGAGTAAAAATTTAATCATTACAAATGGATTCGGTCAATTTTTTTCTTCACTGAATTTTCGAGTCGATTCGGTTTCCTATACTATCCAAAATCTTTAAAAAGGAAATGAGAGATTAGTTTATTACTTTTGGATAAGTAAAATTATGTCGAAACGGTTGATTCGATTGTCCAAGACCATAGATTAGATCGTTGATCAAAAGGATAGTGATTTCAATATGGCCATTCGAGAAGATGAATGGTGAATGAAGGCCACTGTTGAAAATAATGGCATCGTTTGATCGACGTCTCACTTTCAATTGAAATAAATCGAAAGAATTATTTCGGATCGAAATTTTTGCCAACGATTCGAACGTATCGTTCGTTTCGAATGAACGATAATTGAAATCAAGATGCCTAGACCAAAGTTTTTCATCTAATCCAAATAGATAGTGATGGAATTCGAAGCATTGATTATATTATTTGATTATTTAATTATTAGATAGAATCTTGAGCGAAATAATCTAGAGTCTTGATTCTAGGTCCCAGACAATTTTCTTACCTTCATCTTCTGGTTTGATAAGAACACTGAAATGTTCTCGATTATAATGATGAATTGATAGGGAAAGATATTCATATGGTTCAGGAATCGATGAACTAATTTGACCATCATAATCATTAAATGCGTTAATATTGGATGGATTATTATTATTATTATTATTATTATTATTATTATTATTAGTATTCTCATTGCTTTGATTCCGATAGAACGGTGGTGGGGTATGCATTCGAAGTTTGAAATGAAATCTATCGATCTTCTCCGATACAATATATCTAGGAATCAAACAAAGATGATCTCGAAACAAATCATTAGCATTTTCCATTCGATAATAGCAACTGATCTCACTAGGACTAGCGAAATGATCCCAAAGACAGACATTCGTATTGCAATTGGTACGATTCGGTCTTAATGTTGGTCTTAATGGGAAGCAATCGTAACGAAGATCCGATTCGATTGTTGGATCGAAATTTTTTCTCAAAATTCGGCTCCAAAGATATGGTGAACCGATCGAAAGAAACATTGCGATCGAAAAAAGCGATAGAAAACCAAGCAGCTTTGAGCATTTGGTTCGATTCGATTCTTTCAAATCGATAGATTCAGATTTTTCTTTGCAATCGTTGGAATTTTTCATCATAAAATTTTCGATTGATTCTGATTTCGATTTTGTTAGCTATTCATCAAAAAAAAAAAAAAAAAGAATCAAATTGATTTGATATTACTCTCTAGATCGAGAGAGTAATATCAAAGAGACCATAAATCCAATCTGGTAATCCATCGGATTAAAGAATCAAGATTAGGGCTTAGTAGCTTCGATTTAGAGAAACAAAAAATCAAATCTTATTCGATATGTTTTCGATGAGATAATAAAAATAATTTTTTATGCTAAAATTAGTTTCATCAATATTATTATTATTATTATCAATATCGATAGAGGTATCTCATCGAGAATATTTAATCTCAATCCTCAAATGGATTTGGATCTCAATTTGGATTGTTTTTGTAGAAAAAAAATAAGATTAATTCTTGTCAAAAATTTTGGTGATCGATCGATCGAATGACTTTGTTCGATTTGACTAGTTATCAAAACAATAGAAACAAATTAGATTAATAAAATCAATTAAAATTTAATAAATTTTTGAATAAAATCAAAAACAACATTCAGTGTTCTATCTGAATCGATGTAACAGTGTAATTGAGAAATGAATAAATTCAATTCTAGATTAATCAATTGAACGGAATAAATAGAATCCAATAGATTGTGAAGAATACAATCATAAAACCAAACAACATCATAGAAGAGATCGAAAAGTTTTTCTCGATCCTCATTGAATTTTTTCCGCAACGAACCGAATTCGTAAGTAGAGGTGCTTTGATACGATCTTGAACGGTCATAATCGCTTCCCGTGCTCCATCCCATTTGTTTGGTCCAACAAGACGATAACGATACGGAGCACATGGACCAAAAATTAATTGCAAAAACAAGAGAGGATCTTCGAAAAGATATTTCCAAAGAGGTGGAGAACAGCCAATTTCATTTGCTAACTCTTCCATGAATGGAACCCAATCCACTTGGATTGTGTGACGTTCACTTTGATAGAATCGTGATTGAAATCGAAGCTTCTCGGCGATATCTTTCTCCATATACGATCTCGTTGGTAGGCTAAGCTTTCCGGCCATAAGCAAAGCGAACCAACGTGCTTGTAGCTCACCGATCGGTAACAAAGCACCGATAGGCTGCGCTAACGAGATAAAAGCCAATGTATGCGGATGTTTTAGATTCGGTGCGAATTGATATTTATAGAGATGAACATGATTGTTTTCAGTCGAAACGATCTGTTTCGAAATGAATGGGAAATCAATTTTATAACCAGTAGCCATCACAACGGTATCGCATGATGTCACAGAGTTTTCTCCAACAAATTTCACACCATTCTCAGTGAAATATTCAATGTTCGATTTGATTTTAATCGTACCGGAAAGAATACGATTCGGTAATGCATCATTCACCATAATATGTTGCGATAGACAACGATGTTTCGGTCTCAATTGATATTCTTCATGATTGAAATTGCTATTCAAAAGTGTCTCGAGTATCGTACAGCTAAGCCAATATGGAAACAATCGAAAAAGATAGAGATAGAATTTTCTATGCATCAATTGATCGAATGGTTTCCCAAATGGTCCAACACGATTGAATATCCATGAACCAGTTCTGGTGGAAAGATAGACCTAGAAGAGAGGAAGAGGGGAAGAGCAAAACGTAAACGATTAAATGAGAATAATATTTCGGAAGTAAGAAAAAAAAGAAAATTAAATTTATTTGATAAAATTTTAAAATTTTCTCTCTATTCTAAGTTATGCGATTCGAATACCATCTAGAGATTGTCGTTGAAGATTGATTCGATGCTCCAAATCTTTTCAACATACAGAGAAAAGCATAAGCTGTGTGGTTAGCTAATTCCTCCTCTCCACTCTTCTATGATTGAATAGGTTTGTGAGGTTTAGAGATTGGCACAGAGAAAAACAGAGAGAGAGAGAGACCTGGCCTACGTGACTGAACACTTGGTGTTCTCCTCACTGCGAAAAAAAAAAAAAAAAAGAAGAAAACTTGGGTTTTGTGCGGTTTTTCTATCTTTGTTGAAGATTTAAGAGATCGTGTATCGATCGATTTCACACTTTCGATCGTACCAAATTCTTCATTTTTTTTTTTTAGTTTTGAAGTTTTTTAAAACTTCAACACTTCCGGAATTCATCGAAATTCGAATCGAATAGATTGTGAAGAGATGGGAAAATTGGATCTCGATCGCTTCTCAACATCATCATTTGATTCATCGAATAAATCTGGCCGATCTGGCGATCTTACATCGCGATCATCAAAATCTGATCATCGAAATAGCTCAACATTCAATGGTAGCTCATCGTTTGGTTGTGATTCGAAATCATCGAAATGTGATAATTGTTCCAATCAAAATGTTTGCTCTAAATCGAAACGTAAGTTCTATCTAATCTCAAATAATCTTTGGACCAAAATTCCAATTCTTTTAAAAATGAATCTTTAAATCTAAAATCGTTCACCAACTTTAATTTGAATTTTCAAATTTTGTTTTTTGTTTCAGAATCGTTTGGGAAGAAATTTGATTGGTAACTAAACTGATAAAAAAACCAAGAAGAAAAAAATTGCATTCTCTTATCAAAAAAAGTATTTTGTATGCTATGTAAACGTCTTCTCTACGTATTTTGATATTGAGAAAATTTTATCCTAGAAAAAGAACTAGATCCTAGGAGAATATTTGAATCGCCTCTCTCTCTCTCCCTCTCTCGATTCGATCGAGCCTGGAATAATATCCGATCGAAACGTTCTTATATCTCTACAGACTTGTTGATTGTGATCGAAAACAAACAATCAAAAAACAAAAAAAAAAAAAACATACCTGTTTCGCAACAAATGAAAGCTCAACAGCAGCATCGCCACCAGAATTACCAATACCAACAACAACAATGTTTTGATCCTCGAAACCTTTGGAATCTTTCAATGAATGTGTGTGAAGAATTCTTCCCTTGAATAGATGCTGTCCAGGAAACTCTGGCATCGAGATTGTTCCATGATGACCGGTACAGATCATAACACCATCGAATTTCTCCTCTAAAATTTCGTTTGTGTTTAAATTTTGCACTCTTAACAACCACCGACCAGTCTCATCATAATCGTCGGCAAATTCTAAGCTTTTGATTTCGTGCCGAAATCTAACATATTGTTTAAAATTGAACTTATCCGAATACATATCGAAATAGGCTACCTATGGAATGAAAAATCGATTATTATAAATTTATTTGTGTTGAAAAAAATATATTAATAAATTGCAGAACAGAAATTTTTTTTTTATTTTTGCTTTACCATTTTGGTGTTATGCATATAATTTGGATAATCGTCTGGAGGTGGAAAATCCGAGAACGCTGACATCTCTTTGCTTGAATTGATTATGGTGGATTTCATCACCGAAGCGATACCGTTCACATCAATATCGCTTTGAAAACGCCATAGACCGCCGGTGTAGTGTGTCTTCTCGAACACTACCGGTTCCAAGTTTTGTTCCAGACAAGCTTTGGTCGAGGTCATACCGGTCGCACCGGCACCAATGATTGCGATTCTTTTCTTCTCGGTCATTTTTTTTTTTTCTCTCTCTCTCTCTCTCTCTCTCTCTCTCTCTATTCGAAATTCTTGGTTTTTGCTTTTAACGAAAAATTAAGGTCGTGTTTTTTTGTTTTGGAGCTAGACACCAAAAGATTTGCGATTGTTGTGGAAAAAAAATGTAGATTGAACAAAAATTATCCACATTTAACTATTGATTGATTGTTGATTACGATTGATTGGATGAAATGTTCTTGACCGATTACCACAATGATGATGATGATGATGATGTGTTGCGATTATGATTACGCAACACTCGTATCGCTATGATCAAGAGTCAATTCTAATGAATGAGACCCAAAGTGAATTAGGTTCGAATTAATAGAAATCTAGAAAAAAATTTTTGGAAACAAAACAATGTTTTTTTTTCAAATCGTATCTCACCGAAAGACGTTTTCACTCGATTGCGAGATAGATAATTTTTTTTTTTTTTCGGGTTTCGAACGACGAGAACGAAAGCTTTCATTCATTCATAACATCGAAAAAAGTGAGAGAGAGAGAGAGAGAGAGAGAAAAAGAGACAAAACAGCATCAGGTAATTTTACAATTTTAAGAATGAGGTTAAACCTTTCTCTCTCTCTCTTCTCTCTCTTTTTTATTCAAATCTTACCTTTACGAATTTTTTGTTTGTTTCCTCGTATTGATTGTTTTTGGCTATATGTTTTTTATTTCACTTCTTAGAACAAACTTTTCGATAATCGTTGATCTTAAACAAAAGCGGAAGATGATGTTTCAAATATTTGTGATTGTTATTTGTTCTCTCTCTCTCTCTCTCTCTCTCTCTCTTTTATTTCGCTTTTTTCGGTCTCGGTGATTATACAGATGAACAAAGAAAGAAAGAAAGAAAAAATCTTCTTGAAACTTTTTCGAGAAGAACAATCTCAAAATCTGACAATAGTTTCAACAAAAAAAAAAAAAAAATTGATTGTTGTTCCTCTTATTATCCCATTTCAAAACATTCATTACATTCATTCGAAATCCCATAATCAAAATATCTCTCTTTTATTTTATTTCTATTTCTATTTATTTTTTTCTTCAATTCAATCAACTTCATCAGCTAACTAATCATCGAGTATTGCGTTGTCATTTTCTAATATCATTCGGTGTTTTTTTTTTTTTTTTGAATTTCAACTCTTCTCCAATCGAAAGTGATGATAAAAGTGGAAAAACTTCTTCGAAATGAGAGAGAGAGAGAGAGAGAGAGAGAGAGAGAGAGAGAAAATCGACAAAAGATAAAGAGAGGATAGAAGGGAGGAGGAAGATTTTGTCGAATTTTGAAAAAAAATATTCGATTTTTTCCCCTTTTTCCATTTGGGAATGCAGAATAATATTGCTATTCGGAGAGCAAAAATCTCTACGATTCGATTAATTATGCTCTCTCTCTCTCTCTCTCTGGCAACGAAAAAAAAAAATTGGCTGCATTTTTCTAGATAGAGAATATTCTTTGATTATTCTTTTACCTTGCTGTTTTCATTCCTAAATCTTTTCGTTAGTAAATCTTCAAAAAGAGAGAGAAAAAAAAGAAAATTAATTAAGTTAAGATTAGAAAAAAGTTTTGATCAAAAAAAAAAAAAAAAAAAAAATGAAACGTTCGAGGTAAGTCTTTACTCAAAGTAAGTGAATCATATCAACAATATGAGAGATTTGAAGAAGTGAAGAGATTGGGTCTGAACAATATGCAAAAAAAAAAATTCCCAAGAAGAATGCGTTGCCGAAACCTATAGAAAAGAAAACAATGCTAAGCAAAATGCCGACAAAACTTTTTACTATATCTCCTCATTATCAAATTCAATAAAAAATCAATCAGAAGTTAATTGATTGATTACATTGAGTTTCGTTAAGTGAATTTAGCGAGCAAGAAAAAAAACCAGACACCAAAAAAAAAACATTTCAAACAATCGTAATGTTCGATCGATCGATCGAATCCACGAAGAGGACGAAAAGAAAAAAAAAATGGGCAAAAATGATGCGACTCTTTCGAGAAGTCAGAAACGAAAATATTCTCCAAGTGCTGAAGAGAACGAGACACGTATCCAATATCATAGGACAGCGAATCATGATGTGAAGATCTCGAAATTCGATCAAATCAAACAGATACCGCAAGAGATCGATTCGACTTTGGAGCAACGTCGAAGCAATCGGCTACGTAACAATCACGTCAAAGATATTCTAAACAAAGGGTTAGATCATGAAACGAATCCTAAATTTTATCCTTGATTGGATTCTATATTTAGTTATTATTATCATTATCATATTCATTTTCATTTTCATTTCCGTTTCCATTGCCATTACCATTTCCATTTCCATTTCCATTCTATCGATCTCGAAGTTATAAGCTAAAAACCTATATCGGACATGGATCCTATGCTCATGTTTTTCGGGTCCGTGATCTTCGTTTCAATCGTGATGTTGCGATCAAATTGATCGAGCTTGATAAATGTTCGAAACATTACAAAGAGGTTTGTCTACGCAACGAGATCTATGTGATACGTGAGCTAGACCATGAGAATATTGTGAAATTTTTCGAAGCATTCAATACAACAATGGCATATATTATGGTGATGGAATTGGTCGAAAATGGTACCTTTGCTGATTATCTTAGAAAAAATGGTGCCTTGAGTGAAGAGCAAACAAGAAAATTGTTTCGGGGCGTTTTCAACGGTGTCGAATATATGCATAAACGACTGATTGCACATCGAGATTTGAAGCTCGAGAATCTAATGTTAACAAAATCGATGGAGCCGAAAATTGTCGATTTTAGTTTATCGTTAATTTGGGACGGAAAACATTTGGTGAGCGATTGGTGTGGAACTCCGCCATATTTTGCACCGGAAATCTTACAAAGGTTTGATTAGGTTTCAAAAAAAAAAAAAATTGGCCATTCAAAAAACATTCATTTCTGATCTTAGAAAACCTTACAATCCTCTTGGATCGGATGTTTGGAGTCTTGGTGTTTGTGTCTATATAATGCTCAACGATACTTTACCGTTCATAGGGCAAGATGATCAAGAGACCTTACAGAAACAATTGAATCGTGATTGGAAATTTCGTACAAAATACGAACGTTTTATTGGCGAAGATCTTAAGCAAATAATCCGATCGATGCTTGAACCCGATATCTATATGCGGATCCGAATCAACGAATTAATTCAGCTTAAATTCTAACTCTCTCTCTCTCTCTCTCTTTTCCTAATCAAGCTTCGCGTAAATTTTACGAGTAAATTAAAGCCTAAAAAGATTTATCTTTTGAAGAAAGAGTTTGAAGGACATCGAAAGAGAGAGAGAGAGAGAACCCCAACGCAATGATTGCAATTAATTTTGCATTTTAAAATCTATCAATAATTTCTTTAGATTAGAGAAGATAATATTCTTCCTTTTTGTAATTAACCGAAAATTTCGTTTTCGCATCGAGGAGATCCAAGCACGAAGAACGAAACGAATCAAACGACAAGTTTCCAAGTGATGATTCGATCTAGACATATCGATCTAACAGAGAGACTCTAACATCGAAGTGTTTGATAATAATGAGAGGGGAGCAGATATAGGGGACTTGTTTTTTTTTTTTTTTTTTGATTTAGAAATACCGAACCTGCTTCGAAATCAATCAAGGATGAGAATCTCTCTTTGCTTCAATCTAGTAGTTTAAATAGTTTCTCATTTCGTTTTATTTTTCTCTCTCATCCACCAATAATTATGATTGCAAGTTACCGTTGCTAGCCTCTTCATCATGACCACCACCACCACCACCACCACCGCCAACATTATCATTGAATTTTCTCAAATTCTACCAAAAATAAGACCCCTTTTTGGCCCCTTTTTTTCAGCTTGCTCTTATTCCCAAATGGGAGTCTTTTACTTACTTGGACGCGAATCAGACCAACCATAAGAACCTCTTTTTGATGATGATAATTTTTACGCAATCGAATTGATTCGCATCAAACCATAACTCAGAAACGCCTCCATAGCCTTGAATCGTTGGTGACCGACAGTGGTACACATCGAGACACTATGACACTATCGTAGCGAAGAGGATATACTGATGTCGGTGTTGTCGTTTTCGTTGTCATTGTTGTTGTTGTTGTTGTTGCTGCTTTTGCTGTTGCTGATCGATGATAATTGCTGGTCGTTTTTATTGCGAAGCATTGAAGCCAAGAGAGAAAGAAGTTTCCAATTTCAGAATTTCAAATTTCAGATTGATTACAATCATTATTCAATCGGTTTGTTTCTTTTTTCTTATTCTCAATCAAATCTCTAATTTTTTTTCAATTAAGATTCCATATTTGAATACAAATTCTTATACGTTGATTGACTATTTGATTGAAATCTCTCGAAATCTTGTCTCTTTTGTTTGGACAACAAAATAGTTGAAGAAAAAAAGATGAATTTCGATTTCAACGATAAAGTTGCATTGATTACAGGATCAAGTTCCGGTATTGGTGCCGCAATCGCTGTACAATTTGCACAGTGTGGTGCCAAAATCACCATTACCGGACGTGATGCTCGAGCATTATCTACGATTGCGGAAGCGATCGAGAAAGCAAGCCCTCGTAAACATCAACCGTTGCAAATTGTCGGTGATTTGGTAGCCGACGAACAGCTTCCAGCTCGATTGATCAACGAAACGATACAAAAATATGGCCGATTAGACATCTTGGTGAATAATGCTGGTGCGACCTCCCCCAACGATAGCCTCTTCAATCAGAATATTCTACAGAATTTTGACAAAGTCTATCAGCTAAATGTTCGATCGGTACTACAATTAACTACGTTAGCTGTGCCACATTTAGAGAAAACCAAAGGAAATATCATCAATATCTCCAGTATTGCAGGAATCAGAGCGGTAAGAATCGGAAATCAACAGCGCTAGCTTAATTGATTGAATTCTCCTGACAGTGGTCGGTAGTTTATTCTTCGAGTAAAGCTGCACTCGATATGATCACAAAAGCATCAGCTCAAGAACTTGGACCAAAAGGCATCCGTGTCAATGCAATCAGGTTTGTTGAAATTTGAATTCATTCTACATTTCGATCTCATGAGATTTGCTGTTTTTCAATCGCAAACCAGTCCAGGACCAGTAGCTACACAATTTCTTCGATCTTATGGTCTTAATATGGAAACAATGAAAGATTACATCGAGGAGAGAATGAAAGAATCGACATTGTTGAAAATTCTTCCACAATCATCCGATATCGCTAATCTGGCTACATTTTTGGCATCGGATTATGCTCGCAATATGACTGGTTCGATTGTAGTTAGCGATAGTGGAATGTTAGTGCAAAGAATAATTACTGAGAAATAATCCTTTTCATTCTCATTCTTTTGATTCAAAATTTCCAAATTTTTTTCTCCTCTAAATCTTTTGTTTGGTTGCATTTAATCGCATTCATAATTTTATATTTAAATAAACACAAATTCGAATACTATTTTGGCTTTTATACCAGATTGTTTTAATAATGGGAGAGACCGAATTGTACTTTTGGTGCATTACTTTTCTCTCCATCGGATGACACATTTGATTGATCAAAATTGTTTTTGATTATGATGTTCACCACAACAAGATTCAGCAAAAATCTAACAAACAAATCACTAGAGCGTAGAATGGCCTTGTAATCCATCAAACAGATATCATTTGATTGATAAAAATAGAGAAATTAGAATTTATCAAACGTTGATTGTTTGTGACAATCAATTGAGATTGAATAATAACTTTTTTGAGACTTTTAAAGTATTTATAATGGCGATGCCGATCGACAGTTTGCTTCGAGATTCCGATTGAAAATCATTGCGTCACGTTACGAATTCAATCTGCTATCGAAGCTATCGTTCAGAAAGTTGAAAATGAAATACGATTTCAGTGGTAAAGTTGCGTTGGTTACTGGTTCGAGTTCTGGAATTGGTGCAGCTATCGCATTACAATTTGCACAATATGGTGCAAAAGTTTGCATCACTGGACGTGATTCGAACGCGTTGGACAAGGTCGCCGGTGAGATTGAGAAAGCTACTGGTGGTAAACATCGACCATTGAAGATCATCGGTGATCTAGTCGAAGATCGTCAGCTTCCGGTACGTTTGATCAACGAAACTGTCAAAGAATTCGGTAGGCTCGATTTTTTGGTCAACAATGCTGGTGGTTCAACAGGTCATGGCAAATTGACCGATGAGAATCTTATGGATAGTTATGATAAAGTCTTCGATCTTAATGTTCGATCGGTTCTTCATCTATGTCAAGTGGCAAAACCTCATCTGGAGAAAACCAAGGGGAACATAATCAATATCTCTAGCATTGCTGCAATCGTACCGGTAAGAATCGAAGATTTTTCAAATCGCCTTGATTCACTAATGTTTTCGGCAAAGTATTCTTTGATCTATTCTCCAAGCAAAGCAGCTTTAGATATGATGACTAAATGCTTAGCGATGGAGTATGGAGACATAGGAGTTCGAGTGAATAGCATCAAGTAAGTTAAGGATTGGTGATTTGATTGTAAATTCTAATCTTGATTTCCATTCAGTCCTGGACCAGTACGGACAGGTTTTCTTCGATCAATGGGAATGCAAATGGATAATTATGATGAGCTGTATGATCGATACTGCTCCAATACATTGCTAAATTTTGTACCGTACGGTGACGAAATAGCTAATCTAGCATCATTTTTAGCATCAGACGATGCTAAAAACTTGACCGGTTCAATTGTTGTAAGCGATACTGGATGTATGTTGGTGAAACCAAAAATCGAAATGCGACAGTCCAATAACAAATAATTTCAATACTTTATTTTTGTTTGAAATTTCAACTACCTTTCCAATTATTTCTTTCGTATCTGAGTGAATCCGATATAAGAATGTTTAAAAAATTATATTAAACTAGCTTCTCCTACTTTTATAATTTCTATTCTTTGAGTATTAATTATCTACAAAACTTTAGCTATTGTTAGATTTGCATGATCGAATCAAATAAAAAAAGGTCCATAGAAGTTAGCGATATTTGAAAATTGATGCTCTACTAATCCCTCGTAAAGATTTCCTTATTTTTAGAAAACTGTCGCTGATTTTCACACCTCATCTAATCGCATCCATATCTTCTCGAAATCTAAACCAAAATGAATTCAATTTCATCGAACTAAATTAATCTATTCGAAGAAGAGGAACTACATAGTGTTCGAATGATAAATTCAATGTAAAAGATAAATTTGTACTTTTGGTGCATAATTATCTTCACAAAAAAGATTCCACACAAATATCACTAGAGTTGTAGAATGGCCTTGTAATCAATCAAACAACATCATTGATTGATACAGATAGAGGGGGGTTAATCGATTTCGATTATTTGGCATAATTAATTGATTGAATAATCACTCTCTGGTGTTTTATTACCAACAGCCAACCAATATTAGATGAAATAACTAATCTAGCATCATTTTTAGCATCCGACGATGCTAAAAACTTGATGGGTTCGTTTGTTGTAAGCGATACTGGATGTATGTTGGTGAGACCAAAGATCGAAACGCAACAGGCTAGTAAAAAATAATTTCGAAATCGCGGCAATGTTTGTTTTTGATTGTTAGCCTAGAGATGGCAGCATTTTTGTTATAATTTACCTAAAAAATGAATTTCAAATAGATTTTGGACAAAGATTAAATTGAGGAAATAAATTTAATAATTCAAAATTTTATTTTCATTGAATTAGACAAGCTTTTGAAGCAAATTTCAATGAAATATTTCACCAAATATGTTTTAGTCTCCAATTATTTGACTATTTAATGAAAGATTTATTGTCTATGATTGAATACAAACAATAGCCATAGAAGAATCCCAATTATAGCGATCGTTTAGTTTGCGGAGAGAAATTGCAATACAGATGGCCGTAATTCTAAAACTATTAATAAAATTACATTTAATCCTAGAGAAATGAACGAAACGAAATCAAACTCAAAAAAAAAAAGGAAATCATTCTACATCGCCGATCAGGTATAAATAAGATTTTCTAATATTTTTTTTTCGCCCGAGAATATTCCAAGAATGAAAATAATAATCATTCATTTTGACAATGATCCAAACTAAACAAAAAAAAACTATTCGATGAAATTTCCAAATCGATAGACAGAGAGAGAGAGAGAGAGACTTAACAAAATTTACAAAAGCGATTCAAGATTCGAAAGAAAAAAGAGAGATTCGTAATCCGATTGTCCAAAATCTTCGAAGAAATCTTGTTTTTTTTTTTTTTTTGCTCACAAATATTCTCAAAGTCCACCAAAAATTGCAATTCAATTGAAAATAAATCATATTAAAAATCATTACTCTCTCTCTCTTTGTGTAGAGCCAAGAGTCTAGGTTCTAAATCTCTGGCACCAATGCTAATCAATTCATGTATTCAAAAGCTAGACTAAAAGAAACTCAAGAGGATTGTATCGAAAGACTTTCGAGCTACGATTGGATTCTTCGTCCCCCGTAGAAATTTCCTTTTTGATCCCAAAAAAAAAAAAAAAAACGATGAAAATAATAAATAGATTTTCGAGCGAGAAATAAAAAAAAAAATGAAAATGTCGAAGATACAACACACACAAACCATCATCATTATGATCAGAGATTGCGAAACTAGAGACTTACTTTTGGCACTGATTTTGGATGTTCTTGAAAATGAAAATCGTTTTTTTTTCTGAAAATGGAGCCCAAGTTTGAGAACCATCTTGAATTGTCAAAAAAATAGAAGTTTTTTTTTTGATTTTAGCTTGAAAACTCTTAACGAATCGAATGATAGGGAATGGGATCCAGGTAGAAAATTAATTCTCTCTCTCTTTTTGTTGTAATACAAATGTGAATAATTTTCATGTTTCTGACTCTAGAAATAACAGAACTAAAACCATCTAGATCGTTCGAAGACAATCATTTCCGATTTAAGATTGATACGATGGAGAGGGGAGGGAAGGAAAAGGAGAAAATTCACCGACAAACATCTTCAACTGATAGTTTCAGCAACGGAAATGATATCTCTAGATGGATAGATAGATTTCGCAATCTACACTGATAGGACAGTGTCTAGGTATAAGTTTCGAATGATAGTCCTAGCGGATCGGAACGAAACGAAACGGAACGGAACGAAAAAAAAACCGCCATACTTCTTCGAAAATCTTTTGCGAGCGCTTGTTTTTTTTTTTCTCCAATTTTTCCAAATTCTCTAATTTCATCATCCGAGTTTTGAGAGAAGGGACAAAACTTGAAATCTGATTAAAAGTTCCAAAAGTTCCAAAAATTACAGCTTCATTACACTCGACTAGAATATTTGTTCGAAGAAATTTTTTTTTGTAAAAATTTAGAAAAGAAAAAAATTGGAATAAAAAAAAACAAATCTTTTGATTAATCTAATCGCTCTAACAAATGGAGAAATATATCGAGGAGAGGGGTGTGGCACTCAATCACAAAAAAAATTCAACTTAATCTTAGTGAGAATTATCTATCGAATCGAATCACAATTCTTTTTGTTTCTCGATTTTTTTTTATTCGAAAAAAAAAATTCGAAGAAAATTCTACGTTTTAAAACAAAAAACGAAAGTCAAAAAAAAAAAAAAAAGATGAGAGTTCGGTTCTTCAGCAATGGGATCGATTTCAAACAAAATCCCTACAACAACTCTCTAATAGTCTGGGATTTAGTTTTTTTTTTTTAGTTTTTAGTTTTCTTATCAGAGAAAGAGAGAGAGAGAGAGAGAGAGAGAGAGAGAGAGAGAGAGAAAAAAAAAAGAAATAAATTCCCTCCTTCTTCGATTATTAATCGAGGTGATTTGAATTCGAGAATTTTAAATTTAAAACTATAGACAAGACAGAAAACTGAAAGTATTCAACAAAATCGGATTCAAAAACTGAGATGTAAATTTTACAAAACCCAAATTGCTATTTTTTTTTTTTTTTTTTTTAGTAACAAATTTGACATTGGAGAGAATTTCAAAAATCGTTCTCGTAGCTTAGAGAGAAACTTTAGGAGGCGGGGCAGGGGGGGGGAAACTAAATCAAAAAGTTAATTTGTTTCGATAAATTTCTTTGATCTTTGCCTCTTTTGTTCTCTCTCATATTTGTTTCAATAAAAATCTTTGATTTTTTTTTCCTAGTCCCAAGAATTAGGATCACAAGAATTGTGATCTTTTTTATTCTCAAGTCAAAAAAACAATCGATGAAGAAGATTATTCCATCATTCATTTTGGATCAAAAAAAAAAACATTTCAACAACAAATTCCAATTGCCTATTATCGTGAATGAATCAAGAGAGAGAGAGAGAGAGAGAGAGAGACAGAGCGAGGATCTAAATGACGGATTCTGGGCCCAAAAAGGGGAGGGGGTGGGGAACGATGATTCAAAGCTTTATGAATGATTCGATCTCTCTCTCTCTCTTTCTCTCTCACTCTCTCTCTCTCTCTCTCTATAGCTATATCTCTGTCTTTTTTTTTTTTGTTTAATTCTTAGCTATAACAATAGCTTGGTGATGTTATTAATCATCTCAATCTATTCTCAATCTATTCTCGATCTATGATCGATTCTCCATTATTATTGCTATTATTGTTATTATCACTTTGGAGCTAAAAAAAAAAGGAATAGGAAAAAGAAATCGACCTACGATTGAAACAAGTGAGTCATTTGTTTTGCTCTCTCCTTCTCTCTCGCTCTCTCTCTCTCTCTCTCTTTTTGGAACAAGCAAAATTTCAAAGCTAAATTCCATCACAAAGATAATTTGTTCCAAAGAAAAAGAGAGAGAGATAGAGAAGAAAATCATTTGTATCATCGAGATACGGAAGTTTGATAGCGAAAAATGAGAAAAAAAAACGAACGAAAACACCGCGCAACCAACGATCCACATTCTAGGTTTGGTTTTGGATCTCTTCAAACCCCAAACACAAACTCTACGATCAAAGTTTGATTGTAATTAATCAAAAACAAACAATGATGATGTTCAGTGGATGATGACGATGAGAAAAGTTAGTGTTCGAATGGATTCATAACAAAAAATAAAAAATAGAGAAGACAGAAACTAAAGCAAAGATTATTATTGAACGAAGAAGAAGAGGAAGAAGAAGGAAGAGGGAAGAAGAGAGGAAAAAATTTAATGAATGTTTAGGTTTGAAACGCTAGGGACTTATTATTGCTATTTACCGAAAGATTCGGACCGAAAGAAATATGCTTTTTTTTTTGGAGACGAGAAGGGACCTAAGAATGGACTCTAAAGAACAAGGGAAGAAAACTGAACAAGATGATGATAAAGTTTTTCTCTTTCGTTTTTTTTCTAGATCTTTTTGTGGACGACAAAATCGACGATACTATCACCGGAGACTGGGTCTCATTTTTTTTTTTTTTTTGACTAGATTCCAAGAACAATCCAATCACTTCTTCATTGTTGTGTGGTGTAGATCGATGTGTTGATAAATGTCATCGATTGTCGAACAATGCCATTATCATCGCAATATTTTGGCTCTTCTTCTCTCTTTCTCTCTTTCTTTCTCGGACGTGTATGGGCCCGAAAAAAAAATTCACTCTTCATTCTAGAGCTAGAACTAATAGATAGGTGTTTCAAAGGTCCATAGGCAACATAAGCCGTAGGCAAAGAGCTTTCTATTTGTCCCTTGGTTTTTTTTTTGGTTTCTCTCGCATTCTAGAATCTCCATCTATCTCTTCGATCTCTTAATTTAAAGTAAAAAGTTTGATTAATCAACGATAAGTTCGATGATGATGAACTTCTAGAATGGAAAATTGGATCGGTCCAGAATATTTCGTCATCGAATATGTCTCTTAGGTCTTTTTTTTTCGAACAAAGAAAAAAGAGACATAAAAAAAAAAATAGAAAAACTTTTGCATTCAGCCTTAGGTTTTTTTTTCTTAAGAAGTGTAAGGGCCGATATAGAACGATAGCTAAAACTGATTTTCTCAATACTAACCAATTAGATCCGATTGCTCGATTGTGGGAATGGCAAAGAATGAAAGAACGAAAAAAAAAAAAATGAATCCCTTCTAGATCAATCATTCCGAAGTAATTATTATTATTATTATTATTATTATCTACTAATTGCATTGATTAGCTGACATACATTAAATTCTTTTTCGAATAAGAAACTAATCTGTTTCTCCTCTCCTTTAATCCACACAATTAATTATTCATTGAATTTTTTCACTCTCTCTCTCTCTCTCTCTCTCTTTCTTCTTTGCTTTTAGATCAAATCGATGGATGCTAGGATTCATTGTATCGATGGTGACAATCTCTGTTTGGTGTGTGTCTGTATGTGATGAAAGTTAAGATTGAGAACCGAGATGAAAAAAAAGAAGAAAACAAACGCTAGATCCACCAACCTAGCTAAACCTTAGCTAGAGCAGCATTATAAGCAGATCATCATTTTGAACGTCATCATGGAAGATTAACATTTTCTTTGTTTGCTAGTTGGGCTGAAATTGGGTAAAAAAATTCAAAAAATCTCTCCCCCTCCACTTGTGAACCTCCTCATAATCATCGATCGCCGGATCGAAAACGCCCATCATAGCGAATCAGATCACTCGTTATTCTCTATTCGATTTCTCATCGATTGATTCATCTGTGTATTGTTTTAGTTTTGTTTCGTTATCAAATCATTCTAGGTTCCAAACGAAACAGATTATATTCGCTATATTTCTATTCCATAGACTATTCATTCATTTATTATCATCATTTTATCAAAAAAAAAAAGAGCTAAAGAGAGAGAGAGAGAGAGAGAGAGAGAGAGAGATGGATGAAAATCCGATTTTCTTATGTCAAAAATTTTGTTTATATCTTCCCTTGAAAGTCATCCATCCTCTTTAAGTCCATCACTGTTTCAGCGAAACAAAAAAAAACGAAAGCAAACAAATAAATAATCGAACATATTAGCTAAACAAGCTGTAGATAAACCTAACGAAAGGATTTAGATCGAACAAAACAAAAGAGATTTCCACTTTTTTTCATTCTACTTGTTCTGTTGCCGATGATGATGATGATAATGATGGTGGTGATCGTTGAAAGAAAGCTGATGATCTTCATCATTATCATCTCATTGTTAAAGAATCTTGAATGGAAGAAAAAAAAAACGAGAGAGAAACAATAAACGTGTATTGTTGTAACAAAACAAGAACAAAATGAAATGTATTGAAATGAGCAATGAAAGAAAGAATGAAAGAAAAGGAAGGGGTGGTATTTGGTGATGATGGTGATGGTGGAAACAAGATTGTCTCGATTTCTTTTTTTTTCCTATCCTTCTCTCAATTTACGCTCAATAAATCCATTGTTCTAGTTTCTTTTGTTTTTTTTCTATATTTCGATTCTTTGATTCTTCTTCTTTTTCAGTTTTGGATTTGTTTGCTTTTTTCTTCGGATGTTCCAAAGAGAGAGAGAGAGAGAGAGAGAGAGAGAGAGAGAGAGAGAGAGAGAGAGAGAGAGAGAGAGTATAGAAACTTAATCCATAACAAATCAAGAATTTCTTATTGTTAGTTTTGATTTCCTAGAAAATTTACTTGCTTTTTCGCTTCTCTTATCCATCAAGATCGAAAATTAATGAATCGATTCATCTTCTAATCAATCATTCAATGAAAATCTTCGAATCAATTAATCAATGATCAAAGAAAATGAGAGTTAAGATAGATAGATAAATCATAGATTTTTCTATTAGATCTAGATTGTGGCCTAATCGTTTCAAGCTGATCTGAATCGAAACGCTTGCGATATAAAAGAAAATATTTGGGTTTAATTTTAATCGAAATTTTTATTCCAAAAAAAAAAAAAACATCATCATTATTATTTTAAACAATGCTGATTGTGTGTGTGTGAATGTGTGAGTGTGTGTGTAATTTCATATAACAAAATTATGAAGGAATTTTTTTTTTAAATTTATCAATTCAAAAAGTTGGCAATACGAAAAATTTCCCCAAAATCAATCACTTTGAAACGAAATTCGATGTACTAGTTGTCGTCAAGATCGATGCGGTTATCATTGTTGACGATACGATCGTTGTCGTTGTCGATAATGTCGATGTTGGCATCGTAGAAGAAGATGATGGAGCTGCGGTAGAGGAAGAGGATGAGGAAGAGAAGAGAAGAAAGGGTTGCACCACTGTATCCAACATCAATGGATTATCATTATCCAATGTCATTGCCGAACGATTCATTTGTTGTTGTTGTTGTTGTTGTTGATGGTGATGATGATGATAATTAGAAAAAGAATGATGAAATGATGTATTGAGATTGTAATTCGGTGCGATGGTAGATTTCGATGCTGTCAAATCTGTTTCATTGAAAATTCTTGTTATCGGTGTTGTTGGATCATCACATGGACCATCACCACCAACACCACCAGTGGAGAGAATGATTGAACGAGATGATTGATGATGAAGATGATGATGTTGTTGGTGTTGTTGTTGCTGTTGCTGTTGATCATAATCATCATCAGCGACGATAGCTAAACCACCAAATTCATTATTATATTTTCGTATCGGTGAAAGATGGATGATTTGTTTCGCTATTGTTGTATGGAGATGAAAATTAAAAGCAAAGATATTAAAATTTTTGTTCATCACAAAAACATCACGAACGAACGAATGAACGAATGAAAAAGTTTGAGAAGGAAAAAATCTCAAAAACTTTATCACCAATCTCTCGATCTTATTTATCGATAAACAATTTGAAAGAGGAAATGAAAGTCGCATTGCAACAAAAACAATTTAAATCTATCGGGGTCGTAGATTCTAGGTTCTATAGATTCATTGCAAATTTTCTACTTAGTCCGATTAGTCATCGAAACTTAGTTTAGTTATTTTTTTTTCTCGAGAAAAAATTCTAATGAATATTCCATACGTGTATTGTGAATTCGAATGCGCGAATTCGAAACGATTCTCATTAAAATTTCGAATATTTCGCTTGACAATTTTGGTGTCTAGGCCACTCTCTCGGTCACTTTCAAGCTACAACTAGCTTTCTCCCCTCTCTCCCCAAAATGAGAGAAATTTTTTTTCGGTTCTCTGCTCTGGTTTAGATTATCTTTTTTTTTTTTTTTTTGATTTACTTTCTACATTCGTTTCGAATCTACAAAGCTTCTAGATTCATTGAATTTATTCCCAATGAATTCCATTTTCATTTCACTATTCTCGTTCACTTTTTTTTTTGTTTTTCTCATTTCGTTCATTTTTTTTTGTATCGCTCATATATTCACTAATTATCATTGTTTTAATGTTCGAGGATTTTATTCTAATTAAATCGACGAGAATAAATTTTAATTTAATTAAAAGTTTTTTCCTATATCTCTCTCTCTCTTTTTCATTCTCGATTTTTGGTCTCTCTGTCGATGACAAACAATGGTGGTCATCATTGTTTATCATTCTCTTCGATGATGAATGATTTTAGAGACCGATCGATATGGAAGAATAGAGGCATAAAGATTAAGTGGTATTCAAATGAAGTTTGATCAAGAATATCAAAAAAAAAAACCCAGATAAAATTATAAGCCAAAACAATAGAGAAATAAAAAATTTAAATTTACTTTCTTCTACACTATTCAATCATTCTATTTGTTTTCGAAGTCAAATTAGACTAGAATTTTCCTAGTCCTATTATTTTGATTAGATCAAACCTCGTTCAAATCGATCGAATTGATATGATAGAATGGATACGAATACGTAGAATTTGATTCGATTCAATTCGATTTGATTTGTTTTGTTTTGTCGATATTTCAATCAATTTTTTAGTTTTGATTTTGATCGGTATTATTATTATTTTTTTTTTTTTTGCAGAAAATCAATCATCCAAAAATCTACGAACTTTCTCGCTCTGATTTCAATTCGAAAGCATTTCATTCATCCAATAGAGAGAAGATTCTTATTCAGTGAAAGTTATAGAATTTAGAGAAAAAAAAATTTGCTTCGATTGTAAGATTAGTTAAAAGGGGGAAAAATTAATCTATTTTTCCCCCTGTAGCTTTGTTTTAATCTTTCTTGTTTTGCTAATTTCACTTTCACATCGAATACGCTTCCCAAACAATGATCGAAATGAATTCGATTCCACTAAATCTGTTCGGTATACTTCTCACGAAGGAAGGAAAAAAAACGTTTATGAATGTGAAGAGTAAGAGAGGAGAGAAAAAAAAAGAATTAGAGACCTAATTAAGATTATTGTAATTAAAGCAAATCGATTGCTTTTTCGGATAATCTTTTTTTTTTTTTTGCCTCTACAATTCGTTATTCGAGAAATGAAATAATTTCCATTCCGGATGCTTTGTGAAAAATATCAAAGGATTGAGGGAAACAGCTAAAAAAAAAAAAATTTCTCGAATACCAGATTATGATAAAGATCAGAGAAGTTTGATGAAACGATTATAACGGAACCCTTACGTTGAATCTCTCTCTCTCTCTCTCTCTCTCTCTCTCTCTCTCTCTCTCTCACTTCTCTTCCGTTTTACGTACAGAATCAACAAAACAGTGCTGAGAGCAAACCTAACCATCGATCGTTTCGAATCGAAATGCACTGAATTAGATCGAAATTCAACGAGACTAATATGGAACAATTTTAGCAAGAAAAAAACTAAACAAACAACCAGATCTCTTCATATTTTAGTTCTTCTGATGAGATAGGTTACTAGAAAATTATTTTCGGTATCTAACCATTTTGATTGAACACCAAAATGTCAAATTCTTCTAGAATTCTATTCTTTTCCGTATCTCTTTCGAGATCACTTTGAAACCATAAAACTAAACAATACAATCAAACACGAGAAAAAAAATAAAAAAAAAATAAAATAATAATAACAAATAATAGGAATGGATGTGGATAATGAAACAAAACGATCTAGGCGGCTATTAAATCAAACCATACCAGAATGAATCACTAGGTAAAACAAAAATTATAGCCAAAGTATATGGAGAGAAACAAAGAAACAAACAAGAAAAAAAAAAGAAACTAAAAATACCAAACAATTATGTATTGATTCTAGATGGAAAATTTCTCATTGGAAACCTAACCAAACAAATCGGAGATAGAAAGAGAGAAGGAGAGAGAGAGAGAAAGGTGAACCTAAAGACCGAGAATCAAAAGATCTCTCGATAATTGCATTGATCATTTATTTATCATGTGATTTATCAGAACCTAGCAGATAGAGAGAGAGAGAGAGAGAGAGAGAGAGAGAGAGAGAGAGAGAGAGAGAGAGAGAGAGAGAGACAAGAATAATAATTTTATTTATTATTATCTCGGTCCGAATGAAACTTGGCCTAATAAATTCAAAAGTGAGTGAAAGAGAAAGAGAGAGAGAGAGAGCGAAATTTCTCCGATCAAATCAACCGGAAGAAGAAGAAAAAGCAAAAAAAAATTGACCAAATGCAACCAAAAGCTTTTTTTTTTGGTTCTCTCTTCCATCGAAACGGATACTTCTCTTTCTGGTCTCTATTTTCTTCCCCCATCTTTCATCCTTCATCGATTCGGTATTTAAGATTCATCTTTTTTTTCTGATTCGGTTAAGGTATCTGTTTGTGTGTGTGTTTTTTTTTTATTTTTTGATTCATTTCCAATTTACCTTGCCGTGTCGCATTGGTTCCGATCAATCTTTCTTCACCATCCTCAACACTTAACAATCCTAGAGTGGTGTCAGAATTTCTCGATTGAACATCATTCGGCGGATGTGGATGATGGTAATGAGAAGGAAGACGGTGATGTTGTTGAGCTTTGAACTCTTCGCTCAGAATTGAATATCTAGGATCGATCGTTGACGATTGTTTTTCGGTCGTTTCGAATGAGATTGTATCAAAAAATTTCATCGCTTCTTCTCGATTCTGTTGCGGATGTTGTTGTTTTGGATTCCGATGATAACCATCATTGTTAAGCATCGATGTAGATTGATTCGTTGAGAACATTACCGTTTGAATGATATCTGGTTGTGTGATACGATCATTCAATGATTGTTGAAGATAAGGCTGTTGTTGTTGAGAAAAGTAGTGTTGCTCGCGTTGTGATCTAGGCAACGATTTACATCGATCAATTCGATCGAAATCAATCGGTAGCTTTCCTGTTGTTGTTTGTATCAATTGATTATCGGATCTCATCGAACAATCATCATCGTTTAGATAGAGATCAGTGATTTGATATTGATCATCAATGAGTACGTTCTCGTTTTGTGAACAGAGACCGTATGAATCCAACCGATTGGTATCGTTTAGATGTTGATGATCTAGATCGATTCTTGTTGATTGATTCTCATCGGAAAGATTATCATTTTGTTTTTCGAATGATTCCTCAACAATCTGAACACTTTTTCTCTGCGATCTAGTAGCGGAAGCTAATCTTGAAGATTTTTGATTGCTAGCACTTTTTTTTGTTTGTATCGAGGATTTAGATTTTCTCGCCGATCCAAATGCAGATCGAAACTTTTTGTTCGATGATTGTTTCGTACCATTCATCTGAGTAGTTTCGGATTTATTCGGAAACTTTTTTGTTTGATCCAAATCATTAAGGCTAGTTTCATTCAATGCAATTGTTTCGGTAAGATTCGAGGAATTTTTCTTCGGATTTTTTCTCATTCTCAACGACAATGATGAACGATGACACTGTTGTTGTTGTTGTTGCTGCTGTTGCTGTCTACGAGATCGAAGTATTGCGATCGTAATCAATATGATCGCAATGATTACCGTCACCGCTACGGTACTGATCATAAAACCAACAACCAAATGTTTGTTACGAAATCTACCGTAACCGCCATAAAGTTCATCGAAAAATGTCGAAGATGATTTTCTACCACGTGGATTACCTTCACCATTCTGATGATGGCCATCGTAATCGATACGACGTTCCGCAGCCCTCAATGTTTTAGTATCGAGTTCGATTCGAAACGGTGAACGTTTTCGATTGTTTCGAGCATAGATGTTCACTTTTAACGGTGTATTTGGTGGTAGATCATCGATTCGGAACAAAAAACTTCCATTCAAAGGATTCATAATACGTTTCTCGATCGCATCGATCGTAATATTCTTGGAAAAGGACAGAGAGAAACAAATCAAATTCGATTATTTTGAAATAGAGACAAATAATTAACCAAACAATACCTTAATCAAGATCGGATGCGATGATGAAGTGAAAATTTCACAAACATAATAGGTAGGCGGATAGACAAGCAATGGTGGTTGATGTTGAAAACTATGCGAATTCAATTTCGGAACCAAATCGCTTAGAAACAGTGCAGATAATTGTGCTCGATATTTAAGTGCCGGCTGTTGTAAACTATTCGCGAACGATTGAAATGGTCCGATTCCGTTCCGATAGGTCATTTTGATTTGTTGCTGTTGTTGGCGGCTCAATTCGTTATCGATTGGTACCGATTTCGACGATGATCGATCTGTATCTGATGCTTCAATCTCTTCTCTATTTCCAATTGTTTCTTGATCATCTGGAGCGAAATACATCGAATAGATATCCAACGTCGACATATTCGAAAGAATGGTCAACATTCGATCCAAATAGGTTTGTTGTTCGTATTGATTGTGTTCGTTCGATGAATCAGTTTGATCATTGTTGTCATTGATTAGATCATCGACATCAATCAATACACTTCCGTTCGTAGTTCTTTCTCTTCCTTTAAAAGTATTCTTTTTCCGATCATCTCGATTATCAAACTTTCTATAATTGTTTTGATCTCGATTTGGGTTTCGTTCACTCTGGAAGCTTGTTTTCGTTTGATTGTTTGAGCTCAATGAGATTCGAACCAAAGAATTTGATTGTTGGTTATAATCGATTATTTCATCATCGAAAACATCATCATTATTATCATTGTTGTTATTCTTGTAGCTATTAAATAACAATCCATCACATCGTATCGAAAGGGTTGAATCACTTTGATTCGAAACCAAACAATTGTATGGAAAATGTGGGCTAGTGACAGGAACAATTAGATAACGACAAGGCTCGCGTTGAATTCCGATCGAATTTTTCGCAACACACTCGATAAGGCCATATTGTTCACGATTCTTGGGTGTATAGTCCAAAATTGATCTAGAGAAAAAAAGAATTTAATGAGAGAAAGCCAAACAAAAAAAATGTCGTAGATTAGAAGAGAAGATCTAGGAGAGGATCTATGGGGCCCTAGATTCCAACTCTACTCAAAGTGGAATAACTTACTTCAAAGTATTGAATGAGAGAAAATTATCGAGAATTTGTTGTTTCTCGAAAAACCATTGAAAAGTGACATCGGTTTGAGGCCGAGAATCTACATCGCATTCGATACGGATCGATTCCTCTAATTGAACACCATAGATTAGTCTATGTCAATCGTTGTGCGATGAGGACCAAAATCAATCAAATCGCCAAATTGAATATTAAATTTCAAATTTAGATTAGACAGATATAGACACCAGATTAAGATGAAAAAGAAAGGGTGGGGGGAAACAAAAATATTTAGAAATTTTATTGATTAAATATTAAATTTGAAAAAAAAATCATTGATTTCTGAAATGAAATTCTATTTGGAACGTGATTTAAATCTTCTAGATCCAATTTTCAATACCATTCGATTGAAATTAGAGAATCTTTGATTCTATTTGGAACAAAAAGAAAAAAACTGTTTAGCTAACTAATTTAGCTAACTGGAAAAAAAAGATTGAAAAAGTCTAGGGGACAGATTTATTTTTTTTTTTTTTGGATAGAGAACACAAACCGGCGAAAAAAAAGAATCCATTTTTTTTTGCACTCCTCAATTCTCCTATCCCCTTTTTCTCTATCCCTTCTGGCCTTTTCGATTCTTTCATATTCTTTTTTTTTTTTGTTTTTTTTTCGTTCTGTTTTCTCATCTCTGTACTTTGTTTAATTTTCTTCAATTCTGTTTGAATTGTATGGAAAAGTTTTTTTTTTTTTGTTCGATGAACAAATAGTGGATGATCAAGAAAGAAAGAAAGAAAGAAAAAAAAATTATGTTGAAGATAAAATGAGAAGGAGAAAAAACCAAAGAGAGAGAGAGAGAGTGAGGTCTAGAGAAGCTAAAAAGAGACCTAGATAGCGGAGAAGAGAGATAGAGAGAGAGAGAGAGAGAGAGAGCGAATGATTAATGAATGTAATCAATGGTTGATGATGTTTGTCGGTGTGTGTGTGTGTGAGTGAGTGTGTGAGTGCTTGGTACCGAGAAAACGAGCAAAAAGAAAAAAAAACAGATTCGATTTTTTCAACAAACGAAACGAAAAGTAATAACTCAAATCTAGGGTCTCTCTCTCTCTTTTGCTCGAAAGGAATTGGAAAAAAAAAATTCTTTCTCTCTCTCTCTCTCTCTTCATTATTTCATTTTTATTTTCTAGAACTCTTCTTTATCTTCTTCTTCATTTATTCGTTTTTTCATTTCTCGCTCACTCCTTGTATCCACCAGGATCCACTAGCTACCAATCATCATTTTTGGAAGATTGGAACCCAATCGACTCTCGAATCTCTCTAAATTATTTTGGTGATAATTTTTGATTTTCATCTTCAAAATTTTTTGATGGTTATAAAAAAAAATTTGAAGGAGAACAATAAAAAACGAACAATCAAAGGATTTAATCTTCTTCTACTTCTTCTTCTTCCCTTTCAATCTCTATCTTCTAGCATTTTGGGGGGGGAGGAAAAAAACTGACTGATTTTTTTTTTTTTGAAAAATTTTCTTTTGTTTTAAAAAGAAACGTTTCGCATCTTCTCGATGCTGATTGTCGATTGGATTCATTATGATTTTTGTGTTTGAGTTTTTGTTTTCTTGTTTTTCTTTCGAAGAGAGAGAGAGAGAGAGAGAGAGAGAGAGAAAGGGTTTTAGATGGGAAAAAAATTTTCGCTTTGAAAAAAAAAATTTTCGCTTTGATGATTTTTTTTTCTCCTCTTCGTTCCTCTCTTCCTCTTCCTGATGGGATGATTTTTATTCGCTCTGTTTGAGAAAATTATGATCCGCAAACACCCACTAACACACCCCTTGAACAATCATATAACATCGAAGAAAAATAGTGACTCTATTCTATTTGTTCGAAGTCGGTTCTCGAGAAAGCCATAATGAGTCAGCGAATTCCATCCAAACTATCGTAAAGCTATCACAATAATTATGGATTTTTTTTCTTAATGATATTTCGAGGATGGAGAAAAAAAAACTAACAAACAGATTATCGATGCTAATCTTTGGTTACGATGATAATGATGATGATGATGATGATGCTTAATTTGGTACAATAAATGCAAAATTTCTAAATCCATACAAAGATTTGTCTATAATGGGCCACAAAGGAGAATAGAGGCATATTGATTTGGATGAATGATAATCATCTACATAATCATTCACTCAACAATCATTGAGTGTATTGTATCCGGATCCGGTGATGAACGTATCTCCATTGTAAATGTCCATCCTAACAATTTGATTGATTCAATTTCGTTGGGTTCTCTCTCTCTCTCTCTCTCTCTCTCTCTCTCTCTCTCTCTCTCTCTCTCTCTCTCTCTCTCTCTATTCTATATTCTATTTGATAACATTCTAATTTAAATAAATCATCGAATAGAGATACATACGTATAAGGCACTTGACAGATTGGTGCAAATTTAATTTCCAAATGAAGCTCATTGCTGATCGTTGTTCCCTGTTGATTGGAACATCTACATTGATATGTACCATTACGCCAGCGTGGAACTCGTTGCAATACCAACGATTGATTGCTCTCGATAACTCCTACGATATTTGGGATTGATCGGACGGGCGGAATGAAATGAGAAAGAAAAAAACAAAAATTTTTTTTTTAATCAAATTAGATAAGAAATTTTTCGCTCAAATTCTTCAATCTAAAAGATCAAAAAATGAAAAAAGATTAGGTAAATTAGTGTGTGAAGAAATTTTCAGTGGAAAAAAAACAAACATTGGCAAGACAAACAATCATAACCAGAACCCTAGAAGATCTAGAAATTTGAAAATTTCATTTTCTCTCTCTCTCTCTCTCTCTCTGTCTAATTTGCGCCACATAAATTACGATGACATTCGAGTCGAGAGAGAGAGAGAGAGAGAGAGAGAGAGAAAAAACAGAAGGAAATTTTTTTTTTATTTGAACCACCAGAATCGATCAAATTGATGTCAAACAGTTACTTAGTTTTGGGATGGAAAAAAATTCTAATTAGATTATAATCGATGAAAATTTTCTTTTGTTTTTTTTTTTTGGAAAATAATTGAAAAGATAGACAGATTAAATTCCTCTCAAAAGTTTTCCCCCCCCCTCGAAAGCTTAGCTCAGTTATAGTATTGTGTCTTAGCAAAGTCTTAGAAATTAAATACAGATAGAGTAAAAAAATTGACATCGTTTGCTTTTGTGTAACACTTATCATCAGAATTAAATAGGTGGTTCGGTGTGGGTGGAGGTGGAGGTCCCAATTTGCAAAACTGGATCTGGGAAATTATTTTTTTTTCTCGTTTAAAACCAGAAGGAGAACAAAAAGAAAAAAAAAAGATCAAAATGATTTCGGTGATGAAGTTCTCTGGAATCTTTCCAATCTTTCCATCTTTCAGAACAAAGCGTTTTTTTTTCTCGAACTCAATCGATCCAGAAGCTATGGTCTGATGAGTTTTTGAAGCTACTGACATTAGCTTTGAGCCTCGATTGGTTTGAACATTTGAACGAAGAACCTTTTTAAATTTCTCAACGTAATTGAACGAACGATCCATTGATATCCTAGTCGAGACGACGAATCAACGGCGACATCCATTTATCATCGATTTATTAATCCGAGTAGGAGGAGGAGGAGAGAGAGAAGCTTCTAGCAAACCATCAATCGAAACGATTGTCTTTGGTCCAGAATGGAATTGTGAAAAATTATCCAAATGTCCTAAAAATGTCCTAATAATTTTTCTCATTAATATCATCGAAGAATTTTGATTGTAGTCTTTGTTTTTTTCGGGGGGGGGGAGTTTCTTTACAAATTCTTTTTTTTCGAAACTATCTCATTAATTTGAAATCATTCATCAAAGCTTTCGATCGTCGATCGATCGTCATCATCACTTTGATCGGAGTTGAAAAATCCATAAAGAAAAGTTTGATTTCACGAAACCGAAAAAAAAATTCATTAGAAATATATTATTATTACTATTATTATTAATATTCTGGTGTTGATTGTAAACAAAACACTGGAGAATAATTGAATCGAAAATCTATAGGAAACGAAACCAATCAATTACACTTGTTTCAGAAGGAAACCAGAAAAGCATAGAATTCTAAGGTCTTCAATAATAAGATATGGGAAGAAAGTCAAAAAAAAACAAAACAAAACACAATGAGGAAAGAAAAAAAAAATTTGTTTCAAGGTTCAATATTCAATCAATATAATCTCGAGACGATATTATCATTGAAGATCAGTGAGATTCACATTGGTAAGTGTGTTTTTACCACAAAAACCACACCGATGATCCTAGAACGACCACGACCACGACCACGACCACCACCAAGTGTATCATCTCCATCATCATTATCATCAACATCATCATCAGTATCAATTTGTTTCATCATTGAGATCTCTTTCGGGGATTGTTGGAATATTGAAAATGAAAATAAATGAATCTTTTTTTTTTCTTCCACTCGAATCATCGAAACCCAAAAATTATTCTGTCTGTCTGTGCGTTTGTTCGTTGACTGTTCTGGCCTCTCTCTCTCTCTCTCTTGGCCTTGTGTTTGGTCTTCTTACTTGAAAGATTCTTTGAGAAAACTCTCAATGAGAAGAAGAAAAAAAAAATCATCAAACACTCGAATAAATTACTTTCTTATTTTTTTCTGCTCTCTCTCTCTCTCTGTGTCCACAAAAAAAAAAACAAATTGATTTCGAAAATTAAATGGCTGAAAATAGTTCTTCCGTTCGCTTTCAATGTTCCTAGCTTAGATAGATGACATTAGATAATTGAAAATTGACCCAAAAATTTGAAGCGCTTTGACGGAAGACGATGCGATGATACGACATACAAAAACAAAAAATAGCAAAAAAACAAAACAAAAAAAAAAATAAACCAGAAAAAAACAAAACAAAATCAATCGAAATTAGAGAGTTTTCTAGTCAATCAATCAATCAATCAAAAAAAAATTAAAACAGAAAACGAAACCGAATCTTGGATCGGTTTCATAGCCACAATCGACACCTTGCTTCCAAACGATGTGAGAACAATCACGAAAAGAGGAAAAAAAAAGAAGAGAAAAAAAATTTCTACTATCCAACAGAATGTTTCAATGGAATTCCATTCTTCTTGGAATCCATTCGAGAGTTTCACAAAAAATCGTTTCACATCATTTTGTTTCAAAATCAATCAGAATCGATTTATCGAAAGAATTCTAAACAGAAAACCAATTTGATCGAGAGACTGACCGAAAAACAGTAAATAACAAATCAATTAATGAGAATTTTTTTTTTTTTTAAGAAAAATAAAAAAACAAAATTCTTTGATGATGATTGTGATGATGAAACATGACAATCGTCTAGGATTCTAGGATCTAGAATGATGATAACGATTCTTCTTCTCTTCCATCATCATCATCATCATCATTTGTGAACAATTTAGCATCGAGAAAACAACTCATCATTGTAGATGATGATGATGATGATGATGGAGTACATCAGCTTTCCAGCTTTCTAGTCCCCTTAATATAGGCTAGGCAAAGAAAAAAAGCTAGTCTTCGAATTTTGATGATGATGGTGATGATGATGATGATGATGATGATTTAGCTTGACAACGAAACAGCTAATCGAAATTGTCTAAGAATTTGAGAAAAAAAAAATTCTCTCCAACTTTTTTCTTTCTCCGAATTGAAATCAATCTGTTCTTGTGTTTGGATCGAACGGAAAAGAAAAGCAAAAAAAATGGTGAAGAGTTTTCCTTTTTTTTTTTCATTTAACGATATTTTAATGACAAAGCCAAACAATTATCATTCGTTAATATCTATTAAGTAGTCGTCTATTTCTTTTTTTTTTTCCTTTCAACGATGAGATCCAGATGTGATTTTGGGCTAAAAAAAATTCAATTTTCAATTTAAAAATCAAAAACAAAAAAAAATTTGAATCGAAAGCTCGTTGTGTTGTTTTTGAGGTACTTGATGAATCGATTACGATTCAATTAGAATTTTTGTGTTTTGTTTCCATTCAAAACAATTGAATCCGATTGATTCTTTAGCTGGTACATAGAGACAATCAAAAAAAAAAAAAAACGAATTTTAAAATTCTTTCTACTTAATGATTTGTTTTCGTGTAGATAATATCTGATCGGATTTCGGACGAACTGCCAAATCAAACTGAACAAACTGCCACTTCAAATTTTGAAGATAATCGAGTGAAAGAAAATTTAAAATCATCAAGAACTTAACGATCAAAATCAAAATTGTATCATTTTAGATCGCAATGATCTCGATGATTTCGGAATCCAATCCAATCTTTCGAGTAGAGATCAAATGGAATAGCACTAGTCAGCATCAACATCATCATCATCATCATCATCATTACCATTATCATCATCAACAACATCGTAATGATCATTGATGGGATCGTAAATGAACACAATCGAAAAATCATCATTACATCTCTCTCTCTCTCTCTCTCTCATTCGATATCAATGATAGATGATGTTCGATACGGAACGCCCAATACATTCTAATTCCCCTAACTGATTTCATATTCGAATTCTGCTTTGGAAAGAATTTCAATTAAGAATCTATAGATAATTTATTGCTTATCCGGTCGCTCTCTCTTTCTCTAGAAACCCTTTCTCGGTTCTTAGTTTATTGCTCTAGATCTTTTTTTTTTCTCTTCTATCGATTTGATTTCAATTCTTTCGATTACTTTTTGCAACGAATAATGATAGAGTACTAAGCTCAATCTTCTCTCTCTATCAAAGATAATTAAATGAATCAATCGATTAATGATTTAGATGCTTCGCGATTGATCGATTTTGTTCGAGTTCGAAGAGAGTCTTCAAAGAGATATAGACCCTCGGATAGTTTATTGATTATTCACTTTGGAGAGAAAAAAAAATTTTCACTCAAATTGAATGATTCGGATCGAGGTCTTCGGTTAGAGATCCAGGTGAATAGATTAGTAGCTTAAGAGAGTAAGTTTTTAGCATTAAATTTTTGATGAAAATTTTATGACCAAAAAAAAAACAAACAAGATTAGATAGCGAGAAATTTTCGGAAAAGTTTCGAAACAAAACTTAAAATTTGGAAAAATTTTTTCCACCTACCAGATTCTAATCTCAATGGTCGACCATTGAAAAGCCATTGAATCGGTGTGGTTGGGAATGGATTCGAATCGACCAAACAATCAAAATAGATATCGATACCTTCCTGTATCGAATCCAACGATAATGATGGTGCACCAAGTTTCACTTCTAAAATTGGTGGATCTTCAAATTCCATTTGGATCCAATTCGAATCGAAGAGAAACATCGCAACAATTTTTATGGTGAAAGTGTTAACAAAAACAGAGAGAGAGAGAGAGAGAGAGAGAGACATAAAGAAATCAAATAGAAAATTAGAATCAAAAATTTTTTAATTTTAAATTTTAAATTTCTTTAGAATTTAGATTGCTTAGAATTTATCAAAACAACCTCTAGACCTTATCAAGTTTAATTCTCTCTAAAAAAACACGTTTATCAAAAATCAAAAAGCAGAGAAACTAAGATCACATTTCTTCATCTCTCTCAAGCAGAGGGAAATGAAAAAAATTCTCATCGAAACCAAACGTACAAATTTGAATGCTTTGGGCTATGTAAGGTTTTTGTTTGTTTTCATAGTTTACCAAACCTAATTCGAATGACAATGACGATATGATCTTAGATGCTAAGAAATTCTAAAGAAAATAAGCTCATATTGAAACAGTGGAAAAAACCAAAAAACTCCAACAATTATTTCGGTGATTGTGGTTAGAGAGAGAGAGATGGTTCTCCAGTTTGATATGAGAGAGTTTGTGAGACTAAAGTTCTTTTCGATCCAAAAAAAAAAAAAAACATTGATGAAGCAAACAAACAAACTAAAACAACAAAAAAAAATATTCGATCTAATAATTTTTTTTGAATCAAAAAATTTTTTCTGAAAATCCAGATAGTTACGAAATATTTGGAAGAAAATTATGAAAAAAAAAATTTTTCGAATCAAATTGGTTTTGATAATATTTGAATCATTGGCAGGAGGGGGTGGGAGATTTTAATGAATAATCGGGAAAATTATTTTATTTTTTTCTCCATTAAATGAAAAATATCTTCATTCGATATTTTCTCGAATGAAGACGTTTAAAAATCAGAAACAAATTCATAGCTGAATATTGAAATCATTTCAATATTGCAATTGCAGTGAATTGCAATAATAGATTTTGAAACCTAGAATCTAGGTTTTGAAAATGATTTTTTCCCCCTACATTCCTTATGAAAATGATGGATTGTATTCAAATTCTTTGATTCTCTATTCTAGATTTCAAAGTTTTTCGGTAAATATTTATCCGAATCCAGACATTTTTTTTTTCGCCACTTTCCAGATTCTCTTTCTCTCTCTCTCTCTCTCTTTTTCGCTCTCTCTGTGTTCGATGTTTCGTAACACGACCTAGCTAGCTAGACAACAATTTTGTAGTAGATCGTATCATTTTTATCAGAACCATTTTTTAACTCTCTAAAATTGTTTCGAGATAATTTAAAATTCTAGTGGAAAATAAATAAGCACTGATAAAGTGGAGAATGTTTCATAATCCTTTTGTGAGAGAGACCGAAGGGACCAAGAAGAATTAGATCGAAAAGCAAATCCAGAATCAAATCGAAAGCGTTTAAGAATTGCTTTTCGATAAAATGAGAAAAAAAAACGAAGTAAATCAGCAACAGAAAATTTATTGCGAAAAAAAAAAATTCCGTTTGTGAAAGAATTTCTGATAAATCTCGACACCGATAAAGTAAAAAAAGTTCCCAATAGCTTTGAAATGAGATAGAGACAAAATTCTAGAAAAAAAAACAAAACTAAATCGCCTAGAACTCTTCAACTTGCACATTATATTTCGAAATAATCACACACACACGCAAAAAAAGGAGCCCAAAACGGGGTCCTAGCAAAAAAAAAAAAAAAAGTTCCAATTTTGTTTTGCTTTTGCGAAGAAAAATTTCCTAAGTTCGAAAATCAAACCATTTTGTGTCCACAGACAAAAATAAAAAGCATTCCGATAGTAGGGGATGGAAATAAATTTCTTTCCTCCTCTCCGGAACAAACAAAGAAAACGAAAAAAAAAACAAACAAACAATCTCTTCCACAAACACTTTATTCGAAGATCAAAAACACATTATTCAGCAAAAAAAAAAAAACAACCTCGTAAGAATATTGGTGGCCAACGGAAACAACTGGTCTAAAGAGAGCCAAAGAGAGAGAGAGAGAGAGAGAGAGAGAGAGAGTGAAACGTGAATTAAATGAGTTCTGATTCTGTTAAATATCTATTAGGTCCTCATTTTCTTTTTTATTTTCGTAAATTCGACACTCAAAGTGAGAGAGAGAGAGAGAGAGAGAGAGAGAGAGAGAGAGAGAGAGAGAGAGAGAGAGAGAAACAAAAAAAAAAAAAAACAAGCTGTAACAATTGTTCGTAAATCGAATGGCCGTTTGTCTCACTCTCTCTCTTCCTCTCAATGATCTCTTTTTGTCGTTTTGCTGTGTGTTTTATAACTTCTAAATGTTTTCCAAACAATTGTCTTTGTCGATTTCGTTGCAATTTCTTTTTACTTTTTATTTTCATTTTTTTTTTTTTTGGTTGTTTGTCTCAGCCTCTCCTCTCCTCTCCTCTAGCTCCGCAAATGAATGGTCCAATAGTGACAATAGCTTACGATGATGATAATGGTTAGAATTTTTGTTTGTTTGTTTTTTTTTCGTCACAAACTTTTTTTTTATTTCTTCTTCCTCTTCTTTGTTCTTTCGATTTTTTTCGGGCTACGAATTTAGCTTACAAATCAAATCGATTAGATTAGCTGTTATTATTATTATTTTTTTTTTTTTTTGGTTGTCCTCTCCTTCCGATTGAGAATAATCAATCGATATTGGTTGGGAAAATATTAAGATTTCTATGCCTTGTTGTCTATTAATTTTTTTCTTACGAAATTGTAGCTCAATTTATCTCGATTAGAAAATTTTTCGAAATTTTTTTTCTCCACAAAAAAAAATTTGGTATTTAAATGATAAAAATTTGAAAAACTCTTGTGAGGTATCAATGTAAACTTCACTGTATAAATTCAAATTCTGTATTTTTTTTTGAGATTTTTTTTTCGGTAAGAATTTCAAGGTCATAATTACTTACATTGAATTTCTAGAACAAGTTGATCACGAATCGATGAGTTCGGTATTCGAAGATTCTCTGTAACACAAACTAATGTCGCTCCTCGATGTTTACGTTCCAGGCGAAGTGTCAATGTGCTGCCAGTTTGTTGTTCGCCTGTTTGGAATGGTAAGAGAGAGAGAGAGAATTAAAAATCGATTTCAAAAAAAATCCAAAGATATGGAATCAAGTGAAAGATGAGTGAAATCTATTAGCGATGATCAAGATCTATTGAAAGAGATGGAGAATGAATCAAATCGAATCGAAAAATGTTCACCGGTCAATGAACATCTGCCATTCGAGCAGATTGCGATTCGAAACGGATACAGACTTTATTTTGGAATTATTAAGAAAATTTGAAATCTAGTCTTATTGAAGTTATCTATTTTTTTTTCGTTGAAATTAGAGATGAAACACTTGAGATTTAACGAAGAGAAGGGAAAAATTTTCAGATCGAATTTTTGTTTTCGGAAAAAAAATCTTAATGAAATTTCGAAAGAATTACCGTGCCAAATTCAAATCGTCGAGAGAGAGAGAGAGAGAGAGAGAGAGAGAGAGAGAGAGAGAGAGAGAGAGAGTATAATAAAAGAGTTATCGACTCATTCTGATACGAGAGGAAAATCAGTGCTCAATTTTCATCTTAGAACCCAATTTAAATAGCCCGTATTGGAGATTTATATACAGATTGGAGCGAAAAATAAAATGCTAAGAATATTGCAGATTATAAGGAAAAAAGTTTTGCTCGGGCAACTTGACTTCACCTCAAACATATGCTGTCTCATAACTTTTTACTAAGGTTTAGTAAAATTTTAACTGAATTTTTTTCCCACCAACCTAATACACACTAGAATGTATAGTTCCTAGCTAGTCTTCACTTCAACTATTCTTCATTCTCAATGTTTTATCATTTCAACAAAGAAATTGATTCCGATACTGATGCGGTGATGTTAAAATGAAAAAAAAAAAATTCCTACGAGAGAAAACGGAAGAGCTATGAAACAACAACAACAGCAGCCATAACAAAAAACGACAATAACAACAATAACAAGCATAGAGATAGATTCGTTTCTGAGATACTTCATTTTCTTCTCATAAAATTCATAGTCTCTCAATGATAATGATGATGATGATGATGATGATGATGATTTTATTCAATCAAAATGAAAGAGAGAGAAAGAGAAGAGAGAGAGAGAGAGAGAAGAAATCGTCATTATTATTATTATTATTATTTGTATTTTGATTACTTATTTGATTTGATAAAAAATTCATTCGATTCATTCATTCTTTCTCATCTGTCTCGATCTTCTCGATCTTCTTCTTCTTCTTCTTCTTCTAAACTTTTTGATTAAATTTTTTTTTCCACACAAACAGAAGAGAATAGAAAAAAAGGTGTGGTTGTAGGTGTGGGTGTGTAGAAAGAGAAAGAAAGAATAAAAAAAAATATCATTGAAAAAGATTGAAGCTTTGAAATTGATTTCGAAAAAATTTCGGTTCTCATTTCAGAACGATTCAATGTATTTGTAAGAGTTTGAATTGAATAGAGCTAATAATTTTTGTAATGCAATCCTAGTCTAACAACATTATGATGTTATTATCAATAATATCCAATAATAATAACAATAATAATAATAATAATAATAATAATAATCAACAACAACAACAACCACATCAATGAGTTTTGCTCGGCTAAAAGATACTGTTTCCCGTTTCAATCTCGTTTTTGGATCCATCACCACCACAACCACCGCCACCACCACCATCATCAACGTCGTTGTGGATTGGATGGGAGGAAAAAAAAATGAAGCTAAACAACATTTATTTCATTAGAATTGAATTCAATTTTGGAAAATTTCGAAATCTTTAAGATCCAAAAGATCGAGAATTTGATTCAATTTGCTAAAAAAAAAAAAGAACTCCTTCGATACGAGAGAAAAAAAAAGAAAAATTGATTTCATCAAAAGTATCTGTCTCGGTGGAGAATATTCGTTAATCTAAAATCTTTGTTTTGTACATTGTTGTCTGCATTCTTCTCATTCGAACTCAAATCGAATGGATTCGATTGAAAATCTTTCGATTAGATCGATTTGAATGAAAGGGTCTAGAATTTCAACATTCATTCTTGCTCGCTTTACATATATGGATTTTTTTTCCTTATTCATTTCCTTCGCTATTTAGATTAAGAAATCTATTCATCAAATAGTTCAAAATAGAAAGATGAATTAGAAATAGAATCGATTGAATTCCGGTCTAGAGAGAGAGAGAGAGAGAGAGAGAGAGAGATAGGTTTAGTAAGGATGCGCTTCTCTTTTCGATCACAAACAATCTATTCAATTTATCTTTCTCTCCTCCTCTTCCTTCTCCTTCTTGTTGTTGTTTAGCTATGAAATGGGCGCACATCTTCATCATCATCATCATCATCGTCGTCGTCATTTTTTTTTCATCCAAACAAACAAACAAACAAAAAACAAAAAAAGATTGAATGAAACAATCCCTTTAGAATTGATTTCTATTCGGTTTTTTGATTTAATAGAATCTAGATTGTTGAGAAAGAGTTTTTTTGGTATTGATTCAATTCAAAAGCTTCATAATAATAATAATAGTAATAATAATAATGATGATGATAATAATGATGATGATGATGATGATGTGAGTTTGATCAATAGAAATCATCAAAATCTTTTAATTAAGAAAGTTCGATTCCATCAGTTTCAGATTAATGATGATGAGGGTGATGATGAAATTTTGATCTTAAACATTGAGCTAAATAACTCTCTTTTTATTCTGTTAAATTTTTTTTCGTTCCCATTCACCAAACAAGAGCCAGACCAAACCAGAATAAAAAAAAAAAAATAAACAAGTACTTTTAGAAGTCTGATCCGAATTGAGAGAAAATTAATTTATTTGAGAAAAAAAAAATTCACTCTCTCTATGCGTTTGAAATCAGATCGGATTGATTCAGAATGAAATCGAGACCCAAAGAGCCCAATGAATCAAATGCTGTGCTTTCCGTTGATGACAATTCTTTTTTTTTTTTTTTTTGATCTCAATTTCGATCACAACCTAGACTTGGTTTCGCTAGTTGTTCAATGTTCAATCCTCTTGATCATAGACAATATGATCTCTACGATAGATTGTGATGATAATGATCAGAATGTGAAAGAAGATCCAGAATAATAATAATAATAATAATGATGAAGATAATGAACTTATTACGAAGACAATAAAATAGAGCAATGATTGCTTGAGACAATCCACTTTTACAGTTTCCATGGAATTGAGAAGTAGAGCAATAAATCTTTTGATCAATCTCGATTAAAAATTTCGAAGATGTTCCGATCTGTTTCGATAGATTTGTTATTATTATTATTATTATTATTATCTTGATTATTTTGTTGAAACAATTGACCAATCTGATCGTGATAGTCTAGCCAATTTTTTTTAATCACACAAACACGCAATAGAGCGCATAGTGTTTGGGTAGGTGTGTCTGAGTTATACGATTTTTTTTTCTTCCTTTCTTGACAACAATTCTCTCTCTCTCTCTCTTTCTATCTCTTTGTCTTTGCCTTTTAAAACCTGATACTTGCTTAAAATTGATTGATTATTATAATCTTTCGATTTGATTTTCGATACAATCAGCCAGAGAAGCCAGATAAATCGAAATCTTCGATTAGATTCGTTAAGGATTTGAAGAGGTTTCGGTTAAGATGGAAGAGAATTTAAGAATGAAAGAGAAAGATAGAATGAACAAGAAAAAAATAATAATAAATATTGAGAAATGAAAAAAAATTGAACAAAACAATGAATCTTATATGAATTAGATTCAAAATCTAGAATCTAAATTCTATATATCTAGTTTCTAAGACTTCAAAATCACTGTTAACTTCACTGCATAAATTCAAATTTAAGTTTCTATTTTCGAAACATAAACTTTGAGATCTAATTTGGATAAGATTTTTTTTATTACCTCCACCAAATCAATGATAGATATCAGAATAGCTTTCTTTTTGAATGAAACGCCTATCAATTAGTGAACATTGAGGAGAAGAAATGAAATGAAATGAACGAAGAAAGAGAGAGAGAGAATTTAAAATTTTAAATCGAAAATCAATAATCAGTTTAATTTGATGTTTTTCATTTGATTCATTTCGTTTTTTTTCCTCGAAATAATAATAAGTTCTACAACAGAAGAATATGAGAAAGAGAAAAAAAAAGAAAAGAATTCATTGTGTAGAAGGGGATCAGCATTCGGCAGAATGAAACCTCATTGATTAGAATTTTAGATTCAAAGCCAAAAAAGAATCCTACACTTTTGCTTTTCATTCCACCTTTAGCGCCCTAACATCCGTTAGCTCTCGGTTCCTATTCGGTTAGAGTTTTTCATCATAAAGTTTCTATAGAAAGTTAAAGAAAAAAAAATTCGAGAAGAGAGAGAATCTTTGAAACTTTGTAACATCGAACGAGATATGAATAACAATCTACTTGGATATAATAATTGTTCGATAGGAGATTCAAAATAGAATTTTGAACAAAGGACAAGAACTTTTTTTTTTTTTTTTTTTTTTGCTCCTCTCAAATCATTCATAGATTAGATTTGGTAAGTTTTAACGAAATTTTTTTCTCTGTTTTTTTGTTGTTGTTGTTGTTGTTGTTGTTGTTGACTTGTTCACTCTGTTTCTCGGTTCAACGACAACTGATCAAATCTTTGCACTTTGCACTTTGGATGCAATTTGGTTTGAAATGAATTTTTCTCTCCAATTTTCCAACCAAAACCAAAATGGTTTGGGTTTTTGTTTTGTATGATCTGTATGATGCAAATAGAGAGAAAAAAAATTGATAGTTTGCTATTTTGATCGAAACAAATCCTCTCATCGAAGATTTTGTGATTAGAATCGGAAACGAATTATCTTCGATTGAATTTGTTTGTTTGTTTGTTTGTCCGTTTTTTTTTTTTTGATGAAATTTTTTTTTCAAAAATTTTCATCTCGAATCCAAATAAACAATGTCCGAGAATGGTAGATGAACAGACGGCCGAGAAAATTCTAAATGGTGTTAAATGATTGGTAGGTAGTTCCCGGAAGCGGAACAATAATGTCCAAGAAGAAACAATAAAAAAAATATAGAAAGTTGGGAAATTATTTATTTTTTTTTTCTTAAAAGAACACAGAAAAAAAACATTGGAATTAGAATTTGTTTTTTTTTTCTTTTACAATAAACTTTCTTTTTGAATGAATAATTTATGTTACAATGAAGATTTCGTTCGTTTTGATTTCGTTTGGATCGTTTCTTTCTAGTGGGTGTTTTTTTTTTGATTGTAAAAAAAATTTTGGTTCACTTCCGAGAGAATCGATTTTAGAACATTGAAAAATGGAAATATTTTCATTTTCATTTTTTTTTTTTTTTTTTGAAATCCAAAATTCAAACATTAAAGATCGGTGTTTTCGACATGAGGAAAAAAAATATCGTTCGAATTTTTCGAATTCGTTTTTTTTTTTTTTGGTCTTTGTTCGTTTGAATCTTAGTGAATGTTTTTCATTGCAAATTTTTTTTTTCAAATCCGTTGGTTTTGTTGCTATTTTCGTAATCGTTTTTTTTTCTTCCATATTCAGCTACATTCCCTGAACGGAGAAAGGAATCTTTTAGTTTTGATGTTTTAATTCAAAATATTCAGATCTAAAAAATAATATCCAATTGGGTTTCTCTCCGAGATAATAATCGATGCTCGAAATAGAAGCTAACTATTGCTTGAAATTTCTTCTATAACATCTCTCGATTTCAATGATGAATTCTTTAAAAAGTTAAGTTTAGTCTAGAATAGAATCTTAGTATAGTTTTCGATTCAATTCGATAAGAAAATTAGATCACCTAATTTCTTGAGTCTTTTTTTGATCTTTGAGTGAAAAACTATCGAACAAAACCTTATGCTAGATAAGATATGAAGATGATTTTGTTGTTGTTCATCTAATTATGTTCATTCATTGTTTTTCTTCTCACTTTTTGATCTGATTCTCTCCCACTCCCACTCCCACTCTCTTGAGCTTTGTTTAATGTGTCGAAAAAAAAAACAAAAAAAATTCTCCTATTTTTCTTCTTAGCTTTCAATCATCTTTATTTTTTTCTTGAAATATGATGGCCGATTTACAGCAATTCATCGAGATCTTGTTCGTATTTATCAGTATTTCATTACTTCGTTGTTGTTGTTGTTGTTGTTGCTGCTTCTGCTTCTGTTCATTTCGTTCACACTCACATAATAATCCAATTTAGATGATTCACTTTTTTGTTTCTTGTTTTTTTTCCACCCTAGCCTACGCCGTTTGTTTGATGCTCTCTTTCTCACTTAAACGTTTCGATTCCAATGATTGCTTATTTCATCCCCTCCACAATTCTTCATCATTCTGGTCCATCACCACCATCACCGCCACCATTATCCTCTCCTTCTTCTTCTCATCATCGACAATCGAATGATCTTTGACAGCATCATTTTCAAGAGCAATGAATTACCGGATTGTTTCGAGTCCAATATTTTGGTTGAGAAAAATTTGGACCAAAAAACTTTGGAAGGGGAGGGGAGGTGAAGAAGAACACTATTCTTTTTCGTTTTTTTTATTGACATTTAGATTTCATCTCTGTTTGATTTCTTATTTAATCGATCGACTCTCTCTCTCTCTCTCACTCGTTTTTTAATATGGCCCTTATTTTTTTTTCGCCTCTCAAAAGCTATCATTTTTGATCTGTTTCTCTCTCTCTCTCTCTCTCTCTCTCTCTCTCTGGCGCTTATTGTTACGAATCATTTTTTTTTCGATCCCAGAAAAGGATCGAATTTTTTCCCTTCTGGGTTTTTTTGTTTGCAGTATAGCCCTAGCATCGATTCGATAACAATCAAATCGATTGTGAATAAATTTGTATCGAAGAGAAGGATCGAGACGAGAAAGGAAAGCCTCTATAGAATGATCAAAATATCTCTCATTGATTGACAATTCAAATTCGTTTTGTAGCATTGAAGAATTGAGAATAATTTGCCTTTTTTTTGTATTTATTTTCTTTATTTTGTTTGTCTTTTTGCCTCCCTTCATACCGATGTTTGACCGGAACAAACATATCCACATATGATACGGACAGCATCATCTCTTGCTCTTGTTGTGTGAAATGAAATTCGCATGGAATTTCCTGTTTCGATTTCAACCAAAAAAAAAATAAAAATAAAGTAGCTATTTAACTTAGAGTATTTTCTAGCTGCTTAGAGAATCGAATCTAATACACAATTGAATGGTTTTTTTTGTTACTCTCCTTCAAATGGCTTCTATAGAGTGTGGTCCTCAACAAGATCCTACACACCCACACCAGAACAAATAGATATTTAGATCGTAGTGTTTAATTTCAATTTAATAGTTTTGTTTTTTTTTTGAAAAAGTATCAGAACATATCATTTTATTTCGCTTGATTCTCTCTCTCTCTCTCTCTCTCTCTCTCTCTCTCTCTCTCTCTCTCTCTCTCTCTCTCTCTCTCTCTCTCTAAACTTTGCTATCTCTATTTTTGTTCTGCTATTATGCATTTGAATTTGGAATTATTTTTTTTTTAATTTTTGTCTAATTTTCTGGCGAAACATCGCTACATAATCGAAATGGCTTCATTGAATGTGAAATGAAAATTTCATTATTCAAACAAAGATTAGTTTGAGATTTGACTCAAAACAAAGCACAAAGCTGTGATTAGAAAATGAAAGAGAGAGAAGAAGAATGAAGAAGAAATCCGGAAAAGGAAAATGGAAAGGAACCACACATCGAACATAAAACAAAAAAAAAAATTGAAGAGTATTGATTCAGGAAACTTTATCACTTTTTTTGCTCTTCTTAGTGTTTTGAGTTTGATTTTTTTTTTCGTCTCTCAATAACTTTATTCTGGTTTGTTATCGTGGTTCAGTTTTGATTGTTTCACTAGGATTTATTCTCTTTCGCTCTCTATCTCTCTCTCTCTCTTTATCTCTGGTTGATGTCAACGTTTACGTATGGATCGATGTTGGAATAATAATAATATTGAAAATAGCAATAATAGTAATAATAAAGGATTCACAAATCCTAACGAAAACAAATCGCATTCAAAGAGAGAGAGAGAGAGAGAGAGAGAGAGAGAGAGAGAGAGAGAGAGAGAGATCACAGTGGAAACATCACCAAAATCATCGATCCACAAACATTCATTCGGTGATTGTGTGAATGTATCATTCGACCTAGACTTTTTAGTAGTGCTATTAATGGCGTGTGTGTGTGTGTGTGTTTAGGGTTCCATAAAAAGTTCATCAAAACACAGCAGAGAAAAAAAAATCCACACTAAAAGCATCAACGTAAAAGACAAAAAAAAAAATAAATAGAGTTAGTTATTCGATCGATGTGAAACGAAAAAGAAAAGAGAAAACGGAAATCATTTAGCGATCAAATTGTTTCGTTTGTTGTCGTTTTTATTGGTGACGCTGATCGAAGCCTTTTAGTTCGTTCGTAGATTCAACGATTTAGAATAAGAGAACAATCAGCTAGATCCAAGCAAGAGCAAGAGAGAGAGAGAGAGAGAGAGAGAGAGAGATCTAGAGTCCAGAGAGTTTTGGTAAATTACATTTGTTTGTTTCGTTTCTTTTTTTTTTCACTCTCCATCTTTCTCTCCGATAGCCGATTCGATAGTCGGTTTTGTTCAATGATTTTATTGACGAAAGAGAACATAGAGTTAGTTTGGTTTGGTTGATTTTCCTCACTAGCATCAAAGTTTCAAAAAAAAAAAAAAAAAAAAAGATTCATTTCATAATTCTCTTCTGGTTCTCTCTCTCTCTCTCTCTCTCTCTCTCTCTCTTTCTAGCTGATTTTTGGTTGAAGATTGATTCACCAATAATCGATTCCAAGTGGAGAGTGAAGAAAAAGTTTTTTTTTTTTTGCAAACAAAACTTAGTAAGTGAGAATTGAGGAAAGAGAGAGAGAGAGAGAGAGAGAGAGAGAGCGCAAAGTGTCCAAAATAAATAGCTACAATTATTATTATTATTATTATTATTACTCCTTCGAGAAAAAAAAGGATCCGAAAATGTATCGCAATGTGTGTTTCGGATCGAAAAGCTTCAAGGCCAAAAATTGATCAAAAATTCAATAATTCCAGAAGCAATAATTACAAACAAAATAAAAAAAAAGGATAACTGATGGTTAGTAGCGAGAGTGGGCGTTTCTAGCAAGCGAAACCTATCCGATACGATTATGCGATCCGAACGATAACCTCATATTTCTTTGGTTTGTTATCCAAACACACACACATACACATACTATCGTTAACAATGTTTCGGTTGTGTTCCAAAACCCTCGTAGTTTGGAATCTAGAGATGAAGAGAAAAAAAAAAACGGGAGAAAACCGACAAAAAAATATCGGAATGAAAAATAAAGAAAAAAAAAAAGTTCATAAATTTTCCCGCTCGGTACCACTTTTCTTTGGTTAATATACGCTTCGAAAGAGAGAGAGAGAGAGAGAGAGAGAGAGAGAGAACAAGAAAGAGAGACATGGAACGATGAAGAACAAGAAAAGAAAGAGAGGGAGGAGGTGGAAAAAAAAATCGAGCTCATTTATCATCTCGACATTAAAATTGTTTTCATGGATTGGTACCCAAAAAAATAGAAGAAAATGGAAAATTTTTTTTCCCAAGCTTTGAATAGAAAACTCTCTCTCTCTCTCTCTCTCTTACGCTTTCATCTCATAAATTTAGCATTAAACTTGATGTTAATAATTTCAACAGTAATAATAATCATAGGAAATAATAATAATAATAATAATAATAATGCTTTCATCAGCTCGAAATTTAAACAATCAATTTCGTTCGAGACTATATTGGGATAAATTTTTTTTTCAATTCTCAGTATATCAATAGCAAAAGCTAGGAATATGAAGAAAGAGAGGGGGGGGAAGAAAATCATCTTTAAATGCTATCAGTCTCTCTCTCTCTCTCTCTCGCTCTCTTTGAACCCAAAAAACTAGCCCAAACAAAATAGTTAAAATGTTGTTTCGATTAATGATTTTGAATCAAATAATAATAATAATAATAATTTTGTTTTAAATTATTATTATTTTAGAAAATTTTTCATTTTCAATCCGTTTGAGTGAAAATTAATGTATCTGGATTCAAAATATTTAGCTCAGTTTTTTTTATTACTAATTCGATTCAAAAACATTCGCTCTAATTAGTGTTCCGAATTGATTGAATTTCTATCCAATTAATGCAATCAATGAAAGGATTCAAAATCGATCGTCAAAATTTTAATTGACTTTAAAATCCATCAAAATTCAGCATCTTTTTTTCCCCCCAAATGTCATAGCAATAGCAATCAGCAAAATGGAATGGAATTTTTCGATGAAGAATACAGAATGGAATTGTAATACCGAGAGATACAGTTCTTGATCATTTTTTGATGAAAATAATCTTTTATTGTTTTTTTTCGAAACCATTCTCGGCTACGGTTTGCATTGGTTCATTTAGGATCAAACAGAGAGAAAAAAAAAACAAATAAAATCACTTGGAGAAAGAAAAAAACTAACTAGATTGATTAAGCTTCTCTTCTCTTTGTGTAGGCTAGATTTCTCTCTCTCTCTCTCTCACCAAAGTTTAACTTCTTTGCTCGTTTCGTTTTTTTTTTTTTTGGAATGCAATTTTTTTTTCGGTCTGCTATCCCCTGCCTTTTTTTCTCTCTTTATCTAGGTCCTCTTTTTCTTTCCGCCCTCCCCCTCATCTCACTAGCGATTGAATTTAGATTACTTTCTCTCTCTCTCTCTCTCTCTCTCTCTCTCTCTCTCTTCCTCTTTCTTGCAGTGATAAGATTTGGTGAAGAAGTTTCAAAAAAAAAAAAAAAAAAAAAATAGAAAAAAAAAAAGAAAACCCAAATTGAAATGGAGAACGTAAAGAAGAAGAAGAAGAAGAAAAAGAAGTTGAGAAAAATTTAATTCTCACCCAAGAGAATTTTTGTTTCGGTTCATATTCTTCTCGAAAGATCTGTGTGTTTAATTTGATTCAAGATTCAGGTCATCATCATCATCACCAGCATCATCATCATCAGCATCAACAAATAATTTTTTTTTTATTTTAGTTCTTTATTTTTTTATTTTTTGGTATTTACTTTTTCGACGATGATGATGATGATTGTTTACTTAATGATCAAAGCAATAACGACAATAACAATCGTAATAATAATAATAATAAAGATGATCTTAGCGCGACAGCGCATCAAAAGAGAAAAAAAATCCAAAATTTTTCCCAAAAAAAATTTCCATTCGAAACCAAAGAGAGGGAAGGGTGAGGGGCGGAGAAGGTTGGAAGAGAATCATTTTGATCTTCGGAATAGCTTACCATGAATTCTGGTATCGTAACGATTACCATCGAAAAGCCAATAGATAATAGGCATCGGTCTCGAGCCAAATGTATTGCATTCGAAAAGAGCATCTTGTCCGGCTACAAGTATCGGTGTCAATTGTGTGATACGAACTTCGCTTGGTTTCACTGTATATCACGAAAAGAATAAAAAGTAAGAAGAAGAAGAAGAAAAAAGAAACCAGAATAAAATTTCAAATTCAAAGTTTGAAAAAATAGAAACTAAATGAGCGAAACGTATGAACAAATGGAATCTGATACAAACAACGTTTCGAAAATAGATTAGATTCCACTAAAAAAAAAGAGTTAAATAGATTTTAATAATTTCACAAAAAAAAGAGATTTAAACAAAAAAAGAGAAAAAAAATTCATTCAAAATTCTTTCAGACACACCGAAAACCAAATGACCATTTGATTATTTTGAATTAGATTCGAGATGGAATCCATTTGTGATCGTCTCGTTGCAACAATCATCGAAACAAAATACAACCAAAATTCTTAAATCTTTCACTCGTTAGATTCGTTAGATTGGCTTAGAAAATGGAAAATTTGGCCTCCAAAAAAAAATGGTCATGTCTCAGTCATTTTTTTTATTCTGGAACCAATAAATTTGGATGATGGCGAACAAAACAATCAAAATGAAAAAAAAAATTGCTGATTTTGTTTGTGAAATTACAAAAAAAAAAAAAAAAAATTTGTTGTTTTCCTCTCGTTTTCTAAATCCTCTCTCTCTCTCTCTCTCTCTCTCTCTCTCTCTCTCCTTTTTTGGTCCGTAGAAAGCTATGAAAAACAAAACGATTGCTGATTATTGTAAGATCTATATACACCAAGTGATGATAGCTATGCTTTGCATCTAATTTAATGTTCAATTTTGTCCATTGATTGTTTTGGTTCGAGGTGAATTTGAGAAGAGGGGGCGGGGAGAAATTTTAAATAAATTTTCTCCATCCTTCCTTTAGTTCATTTTGAAAATTTTTTTTTGTTTTTCGATATTTGAAAACAAAAAAAAAGCCCATCATCTAAGAGCTAAGAGAGATTCTCTAGGCCTTCCGTGTTCGAAGGCCTAGACCAAAAAAAAAAATGGAAGAAAATAAAATAAAAACAAAAATTAAATTTGGATTGTTTTTTTTCAGCTCTGTTGAACGATTCTAAAATTAAATGAATTTTTTCACTCCCTCTTTCATAGGACTAAAAAAAATTAAAATTTAAAATTTAAAACCATTTTTCTGTTTGGGTAAAAAAAAATTATTATTTTTTCTTTTACCATTTGATAATTCTTTTTGTAAAGCTTGTTTTCTTTTTTTCGAACTTCGAAAACAATTTTACTACAAGAATTGTTAATATGAAATTTTTGTTAATTCGATTCAAACAAACGAACCAAACGAAAAAAAAAAAATACCTACAATTTAGATCCAAAGTGATAGAATTCGATTGTGGACTGGTTATATTCGAATTGATTGCTTGACACATAAAAATTGTCAACAAATGATGTCGTGCTAATCTGGTGATGATCAATTCGTTTGTAGTCACTATATATAAAACAGTGAGATTGATTTCAAACATTCCATATATCGATCAAAATTGAATCCGTTTGTAATCGAAGAAAAGGGGGAAAAAAGGATTTGACCACGTAACAAAGAAAAGATGATGGGATGTGGATAAAGAAGATTCCGATATCGAGAGAGTATTCGACAATCAAAAAAAAAAAAACAAAACAATCACAGAATCAATCGAGAGAGATAATTTACGAGTGAAATAGATTCGAGTGATAATTGAACGAATTTGAAAATGTTGGTCCAAATTCGGAATTGGACAAAATAGCGATCAGATTCGAAGAGAGAATTATTTTTTGTTTCAATAGGAAGAAAAAAAAACGGTTGATTAATTTTTCAAAGTATATTTGGCAGTGTATTGTTTGATAGATTCATTTTGAATTCGGTTCATCGACATCGAATCAAGTTCGATCATAAATCGAGCAGAAAATGAGAGCATCGAAAGCCCCCCACCACCAAAAAAAAAATGAATGCGATGAATTTCATATTGTTCAATTTCAATAACAAAAGGGGTTTTGTTGTTGTTGTTGTTGAAGCAGCGAATTGAAAGCGATAAGATCAAAATCGTAACGAAACGTTTCAGGATAAAGGAATTGAAAAAAATTAAACAACGAGCAAATAGGCATAAGAACAGCAAATACATGGACGGATGTCATGTAGAGAGACACATTGAATTTGGATGAAGAAAGTCAAACCAGAGAGAGAGAGAGAGAGAGAGAGAAAGAAAAGAACAGATGAAGAATCATAATGGAAGAAGATGGATGAAATCCATATTGTTGATGATGAGAGATTCAAAAAAAAAAAAAAAAGATGGGAAAGAAATAGTGAAGAAATCGAGAATAGGGAATCAAAAAAATGAACAAACAGAACAATAGAGAAAGAAAGAGAGAGAGAGAGAGAGAGAGAGAGAGAGAGAGAGAGTGTGTAGAGGATGGAATGAATTTTTTTTTTTTATTTTCAAAGATCAATTTCATTCATCGAATCACATGGAATGAATATGTGTGTGTGTGTGTGTATGTTTGGATTCAAATCATTCAATTCAATTGTTGATGTTGTTTCAAAATGAAAGATGAAAACAACAAAGACAACCAAAAAAAAAAAAAAATTCAACATCAAGAAGAAGATGAATATGAAAGATGAAATATGAATTTGGAATAGAAATTGATTCCGAAAATGTACACACACAGAGACACATACGTAAACAATAGATAATACGATGATCGAATCAGAGAGAGAGAGAGAGAGAGCAAGAGGAGATCGGTTACCGACACACATTCATTTAGGTTCCAACATCGAAACCGATCCGAGATGGATCGATTGAATAAAGTCAAGAGAGAGAGAGATGAATTCGAATGAATGAAAAAAAAATGGATGGATGGAAAGAATCATCGATAGAAAATAAAAAAAATATACATTGAATATATCGTTGATAGATTGGATATCAGATACGATTCGACGAGATAGAGAGAGAGAGAGCGAGAGAGAGATGCGGATGAAAAGAGGAAGAAAATTGAATTCAAAAAAAAATTGAATTTCAAATTACCGAATAAAAAAAAAAATTCGAGCAAAAAAAAAAGGATGAATAAAGATGAAAAATGATGATGATGATGATGAAGATGAAGATGGAAAAATTCAAGCATGAAACAGCATCAAAGATTGAAGAGAGAGAGAGAGAGAGAAGAAGATGAGAGGAGAAAAAAATGGAAGAATTTGGATCGAAAAAGAAAAAAAATATAGCGGAACAGATGAAGAAGAAGGAGATCGATAGCAAATGCGATGCAGGGGGAAAAGAGAGAGAGAGAGAGAGAGAGAGAGAGAGAGAGATCCAAAGACAACAATAGAAAAGAGAGGCGAGGGAGGGTGAGAAAAAAAAACAAACAAAACCAAATGGAAATATATTTGAGATTCGGAATCGGATAGGTGGGAGTGATTGAGATCACACATTGATTGAAGATTTCGTTTAATGGAGAAAAACGGATATGAAAAGAAATGAGGCAAATCAAATGAGAGAGAGAGAGAGAGAGAGAGAAAGGATATCGGGTTCCGGTGCGCGACCGTCCCCACAACCGAAAATCCCCAATTTTATTTTTGTCGATTTAATTTCGAGATCGATGTTTTGTTTTCCAAGTACGATTATTGTTGTTGTTATTGTGTGATTGAAAGCGATGGAATCATTACGAAATTATCCACCAATATATTTTTTTTTTTTTTTTTGGTTTTATTTTACAAATTTAAGAATCAAAGAAACGAACAATGAGAAGATTAGCAATCGATTGAAGCAATCAATCAGTGTTCGAAAAGAGAAAGAAGGAATCAAAGAAAGAGAGAGAGAGAGAGCAATGTGTTCCAGTGATTCATTCATAGATTAATCGAAGTTAATCGGGGACCGAGAGAGAGAAAGAGAGAGTTGAACAATGGTATTGTTGGGTTTTTGTTTGGGTTTGATTTGATTGTTTTTCCCCATCGGATCCAATTTCAAACATCAATGGTAAGGTCCCCGCGTTCAAGTTCGATGGTGAGATATTGATCGATTTTAATTTTCCAATTTCAAAAAAACAAATCCAAATTCGACATCAAAAACAGAAGAGAAAGAGAGAGAGAGAGAGAGAGAGTGAGAGCAAAACGGTGGGTGTGTTTGATGGAACGCGAAAGAATTTTGATTAGCAACGAGCGACATTGCATTGTTTTGATCGATGTTGGAAGTATGTTTGATTTCGAAATCGATCGATTCAAAATCGTGGCAAGAATGAAAAAAAAAATTCAATCCAATTTCATTGCGGACATTCAACGAAGTTTTTGTGAAAGGTTTAAAAAAAAAAAAAAAAGTTTTCAAAAACATTCGAATTTCATCAATTTCGATTTTGATTTGCGATCGATTTGTGTTCGAAACGAAACAATTTTGGAATTTTTTTTTTTTTCGCAGAGACGATGATGAGAAGAGGGAGAAGGATTATGATGGGCGTTTTCAAAACGAAGCAAATGGGCGTTTCATTTTTTAGGTTCAGATTTGTTTTTGTGAAAATTTTCCACCGCCCAAATTTGAGTTCAAAAATGAAAATGAAAAAAAAAATTCATTTCATTTTCCCCCCCCCCCAAAAGATCGCAGAAGGGCACAGTGTTGTTGATAAATATCGATTCGAGATGTGTTTGTGAGATCGTAAAAACGGAACATTTCCGATGCGAACATTTCGAAAGCAGAAACGATAAACCAAAAAAAAAAACAAAAAAAAACAACAAAGATTCCGTATTCATTCGAAGCAATTCAATGTTTCGGTAGAGTTTGTCGATTATACGGACCCCGGAAAAAACCCAAAAAAAAAAAAAAAAAAAAAAAAGAATATAAAATTACGTCGAATGAATAATAACAAGATAGATTAAGTACAGGCGACAAGTAGAGCCGAAAACGAAGTGAAGAAAATTTTAGTGAACCGGGCGAACAAAATAAAAAAAAAAAAAAAGAAAAAAGACAACATCAAAACATCAAAAAAAAAACGACACACACCCAGACACACCCACATAGAGACACACACCACACCGTAACCAAAAACAACCGAAACAATGGGTGATGAGAAAAGAGAGATTCGAGACGAAATGATAAATGTTGGTGACAATGCAAACGGAGCCCACAGAAAACAGGGACCGGAGAGAATCCCCCCCACCAAAAAAAAACATCAAAACCGAACGCAAAGATAAAGAACAAGCAAAAAGAAAAAATGTTTTTTTTTCAAATAAAATCAAAAAAAAAAACGAGAAAAAAAAATTTTTCCCATCACAGGAAACGGTAACGAAATTTTTCGAAATCATTTTGATAACATTAATGATGATGATGATGGTGGTGGTGGTGGTGGAGATGGTTGTTGGTGGTTGTGGTTGTGGTTGGAACCAAACAAAACCAAACCGAACATAATCCAACAAGCAATGATGGAGATCAAAAGAGACAATGAAAATGGATCGATCCAGAAAGCAAAAAAAAAAAAAAAAAAAAATGCCCGGATATCAATGTTTGGATGCGGATGACGATGATGAAAGGAACGGTGATGATAGATTGTGTAGCGAATCGATCCAGTATCATCGAGCAATGTTTTTTTTTTTTTTTTTATTTTTTGTTTGTATAATCGCGCGGCAATTTTTACACGTTCGCACGTTGGATTCAACAAACAACCGACGTTTTTTTTTTTTTGATTCAGTTTTGATTTTTTTTTTCAGTTACAGAGTATTCAATTCATTCGAAGATACGGTTTGGTTCACGGTGATTTGATTTTTTTAGGTTTTGGTTTGCAGGCGTTCCGGTTCGGGTTAGGTTTGAGATTATTTCAGTTCATTAGGGTTTTGATAAGAATAATTTTCATCCGACAATGAAGATTATTGAAATAATAATAATAATAATAATAATAGTTGTTATCGAGAGATGATGTCGTTGATGATGAAATAATTTCAATTATTATTATTATTATTCCAGAATTCAACAAACAAACAAACGAAAAAAAAGATTAAATTCAAGTAGTTTAGATATTCCATAATTATTATTATTATTATAATTTCGATTATCAAAAGATCATTTGTGATTGTTGACGATGATGTTCGGTCGAGGTGAATGAATGAGATATTTGGAGAAAAATAAAGAAAAGAAGAAAGAAAGAAAAAAAAGAAAATATTTTCCGATTAGAATCTCGATAGAAAATAAAAACCTAGAATCGAGATAGATTCTAGATCGATCTCGATTGATCGACAACAACAATACCGTCTCTATCGTCGAATTCGAATGAATCATCAATGATGGCATAATCTCGCCACCAGATCAACGAAGATCGAGGTTTACCTTTTTGGTTTTGATTTCGGAGAAAACCAAAAAAAAAAAAAAATGAAAACGATTAAAAATTGAGATTCTTTCGATTCCAATCGATTTGTTACCTCCTTTAGTCGAGCAAGTCATAATCAGCTCATCGCCTTCGTTGTATGGACCAATAAGACCATTCAAAATGTTACCATCTTGATCGGTTATTTTGGGCTTTTGTGGTGGTACTGGATTGAACGTTTAAACGTTCAAATAAGATCGAATAATTTTGATTCAAGAGTTAGGTTTGATTATTATGAGATTCCGATGTGTAACATACTAATGACTTTCAATGAGATCACAGTGTTGATGGTGCGAGCTTTACGAAAATCCACTCTACATCGATAATCACCTTCATCGGAGGCGGCAACCGGATCGATCGATAAATGTGCCGGTTTTCCGTGTATGTTAAAGAATGCTCTTCCTATAGGGGCCCGAGAGAGAGAGAGAGAGAGAGAGAGAGAGAGAGAGAGAGAGAGAGAGGGAGAAATAGATTGAATTATTTGAATTTTCTTTTTTTAATCTTTTTTTTTTTAAATTTACCTCTTAAAGTTGGAGCTGATACTTGTATGGAACCTGGATCAAGTTGATCTAAATTTCCAGAACAGAGATTATGAAATGAAGTTTGAAGTAATCGAGTTTTTTTTTCTAACTAAAAAAATTGGTTGAAAATTGATCAATCTCATCCAATGATAGTATTATTAGAAATAGCGAGAGAATTTGAATCAAAACAAATTTGATTTGGATCGAAATCGATCCCGTTTCTCAAATCTGATACGAGTACGGAACCGAAGTGAAACATATCATCGCAATCGAAGTGAATAATTCGATTTAATTTCCCACCCACCTTACTTCGTTCGTGATATATTCGCAATAAACTTCGAGGACACCTTCTCTCTCTCTCTTTTTCATCATTATTATTCAAAATTCATATCGATCATATTCCACATTCTTACATTCCATTCAATCTGACTCGATTTTTTTGTTGGAGAAAGAAAAAACAATAGAAAAAAAACCTGAAAATCTTCAGAAGAGAGAGAGAGAGAGAGAAAATCTTGGATTTTGAATTCCGATCATGATCTCGAATGATTCTCGAGAATTTGCATTCAAAAATTTGAATAATAATATGGATAATTATTTATCGAAACAAAAGTTTCAAGTAAAAATTGCATAGCTATACGATTGTGCCGGTGAAAAAAAAGAGTTTAGATTCGAGAGAGAGAGAGAGACCAAAGATTGGTCTTACAAAAGTAATAATACGTTTTGTTGATTCTAAAAATATTTTGATTGGAAGATGGTGATGATCATTTTTGGAAACCAATGAATCTGGTGTATGTGATAAAGGATCAAACGATGTGATCTTTTCTTTGTTTGTTTTACTACATTTCTCTCTCTCTCTCTCTCTCTCTCTCTCTCTCTCTCTCTCTCTCTCTCTCTCTCTAGGACCTAGAGAGTATGGAGATTCGAAAGTATTTGTTAATCTAAATCTATTCGAATTAAAAAAGTCAAATTTTGAGCGTTTAATTTCAAAAAAATTTTTTTTTGCTTTTTTTTTTTAGCTCAGAATCAAAGTTCATTATGCCGATGCCTGGCATCGGATCCGTAAGCGAAACATTTCAAACAATCCTCTCTGACCTTGGTACTGTGATACATTATTGTTCGATTGAAATTGTTACATCTGATTAGCATTAATTCAATGAAACCAGCTCATCAAAAAAAAAAAAGTTCTTTGATCTCAACAACAATTACGATCAAACTTTTGTTTGCGGTCAAATCATTTTGATCTATGATATGTTTTTATTTTTTTTTTCTTACGAAAATCTCATTAGCAATAGACAATCTATTGTGGCTATACGTTAGCTATCGATAGTTTTTTTCTCCATAATTGCTAATCCATAATTCATATGGCGTATCCGTTGCTTCATTTTTTTGATATCGTTGTCATTCGATCTTTTTCTAGTTTTTTCTCTCTCTCTCTCTTTCTCTTTCTCTCCCTTCAGTTTATCATCTGTCATTCATTAAGATTCTTTTAGGATTCATACAATATGGTTGATTTTATTGCTTCTTGAAATCCAACCAGTTCGGTTGGATAAGAATATTTTCGATGGGAGGGAACAAATCTTAACAATAGCTTCTCTAAAACGATGGATTTTAATCTTATTGGATTTTGCCTTTTACGAAAAAAAAATAGAATGAAAATGCACTCAACAGGGAGAGATGGAGAGAGAGAGAGAGAGAGAGAGAGAGAGAGAGAGAAAGCAAACAAACAATTAAACAAACTGACAGCAGCTTTCATCAGCATCATCACAACAATAATCGTTTCACATCCGATTAGAAGAGGCGTTTAAGGGGCGTTCATGTTTATGTATTCAATTACGGATGCTGAGAGAAAAAGAAATTTGAAAAACTCTCGCATTGACAGATTTGATTTTATCTTTTATCTTTAGAATCAATTATTATCTCACTTCACAATATATTCACACCAGAATCTAACCAAGTCTGTTTTGAATCGTTGCGTTTGGTTGTTTTTTTTTTTCTTTCCTCTCACATCAGATTCATCACCTCCATCACCACCATCACCACCACCACCATCATCGTTTCATTACACTAGATTTCATAATCTTGGAACAAAGCGAGAGAGAGAGAGAGAGAGAGAGAGAGAGAGAGAGAGAGAAAATCTTAGATTTAGATTCATTATAAAGTTATGTGTTTAGATTGAACAGTTTCAACACAGACACAACACAGACACACACACACACACTTATAATAGTGTAACAGTTTTATCACAATAAAAGAAGTCAGAAGAGAAGAGAGAAGATTGGTAGATCATTGAGAAAATCTAATTAAAGAATTTCATTATAGAATAACATCGTTAAGCTTTGTGAAAGATACTAAGCCAGACCTAGAAAGAGAGAGAGAGAGAGAGAGAGATCCAAGCTTTGCTTTCACTTTGATCAGATATTGAAAAGAATAGAAAAAAAAAAGTTTCCCTACGATCGACACTTTGATCGAGATACTTTGTTTCTTATAGCCTAGTTTTGATATTATTATTTATTTTCAATGAAATAATTACACAAGATTATATTGATTTGATTGTTGCTCATGAAGAGATGAGTCTTGAATTGAGGAGACCATAAAAAATTAATTGTTATCGTAGTATCAGTCGGTGTAGAAGAGAAAGAATCAATCTATCTATTTAGAATGATGGTAATCAATTCTTGCTATTTTTATTATTATTATTATTATTATTATTATCCTATCTAAATCTTATTCCCAGATCGATCATCAAATTTGCTTGAACTTTGACTTCGATGAACTTTGGTTCACAAAAATTAGATGTATGCCGTGTGTGTGTGTGTGTGTCAGTGTCGTAATTTGAATGCCAAAAGGAAAAAAAATTTGATTGATTTACAATCAATCACTAAACGGAAACTATTTCCGGTTTCAACATCCATGAAAACCAATTCTAATCAATCTCAAATTCAACTAATTTCATCTGTTTTATATCAAAAAAAAAAAAATCAAGTTTTATCGAGGGAAGAAAATTTTCACAAGCTTTTTTCATTGAATCTAATCCTTTTGTTTTGTTCTCGATAGAATCCTTTGAGTGAGAGCGAACGTAAAAATTTCACCTTCTTCATCATCATCTCAGAAGGTGAACAGAAACCAATTCTCAAAGGTATCATCATCATCATCATTATCCTTCTCTCTCTCTCTCTCTCTCTCTCCTTCCCCTTTTCTCCCTTTCTCTCTCGTCAGATTATTCTTTTTGTTAAGACTTTTTTTTTTTTTTGTTCTTAGTCTTTTAATACAATTCTAATTTAACTAATGTTTGTTTATTTGTTCGTTTGTTTGTTCGGTGATGGAACTTTTTTTCTCTATCGAGAAATATTCTTGTTCAATTTTTATCGAAACATAAAATCTAACAGAAAGAGAGAGAGAGAGAGAGAGAGAGAGAGAGAGAGAAGAAACTTTATAAAAATTTATTATTAATGCATTCTCATTTCGGATCGTAGACAACAGAATAGCAATTCTATGATCTAAAATCTTGTTTCAAAGTGAGAGAAAGTGAGAGAGAGAGAGAGAGAGAGAGCGAACAAAAAGTTCTACAAAGTTTTGATAATTTCGATCGAAATCATATGGATGGTAAATGTGGATGTTTTTTTTTTCTCTTTTTTTGTTTTTTAAGATCCGAATTCGAAACAAATAATCAATCATCATAAATCTTGATGGAGATAAAACGTTTCGAGATGGATCGAGATCGATTTCTCGATATGAAAATCTTCTCTCTTATCGTAGCTAGCGAATTTTGAATCTCTCGAACATTCCCGAAACGAGTCACCAAAAATATTGCTTCCGCTTAGGTGTTTCGATTTCATCAGAAGATTTTCAAAATTTTTTTTACCAAAAAAATCTCATCATTTGATTAGAAAAAAAAATCCGATCTTCTTCTTCCTCTTCCTTTTTATCAATCTAGATCAATCAATCTTCAAGACTAATCTGATTGTAGTAACGATATTGATATCGTAGAGATATTTTCGAGTGAAAAAAAAAAAGTTAGAATCCAAAATTCGTTGAAAATTTTCGTTTTTTTCAAATTTTTCAAACTTAATTTAAATTCAATAAGGCCTCATCGAGAATCAAAAAAAAAAAAAAAACTCAATCGATTCGATGCCATTCTCTTTGGATTGGATTGGATTTTCACTTCCTCGTTGTTTCATTCAAAATTCATTCTCCGATCTGGATTGATATCGATGAAAATATTATTATTATTTCTTTTTTTTTCAACAAAACAGAATTTCTTTTTTAGGACAAAAATCAAATCAGAGTGAGAGAGAGAGAGAGAGAGAGAGAGAGAGAGAGAGAGAGAGAGAGAGTCTTGGCTCATTTTGAAATCAAAATTTTTCCGAAAAAAAAATTTGGATCAAAAATTTCTCTCTCTCTCTCTCCTCTCTCTCTCTCTCTCTCTCTCTCTCCTCTCTCTCAACTAGATTCGAGATGGCAATGAAGAAGTGTTCCAAAAAAGAAAATCTCTGATGAAATTATTGCTTCTCTCATCCTCTCTGCGCTAACTTTCAATGTTTGTTTGTTTGAATATTAAATAAGAAAATTTTGGTTTAAAGAAAAAAAAAATGATCTCTCTCTCTCTCTCTCTCTCGCTTGTCTCTATTCAAATTAGATTGGTAATTTTAAACAAAAGAATCCACATCTTCATTATCGTTGCAAAAAAAAAAGAAGGCTACTAGATCGGTAGGTAGAGATTGTTGGGTGTTGAATAAACAAAAGAAAGCAATCTAGTTTGATATCTATCTCAAGTAATTTATCTGTATCGAGAAACCGAAATGAGTAATTTTTTCCGGTGTGTTCCAAAACCAAATAGAGAGAGAGAGAGAGAGAGAGAGAGAGAGAGAAGAGATATTAAATCAAAAATCACAATAGCATTACCTAGGCCCTGTCATTGAATTCCTAAAAACAGAATCCGACAATGATCTCAATTCAATCTGAATTCTGAAGTTTCTTAGCTTCAAAAAAGAGCAAAAAAAAAAAATCTCAAATCTTAAATAACCAATTTGAACTCATTTGAACTCAAAAGACAATAACTCTGAAATATTTAGATAGGTTCTAGCTAGAGTATCGACGCTCTTACCTTCTTACTCACCATCACCACCCACATCATCATCGTCATCGATACCAAACGATAATCATAATGAATGTGGAAGAGAATCGAGAATATTAGCTCATAAACTTTGATGAAATTTGTTTTCATTCTCTCTCTCTCTCTCTCTCTCTCTCTCTTCGCTCTATGCTTAGTAAGAATTTTAGAAACTTTAAAACTTCGTTTTCTTTGGTTTCTGAAATGATTTTATTTCAAAAAATTCTTTCAATTCTCGATAATATCATTTCTTTTTTTTTTTATCTTCTTCTTCTTCTTCTTCTAACATAATTCTTTCTTCTTTTTTTTTTTGGTTTTATTTTTGTTTTGTTTCTCAACAACAACAACTCTTACTAGAATTATTGTTGAGTTTGATTTCGACAAACAAACAAAAAAAAAAAAAAAAAAAAAAAAAGATTCCAGAAAAACTTCTTTTTATTTTTGGTAAATTCAAAACGAAACCTAAAAGTAGGGAGAAGAAATTGAGAGAAGAAATAATAATAGTAATAATAATAAAAATAATAGTAATAGTAATAGTAATAGTAATAATAATAATAACAATAATAATTGATGATGACAATCAAACAATGATGAAAGTAAGATTTGAAAATGAAAAAAAAAAAAAAATTTTCGAGCATTGGGTTCATTTTAAAAAGTAAAAAAAAAAAAACGAAAAAAATCTCTTCCCAGTTTCTTAGGGATCCATTAAATCATAGATTATTTGTTGCTGTTGTTGTTGTTGTAATCGTTGCTGCTCTAATATTATCATTTTCTTTTTTCATTTTTTTTTTCGTTATCTTTTCTGGATTTTTCAAATCAAACTTGATAGAAAGAGCGATGCAATCGAAAACTAAAAAAAAAAAAAAAATGATGGGAACCTAAATTGAAGATTCCGATTTTTTTTTCCTAGACCCTAGAATCTAAATGGATCGTTTTTTTAACAAACTCTATCACACCTAACCTAACCGCCACACCTTACTTTTTTTTTTCTCTATCCATCATAAAATTTATCGTTTCTAAATCTTTGTTTATCCGATCAAAATATTTGAATTTTTTTTTCGTCTCTCTTTTGCAAAAAAAAAAAAAAAAAAAAACTTTGAAACGAGAGAGAAAACTTTTCTCGGTCTCTCTTTGCTATATGTTTTCGTCCAAACGAAAAGTAAACAAAGCAAAATTAAGTTCCAGGAACAAATAAAAGCGTTGATGGCGATGGTGATGATGATGGCGATGATTTATTGCGGAGAAAAGAAGATGTGGAATCAAGCAGAAAAAAAAAACAAACGAACGAACGCAACAATCTTTTAGACAACAAACGAAGTTAATGGTCATCTAATTTATTAATTCAAATCTCTTTTTTTTTCTTTTTTTTTTTTTTTTTTTTTTGATAGAAAATTTTCTTCTCCTCTTCTTCTAGGTCTTGTTTTTTTTTTTGGTGTTGATGTTGATGTTGATGGTGGCGGTGGAGTTAAACGAAGAAATAAATCGTCTAGAATGGGTTTTGATTTCACTCAAAACAGCCCATACGCACTAGAGATTTTTTTTTCTCTCTCTCTCTTTTTCTCGGCCTAGCTAGCGTATATCAACACCAACACTTCAAGTCAACGATCATCAATCTGATGTGTGTGTGTGTGGGTGAGACAGAGAGAGAGAGAGAGAGTGAGACAAAACTTACAACACCGATTCGATTTCGCATCATTTGATTTGGGTTATTCTCAATCACATTTGCTCTAGGACCTAGAATCTAGATCTCTAGTAGTTGTTTCAATTAAATTTTTTTCGTTCGCTTTTATCCATTTGTAATTTTCTCTCATATCTTATCAATGTTTTGAATGAATTCAATTTGAAATTTCATTCACAAAGTGATATACTCGCTTTTTTTCTTTTTTTTTTTTTTTTTTTTGCTTTAGTCTCGATTTCGATTATCGTTCCGGATATGGGCTCCAAGTATGAATCTAAAATGAAATTTTCTTTTTTCTTCTTTCAAAAAAATTGTTTCTGTACGGAAACGAAGAATTATCTTCAGATAATAGAATCGTATTTCGATGGAAATCGAAACTAAGATTTTGGTTTACTTTTAAAAAAAATATTTCAATATTTTTTTTGTTTGAAACATTTAACGCTTCTAGGCTTGAAGTTAGTTCTATATTCTATAACCAAAACAAACTATATTCGATTATTTTGTACCCAAATCTTTTGATCAAGATTCTTCACTCTTATTTCACTTTCTTAGTTGATAAAAAGTTGACTTCAAAGATATTCAGTATCAGTATCAGTAATAGTTATGTGGTTTGAAATTGAATGAAAAAAAAATTCAAACACTAAAAATCAGGCAACGATTAACCTTAGAACCTTAGGTATTTATCGTTGGAGAGAGAGAGAGAGAGAGAGAGAGAGAGAGAGAGAGAGAGAGAGGAAGAAAAAAGCTTATCGAACCAAACAAAAACGAGATCGATAAATTGACGAAAAAAAAAAAAATTACTTGCCACTATTCGGAAAAGTTTCGACCCGAAGAGCAAAATCAAAACACAGTTTCGTGTTTCGGTATGTTAGTGTGGCTAAATTTTCTTCCAATCTAAGTCATTTCTATTCGATTTACGGAAACAATCGGAACACTTGGGAAGAAACATTGAAACTTTTTTTGCGAATATTTTTCTACCAAACTAATCTCATTCGCTTCGATTCTAGATCCAAGGAGCTAATTACATTCGTTTGTTTGTCTCTCTCTCTCTCTCTCTCTCTCTCTCTTTTTCGTTCGATTAAAGCTAAGGTTTCACTTTTTTCATTCTTTCTACTCTCGTTTCTAATCGAATGAAACAATTCTAGGCCATAGATTTTATTCTATAAAAATCACAGCGATACTTAATGAATCGTTTAATGAAACAAACGAAGCGCTATAATTAAATGATATTAAGAATGAAAAGATGGAAAAAAATGTTACAAGTGTAAACAAAAGTTTTGTTTTTTTGACTTAAAACATTTGGGGGGAAAAAATCAAATATGGAATCTCACTAGAAGATGCGAGAGAAATTTTTTCAAAAAAAAAAAAAAATGAAATTCAAATCAAAAAATTCTAGAGTAGCTTACTTTTTCGTCCATCAAATGTTAGAATCGGTGCCAACTTTTGTTCGAATGAGAGAGAGAAAAAAGGGTTAAAAATTTTCAAATAACAACAAACTCATCGGAATCCGATTCCAACTGACCTGATCATCTTTGTACCAAAGCACCAAAACTATTTGATCATCAAGGCTTGGTGGTTGAATATCACAAGGTAATTTGATCTAAATCCATTAATGAATCGATCATATCCGTTTAGGTTTAGGTTTCGATCAAAAATCTAAATGAAAAATGAAAACTTACCTTATCGTTAATCGAAACGGTAAAGACAAGTGTAGCTGATTTATGATTTTGGGTGGATAGAGAAAGAGAAAGAGAGAAAAAAAATGGAAACAATTAGTTCAATCAAAGGTCTAATGTTGGATGGGATCAAATTATAAATTATCTTCGCAACAAACCGAGTGATAACCTAGCCTAGTGAATCGAACCTAACCTGGCTATAATCTAACCAAACTAGAGTCTAGATTAGTTTTGGTTCAAAAAAAAAAAAAAACAAACACCAAAACAAACAAACCGCTTTTTCTTCGCTGAAATTTCAATCTTTCACCTATGTCTAGGTCCATTTTTTCAGTCACAAACTTTGAGCTGATTTGTTTATTGTGTTCACGAAAGTCTCTCGCTCTCGCTCTCTCTCTCTTTCTTGGAAAGCAAAACAGCGAAAGAATAGAAATAATGAAGCTCTTTTTTTTTCTTCTTTTTTTTTTTTTTTTTTTGCTTCTCTAGTCGAGAGACCAAAACAAATCATTCTCATCATTTTGTTGATATAAATAGACGAAATGCAAAATCCATGTATAACAATTTATCATTGCGATTCATCGGAATCGAGCAATGAAACGACTAGAATCAAAGACCTAGTCAAATGAGAATAAATGAAATGAATGAAATGAATGGATCAATCTCTCTCTCTCTCTCTCTCTCTCTCTGCGTGTGTGTGTGTGGTTTTGGTTCCTCTCTTTCTCCGCAAACTAATATGTTTTGAAACCAAGAATATAGAAAAAAAAAATCCAACCCTAGTGATGGGGACAGAGAAAAGGTGAAGAATGATGAAATATAATGAAACATTGAATTGTTGGTTTTTTTTTCTTGAAACACCGGCACCATAATGATTATATAATCATTTAGGATTTCCAAAATAACAACAACAAAAGACAGAAAAAAAACAAGAACAGAAAAAAACTAACACAACCAAAAAACATCGAATGTAATTTTTTTTTTTTTAATGAGAACAAAGGAAGAAACAAGAGAGAGAGAGAGAGAGAGAGAGAGAGAGAGAGAGAGGAAACAAAACCAAATACAATGATGTTGGTTGATGTTGGAGACAGAAATCAAAAGAAAAAAAATGTTTCAAAAATACCAGATTTTCGAACCAGAAATCAGAGAGGAGAAATCAGAGAAAAAGAATCTCACAACCTTCCGGAGCAAGAGAAAGAGTTTTCGAATTTTTCAACGCCCAAACAAAGAAAAAAAATTTTTACCAAAATACCACTCCAAAATTAGTATTAGCTTTTCATCTTTTAGTTAGCCTATAAATAGTTTGCTAAGGAAATTAATCTCTCAATAGTTTCCATGTTTGATTTCTTCTCTCCATTTTTTTTGATTTGTTTTTTTTTAATTCGATCCAATTGGATCTCTTCAACCGGATCAATAAACAGGACTTATTGTTCGAAATTTTTTTTCTCCATTAATTTTTCAACTCTCTTCAATTTCGTTTAAATAGAAGATTAATAATTAATACTAATTATTGATGATAATCTAGAATCTAGAATCTATTTGTTGGAGATTTTTGTTTTCAGCAAAGGGAGTGGCAATCATCGAGAACAAAAGTAAAGCAAAAATAGTATGGGAGTGGCGAAATTTCTCTCTCTCTCTCTCTTTACTTTTCTATTACAATTCGTTGATTCATTCAAACAAAACGAGCTATGAATCAGCTAATGATAATTTTTTCTTTTTTAAAAACAAAAAAAAAAAAAACAAAAATCCAATTCGAAACATAAAAAGCTTTTTAAAAAAATAAATCAAACACTTGTGAAATCTTTGAAGAGATTCTTGAAAAGATTTCTCAAGATCTCAAGAATCGAGATAAAAATCAAAATCTTTTCGAAAGCTTATCGGAGTGAGAGGGTGAAGGAAGAAGAAATGAATTAATTCGAATTAATGTTAGAATTTCACAATGCTAATTCTCTTATAGAAACGAGTGTTAGTGATTTTTGTAGCCAAACACTTTCGAAACTCTAAATGCCGCAATGCTTGAAGATCAATGAGCTAGGAATCAATTTTTGATTTCGAATCGAAACGATAAGATAACCGAAAAATTGTTTTTCGATAGTTCGATGTCGAAAATAAACTGAAATCATAATCATGATGAAAGCCATCGATGAAACAATCTGGATTGATTATTCGAAGAAAAACACAAAAATTCAATGATCTCATTTGAATTGAAACTGTTTTTTTTTCAATATCAAAATTTTCTCTTTCTCTCTCTCTCTCTCTCTCTCTCGAATAAATTCGAATCGAATCGATCTCATTTCATTCAGTAGCTATTCGATGATTGAACTGATGTGAAATTAATTATGATTTCTTTCAAAACTATTCTCCTCTATAGTCTTGTTTTGTTTTCGATTTTTTCGATCAAAGCTGATGAACAATTATCTCATTTTATCCGAGTAGAAAATGGACCATCGACAGATATTATTAGCGGTTCGATAAGTTCCGAACCTAAACCTGGCGAAACTTCTTTCCAAAGATCGTCACAAACATTCGTTCCTGAGCCCTCTCCAGGTCAAACATCGTTCGAACGATCACAAGAGGAAACGATTCCGTTACCAGGTCAAACAGAACTTGATGTTTCTTCGAAAGATTCCGATGATATACCTCGGCCAGGTGAATCAAGATTTCAAGGTCCCGAAATCAATCCTGATGATGTACCACAACCAGACCAAACACAATTCAGTGATGGATCCGATTTGATCAGAATAAGATTAGGTGAATCTTCAAACAACTTACGACCGATCGAGCCAAGAAATGAAGCATTCACTCGACAAATACAATCTTCGATCTCTAATTATGATCCACCGCCAAAACCTGGTCAAACAGAATTCCGATATTATTCGGATGGAAGAGGATCAGAATCGATATCTGTCGGTAGATATCAAGATCTAATGAATCATCCCTCAATTATTCAAAGAGATTTAAGATATCAATCGCAACCAGATTCCGATAATTTGCCGAGACCTAATCAACCTGATTTTAGTGTCCCTACGATAACAGTGGATGAAGATGGTAATCCAATCTATAATCATAGAGATCCTAGATTTCGAGATTTGCCTCAATCGACAGAAGATCAAAATCAACCACCACAACCGAATCGAATCGAATTACAGCCAAACTTTCCGAGCGGAGATTTCGAAGTGAGAACGGATGGTCTTCTTGGACCAAATCAACCGGCAGCACGTTATCGTGATCTACCTCAATCATATCGAGAAAACTCTCGAATACCTGAGCCTGGTCAAATAGATTTCTATGATTCTTCACGAATGTATTGGGATTGTGATATGGAGAGAGATGATATGTGCCATCTCGAGAATCGGATCAATTTTGTTCCATTCGTTAAGGATCGATTCTGGAACTCGAGTGCTTTAGTGTTGGATATCGGTGAGGCAGCTCGTATCCGAAACAATCTTGTTCAATTGAATCCAGTGAAATCATACAATGCTGGAAGATTATCGACAACAGATTATCTTCCGGCACAGAATCAACAAACCGCTTGTCTTCATTTTAGTTACGCTTGGTCTGGTGAAGAAGACAAACGAATGCATTTATTGCAACGAGGCCGTGATGATAAATGTATCTATTCGGCTCATTGGAATCCAAACGAAACGAATGAATGGAATGATTTGGAACTAGAATTAGATCTAGCTCGTAATGGTGATTCAACATTTCTGATCGAATTCTCATTCGATATGCCACGATCGGATTATTACGATTATAAACGTCTTGGGAAAATTGCGATCAGAAATTTTCAAATAGGTTATGGGCGTTGCCGAAACAATCGTGCTATCGATTGTGATTTACCAATCAGAAGATAATAGTGTAAAATCATTCTCTTCTCTTTTCTTTTTTTTTTTTTTTACTCACTCATGTGATAGATTCTATTTCTAATTTCTTAACTATACAATAACAATCAACAATCAATGTTTCGAATATGAATATCTTGAAGTTTGAATCTTTTCTACATTTCAAATAAATCCATTTCATTTCAAATCTTTGAATGTTTCAAATTTCGAGATCGAGATTGATGATTGCTTAGCTTTCTGATTCACACAATTCTGATTATGATTATGATGATGATTATGATGATGATGCTAATCAAAGTGCTCCAAATTCAATGATAATTATCGATACGATAAGCTTCAAGCTTATTTGATGATACAAGGAGTGAAATTGAAAAAGTTCAAAGTTTTTTTTTCTCGATCAAATTGGATGCAATATGTTTTTTTTTTTTGATATAAGCGAACGATATCACAGCATCGATATCAGTTAGAGAGAGAGAGAGAGAAAAAAAAAGAAATCAATCACATTGAGAAATGGAGGGGGAGGAAATCGGATCTGGTCTCTCTCTCTCTCTTTCGCTACGAGTGTAATTTTAAAGGCTGTTTTCCGATCCAAGGCTCGATCATATGAAATCGATGAATTTTATCTTAGATTGATTTTTTCCCATTCAATGCAATCGCTCTAAAACTTTGGGAGAAAAAAAGTTATGATTTATGATCGAAATGAATCTTTATTCTTCTTCTTTATTTCCTACGATTGATTAATTCAATTAAGCCATTATTTTTTTTTTCTCTCATTTTTATTCGTAGTGGTAGTTCGTTTCGTTTTTTTTTCTTCCCTAATCCAAATTGATTCGAAACGAGCTGAAGCAAACAAAAACCTAACGAAAAAAAAAAATGTCTCCGTTATCGAAACGTCTCGCTTGTTGGTTGATGTTTATCGGTTCGATTTTGATTCTAAAATTAATCACCAACGTTCAAACACAATTACGTCCGAATCAAGGAGAATTTCATCGATCAGATCATCGTTCTCGTCATCATCAACATCGACCATTGGTGACGCAAACATTCAATGGTCCACAGCAGATGATCTGGAATTGTCGTCTCGATCAACGTAAATCTTGTAGCCTTAAGAATGGGATCAATTTTATACCATTCAAACATCGATATGATCAACAAGATGATATGCTTGTTGCCGATCTAGAGCAAGCTGCAAAAATTTTCGATGGACAATCGATTCAAATGCAGCCAAAAATTCTTTTCAAAGCATCTCGATTGACCACTGATGAATATTTTCCCGCCTACTACACTAATGCATGTCTCTATCTAAGCTATTCGATGAGTGGCGATCATTACAAGCAAATGTTTATCGTACAACGTAGTAGAGAAGATAAATGTATCTATGCTGGTGAGTTTCAGGAACGAAACATTCCCTACGAACTTTCCAATTCTGTCGAATCGTTCGATTCGTTTATGAGAAAAAATTGGATCGATATTCAAATTCAATTGGATTTGAAATATGGTAGCCCTAAATTCGTACTAGATTTCGAATATGATTTACCTTCGAGAAGAGATTATCGGCGGATGGGATCGGTTGCGATACGAAATTTTAGTATCGCCTATGGTAATTGTTATCGAAACGATGGAAACGAATGTGATGTACCGTATCAAATCAATGGAGATAATATCTAAAATCAATCATCTGGCCTAGATCACTAGGTTGTTTAAGATTAATAATTCAAATTAATTTATCTTTTCTAATTTGTATTCGATTAGAATTAAAAGTTTCGAATTGAAGATACTCAATCATTCTGGATACTCTGGTTGAATGTTTTGGTTTTTTTTCTGTTCTGTTTTCTTCAACGAAAATAAATTGTTTTTGGTCATTCTCTATAGTGTCCGTATTCTAAACCTGTAGGTATTAGAGCGAAGGTGTGTTTCGAATCTTAACTCGATCGATAACAATTGGAACAATAGTTTCAAAAGAGCTTTGAAACCTGAAAAATTTTATTGGAAATTTTAATACAGTTATTTTAAATTTATAATCCGATTATAATTTCATCTTTCTCTCTCTCTCCCCTCTCTTTTTAGATATTAAATTTTTCTAAATTGATTCATTTCATAATTCCATTTATTCGATACTGAATCGATGTTTTATGTCTTGTTTTTTTTTTGTATGCTCGGGTGGTTGAATGGTTGGTTGGTTGATTGGTTCTTTTCTCTTCATAACCAAGAGAGAGAGAGAGAGAGAGAGAGAGAGAGAGAGAGAGAGAGAGAGAGAGAGAGAGAGAGAGAGAGAGAGAGAGAGAGAGAGAGAGAGAGAGAGAGAGAGAGAGAGAGAGAGAGAGAGAGAGAGAGAGAAAGAGAGAGAGAGAGAGAGAGAGAGAGAGAGAGAGAGAGAGAGAAAGAGAGAGAGAGAGAGAGAGAATGAATGAATGAATGAATGAATGAATGATGATGATGATTCAATTTGTAGAGTAAATATCAAAACTTTCTCTTTTCTTCTCTCGATTTTTAGAATTCTTCACCTCGAAACTTTCACTGTTATATTACGCCATCATGTTTTGTTTTTCATCGAATGATCTTCACAGATCATTTAATTTCATCGCAATCGTTTCAATACGATAGACGAAGAATTTGAATGAATTTGAGTGTTTTTCTTTTTTTCTTTTCTTCTTTTTTTTTTCTTCTCTATTATGTTCGATGTAAAAAATAAGTGAATCAATAGAATAGCCATAGAATTGGAAAAAAAATTTCGAGAGAGAGAGAGAGAGAAGAAAAACAAAACAGAATTTCGGATCGAAAATAATTGAAGAATAATACCAGAATCAGTCACTCCCACTCAGACATCTAGAATCTAGCGAGAGAAAACGAGAGAGAGAGAAAAAGAATTAGGCACATAAAAAAGTCTTAGAATAGCAGGGGGGGTGTGTGATGTGAAAAATATTGTATAGATTTGTAACAAATTTCATTGACAAAATGATTGACAGATTTCTTTCGTTTCGTTACTTTTTTTTTCCTTATTTTTTTTTTTGCTATCTTTCTCTCAAATCTTCTAGGTCTCTCACTTCTCTTTCTCTCCATCGATTCTTGTCTCGAATGTCCGCATGTTACCAGAAGTAGAGCGAGGGGGAGGAAGGGGAGAGAATGTGGAACACTTCTTGTTCACATTTCAACACAATCAAATTATTTGAATAAGATTCTTTCGTTCTCTTCTCTTTCCTATTTCGCTAAGGTTTTCATTATTATTATTATTATTATTATTATTATTATTATTATTATGATCATTTTGATATTGTTTATTTCTTCGTATCGTTTCGGTACGAAACCTAACCAAAGAAGAGAGAATGAAAAATTTCTAGAATGGATCACATTTTCAATCGTCTTGAAATTTTAAAACTCAATAGACCATAGAAAAGTGATGACTGTGATGTCTAGTCTAATTTTCGGTTTAAATTGAATTGAATTGAATTGAATTGAAACCAGAATAGAAATCAGTAATTGTTAGACAGCTTTTTTTTTAGTTCTATTCTAAATTTCAAGCCTTTGATTTTCGAAACAATTCTCAACCAGACCCAGAGTGTAAGTTTTAAGCTATCTTGGATTTTTTTTTCACCTTACTCAGTCAGATTTCCATTCTCATTCTCGATTACGATGATGCCGGGAAGAGCAATCACAAAATTTATGAAGAACTTTTGGCAGCCTATTCTTTTCTAGTTAGATTCTCATTGTATTTTTTTTTTTTTGGTTTTTGTTTGCTTTTGGTGGAGAAAAAAAAACCCACACCCACACCCATACACACACAAAAAAGATTGAATCAAATCAAAGAAGGATTGAAATCGAAATAAAAAAAAGGATGCAGACAATCTGTAATCTGCATCGATCATAAATTTTCAACACCTTTCGAAACGAATATTATCCCAATCGAGAAATGATTCATTTGAATTTGAATCTCTTTGGTCTCTCTCCACTCTCTCTCTCTCTCTCTCTCTCTCTCTCTCTCTCTCTCTCTCTCTCTGTGTCTAGGAATGGAATCCAAATAAAAAAAAATGAATTAGAAAACCTAAACCAAACCGATGCCGAAAACGAGAGAGAGAGAGAGAGAGAGAGAAAGAATAAATTCGGAATGAAAAATGATTCGTTTTCTCTCTTTGTGTTAGGTGGCAAAATTTTAGAACCCAATCAGAATGAGAATTCGATGATCGAAAGAATAATAGATTTCTGCAGTGAAGAGATTGAAAGCAAAGGGGTTGAACATTACATCTCCGACAATTCAAAATGAATTCACTGCAGTTATTTTTTTTTCCTCAATCTAGAAAGGTGGGTGTGGATGATGATTTCAGAACTCATCACTCTAGCTTTTTTTTCGATGCAAACACTCAAACCGAGTAGAAAATATATGAAGAGAATGTGTGTGAGAGAATCAGAGAGAGAGAGAAAAATAAAATGATAAATTTTCTAGCTATAGTGAAAGCTAGCAAAACATTTAATGAAAAAATATAACAAATATTAAGAGATATCCTCAGTGAGAAGTGAAGAAAAGGATTGAGCCCAAGAGAGAGAGAGAGAGAGAGAGAGAAAGAGAAATTCAAAAAAAAATCTGTTTTTTTTTGCTTTTTTCTCCTCAAAACTTTCTCTTTAGATCTGCAACTTACACAGGAAAAAAAATCGTTCCTGAAACAGAAATCGATCGTAATAATGAACGTTTGAGAGAGAGAAAGAGAAATAAATGAATGAATGGAATAAGAATAGGACCAGAACCCAAGAATGAAATGAATGGAATGGAAGAAAAGAGACGTATCGAGATAGAGAGAGAAATACCCGAAACAAACAATATTTAGTTCATTAATTTATTGGACCATTTGTTTTCTCGGTAGCACTTATTGGTCTCTATCTCTCTCTCTCTCTCTCTCTCTCTCTCTCTCTCTCTCTCTCTCTCTCTCTCTTTCAGACCCGATTCGATTCGATTCGATCCTATTCAAACTCATTCTCAGCATCGTTGTCTTTACAATTATCCTTAGATCTCTCCTAAATAGAACCTAGACCTCGGATTGTTATTACTATTATTATTATTATCACTATTATTCTTATTCTTATTCTTATTATTCGATCATATTCTAGTTTGTTTCATTTGTGAAAACCTTACAACTCTATCTAATATTTCATTATTTTCATTTTTTTGGTACTGTTTTTTGGTACTGTCTTTTCTTCTATATTTTTTTGATTTTTTTTTTTATTTTCAATATCTTTTTCTTTCTCTCTCACTTCGATTCGTTTCATATTTTTACGATATCATTTTTTTCGATCTCATCAGCTCTTCTTGATTCATTTTCATTTTTTTCTCTATTCGATTTCATTTTGTTTATTTCTCTGTTCGCTCTTCTCTCTTTCATCCTCTTCTCTAAAAACTATTAATAGCCTTCGCTAATGTTATGTAACGTTGTAATGAACCAGAGCTAAAGATAAAATGTTGAAATCCATAAAATAGTACCCGATTTCGTACCGAAACAATAATGGATACTCTCCTTCTCTCTCTGTCTCGATGAGAATTGTAAATTAGAATTTTTTGATTCTGAAGAAATCGTTATGATAAATCATAAGCTGATTTAGTTTTAAAAATCATCAACTTTTTCTTGTTCACCGATTCGATTATACCTTACAGGAAACGATGATGATGTTGATGTTGATGTTGATGATAATGATGATGATAATTAGAGCTGTCATTTGGTTTGGTTTCAATTTGATTCTTTCAAAATTTTTTTTCCTCTTCTTCAAAACACAATTTTAAACGAAAAATTTTATTTATTTTTTCAGTGTCTTTTTTTAGCACTAAAGTTTTGTTTTCGATTCCCAATTTTTTCGGAAAAATGCTGTTCTGGGATCTAGAAAAGGTTTTTTTTTCTCTGCTTTCATTCTAGCCCAGACTGTAGGATTCCAAGACGATTTTCCATCAAATGACTTAAGAAAGAGAATTAGATAGACTGAAAAAGTAGATCCGTTCTATTTAAATCTATTTGGAATACAATTGTATTACGAGGTTTCAATTCTTCAAAATCTAATGAGCATAATTAATGTGATTGTCGTAACGATATTATTGCTGAACATTGATATCATTTCGGCGACTAATCGAAAATCAAATGTCAACGAATCGAATTGAATCGAATCGAATATTCGAAAACAGCCTCGAGGGCGAATAAATATCATCTAGTGACTCAGTCTAGTCTGAATAGGCCCTAGTAGACAGCTTTGAGCTTCGAGGCTTGAATCAAGTTAGGATCATAAATTTATCAAATTACCAGACCCATTTACTACTGCTACTGCTATTGCTATTATTGAAAAAAAAATATTCAACCGAAAATTTCTGCCTCCTCAAAGATCAAAGATCAAGATTCTATCGGAACAGATTGATCGGATTCACTGCAAGAGAGAAAAAAGAAAACAAAAGTTAAAAAAAAAGGGGTGGGGGGAATTTCCATTCAAATGGAAATGGAGAGCGAGAGAGAGAGAGAGAGAGAGAGAGAGAGCGAGAAAGAGTAAGAATGAATTCAATCATCCAAAAATTATCTCTTTCAAACAAAAAACTTCACTTTCTAGAACCCCCTAAGCCTCCTTCTCGCGTGACACACCCATTTTGATTGTTTGTTTTTTTTTCAACCGTTGAAACGGAATCAACCGGAAACAAATCGAATCGGATCAGTTTTGTCAAGGGGAAGAGGCGAACAAAATCGATGATGTTTTTCGAATTGACAAATTTGAAATTTATTTTCAATGAATTTTTTTTGGTTTTTTAAACGCTAGGAAAGAAATCTCAATGAAATCGAATCATTTCGAAATTTTGCATCGATTTCATTCATCAAATTTTTTTTTTTTTTTGAAAACTTTTGAGTTCTTCTTTTTTTTCTACTTTTTCACCGATGACAATGAATATTCCTTAGAGTTTTGAAAAGTTTTAGCCAAATTATTCTTTGAAATGAAGATAAATGAAATCTGGTCAAAAATAATAAAGTTCTGGTTCTCAAAGTCCGAACTTATCTCTTCTAAAGATTTTGAACAATCTTTTCTCTTTCGATATGATTGATTGATTTCATTCAAATTTTTTCCTCAAAACTATTCCACTGTTCCAAAATTCAAAATTTTTATTATCGAAATTATCGAAAGAGAACCAAAACGTCTTTCGATGAAGCTTGATTTGTTTCAATAATTCGAATCATTCAATCTAGAACCCACTTTGATTTTCAAAACGAACTGTTTCACCAACCCTATGAACACAATCAATCGGCAACCGTATTATATTATTATGTTTCTTGAATTTCTATGTTTGCTTTAGAATCAGAATACTAATTATCTAATTTATTATAATAATAATAATAATAATAATTGGCTGCAAACATTGTAAATCTCTAATGATATAAAACAATATGGAAATAGAGAGTGAGGAAGAGAGAGAGAGAGAGAGAGAGAGAGAGAGAGAGAGAGAGAGAGAGAGAGAGAGAGAGAGAGAGGGAAAACTATCCATTGTTTCTAAATGTTCCAAAACCAAATCTCACAATCAGATGATGATGATGATGATGATGATGATAGTGTAGAATTTGGTTTGTGTGAAACAAAAGTGTATCGGAAAAATAAACAAGACAAATATTGATTATCTCTATTAATTTTGGGCTAGCATCGAAAAATTGTTACTAAAACTGATGATCATAACGATAATGGTGTGCGAGATTGAAACCTTTTTTTTCTCGAAACAAAAATCCAATCAGATCAAAAACAGATCACTCTATTAGCGATCTACATCGGAGACTTACCACTCGAAACTGATCATTTCATCGAGAGAGAGAGAGAGAGAGAGAGAGGGGGGGGGAGGTGAACCTAATTTTGTTCTGGTTTAGCAGAATTATTATTTTTTTTTTGTCTCTTTCGAAGATCATCGATGAATTATCGACCGAAAAGAAGGTGGCCATTACGGATCGGCCATTTTCTATCTATTCATAAATTATGATATCATCATTATTATCTTCGTCGTTAGTTCAATATCTTTGCCTTTCTTTTTTTTTTGTTTTGAAAATAGAAGTTTTTTTTTTCTCTCACAGCTCCGAAATCAAATTAGACATTTGGTTCGAGGCATTCGGTGAGCTATGTGCTATTTGATGACCATTCTGGATGATCAAGGAAATCATTCATCATTTCATCGAAGATGCTTTCTAGAAACACCTAGATTCTTCGAAACGAAGACCAGCAACTATGATCGATATTGTTTGGTTTGGTTTGGTTTGGTTTGGTTTGGTTTTTTTTGAACAAAAAAAAAAAAAACGATTCAACAAGAAGATATACAAGCGAACTAAATACAATTAAATTAAATTGAAAAAAGAAAAAATGGTGAAGAGAATTTCTCAATCGAATGAATCGAATGGGGTCAGAGAAAAAATTTAGAATCTAGAAAAAAATTTTGTTGGATCGATCCGAATCGAAAATCTAATTGGTCTGGTGTCTACGAATTGAATTGAAATTATTTTTTCCCGACATTGTTGATTATCTCGATTATTACTATCGCTGAGTTTTTTTCCGACTGAATCTTTTTCTTCTTCTTCCGTCGATTTTTTATAGGGAAACCCAAAAAACGAAAATAAATAAATAAATAAATAAATTCATTACACGTTTTTGATTTTGATGGTGCGATAATTTTTTTTCCATTTTTCAATTTTTTTTTTCGTAATTTCATTTTTTTTCTTGTTTCAAAAAAAAAAAAACAGTTAAACTTTTTTTTTTATTCTCTTACTTCTGATTGTTTGAAAGAATAATGAAATTAAATTACATCACTAGCATCAATCATCTTAATCAATTTTCTAGGTCTAGGTTTCCGGTAGAATTTCAACGATCTCTTTTTTTTTGTTTCTGAAACAAATTCATTTTTGGTTTCATTTTGGTCATTTGAGAGAAGGAACAACTGGATCTAAAAGCTTAGAGAATTTATTTTATTTTTTTCAAAACCCTAAATTAAATCCCAAATAGAATGGAATAGGAGAAACAAAACAAATAATTTTCTCGATTTCACTCGATCAAATTCTTTTGTCATCGATTTAATGAGTTAATTTTCTTCGAAAAAGAGAAAGAACAAAAAAAAATTTAGCAAAAATTTCTAGCAGATTAAATTTTAGAAAATTAAAATCAAAAAACACAGCTATTCGATAAGTTTTGCGGTGAATCTGGTTTGGCATTGCAAAAAAAAAGAGGAAATAAACCAACAAATCCTAGTGAAATGTCAACAATCAAATTCAAATTTGGATTTAAAATTATTAGAAAGTTTCATGGAAAAAAAAGCCCCAAAAATATTTTGACTTCAGATCATTCAGAATAGAGAATGAAAAGAGAGAAATAAAAAATTATAGCCGATTAATCCAAACGGTTTCTTTCGAACGGATCCAATCTGGGATTTTTTATTTTCAAAATGGAATCTTCAACCAGAAAGGGATGTACAACAATGAATTTAAAATTCAATCAAATGAGTATTTTTGATGGAACTTTATTGCTATTAAATAAAATTTCCAGTTGATTAGAGATCCAATTTTTTTTTAAATTTCATTCAAGTTAATTACTGTGGGAAGAAATCGAAGATGATTATGGCTAAAAGAAGGATCAGAATCAGAAAGTGGAATCAAATCGATCCACTTGGAACAATTCAAACAATGAAAAGAAGAGTAGATGAGATCGAAATTTCAAATCTCTTCCATATCGACCTTGTTGAGGCCTAGATTATCATTTGCTTTCAAAACTGAACTAGGATTCTTTCACAAACACTGATGATGACTAGACTTAATTTAGATTTTGTTAGCGTTAAGAATGAAAGATATCGAATCATGGACCTGACAGCACCAATATCGAAGAATTGTTAAAGAATGAAAAGTTTAACTTTATTTTCGGACCGGAAGCAATAGCGATATCATTCAATTTGGAGAAATTTACTTTCCATTCTCACTCTTCGCAAAGAATAGAAGATAAAATTAAATATCTCATTAAATATTGAATTCATTAGAGAAAAAGAAAAATTATTCAATTTTTTCTCCCAAATAAAAATTATGAAAAAGGATTATGTGTGTGAGAGAGAGAGAGAGAGAGAGAGCAAAATTTGTAGATCAGTGAATAAAAAACCAGAAAAAGTGAAAAATTTCAAAACCGATTCGATTGAATATGGCGATGATGATTTTAATTATTATTATTAATCAATTAATTATTCATTTGTTAATTCATTGAGGAAATAATTTTTTTTTGCAAATATTATTTACCAAACGGTTGTTCATTGTTGGCTGTCTGCTGATTTACACTTCCGTTTTCGTTGTTTTCGTTATCGATCCGCTCGATAACACCGTCAACATTCTCATGATGATTCTGTTGTTGTTTCGACTGCTTTCTAAATCGATTATTTTTTTGATTATTTTTATTATTTGGATTATTATTTTGGTTATTGTTATTATTATTATTATTATTATTATTCTTGTTGATTTCATTTTTATTGTACTCATTATTATGATGAAATGATCGGCTAGTCGATTCTAATCGATTCAATTCACTGTAATCGGTTTTCAAATTATTATTATTATTATTATTGTTTCTTGGACGATTGTTAACAACATTGAAAGCTTCATCACCATCATCACCACCACCACCACCACCATCACCGTCATCATCATCATCATCGTGATCATCATCACCATCTCCGACAGCATCACCAGTGATCAGCTTCGATCCACTAAGATTGAATTCATTAATCAATAATTTTCTCTCTTTCTTTCCGGTTGTCGATTGTTTTCGTTGCTTTCGATCGTAATTTTTCTCAAACAATGTTTTCGATGATTGTTTCGGATCTGATTCGTTATCGCTCATTCGCTTGATGATAGTTTGAGGTGATTTATTTTTTGAAATCTCTTCAAGATTAGTTCGATTTTTGGCTTCGATCGAATCTCTCACAACCCTTAACAATCGAACCGATTGTTTCGATTCTGATCGTTTCGATTGTTGTTGCCGTTGTTTTTGTTCTTGTTGAAGATTATGATGAGAAAATTGCAACGAAAAAGATCTATTTGAATTATTATTCGATGGTGGATGAAAATCGTCAAAATTCATATCGTTGATAAAATTTGATTTAGAATTTTTTGGAACAAAACTTAACGAATCAAAACAATAACAACAACAGCAACAACAAGAACAAGAGAGTAGTGAGGTTGATGAGAAGAGGAAGAGAAAGAATAGAAGCAACGAGAACATCACAGAATTATTTGATTCGAAATAATTTCGTCGAAATTTATAATTAAATTGATTATCACAATCTATTCTGATATTTAAAAAAATGAATCGATTTTTGGATCGATTTTGCCCGTAGCGAATCAAATTGTGGGATAAAAATTTAGCTTTGTTAATTTTTCCCAACCAATCCAACATCATCAACATGATTGATCGATTATTTTTCGCCATATTTGTTTGTTTGTCGATCTAAAGTTTTTTTTTTTTTTGCTAAGAGTTTATCGAAACAAAAATTATCGAGAATATTTTCGATTCTATCCCTGAATCAAAAAAAAAGCTATGATTTTGATTGAATTTCTTCGAGAGAAAAAAATTTGCACAAAGATTTCTGTTCGAATTGATCCGATGGAAGAGGAATAAGTTTGATGTTGGTAAGTAAGAATCGATGAGAAGAGAGGTATGGAATTAATTTTGTTTTTTTTTTGTCTCAAATCAAAACGATTCATTCGATTGATTAGATTGGAATGATCGAAAGGATTAGAGATTATTATCGAATGATATTATAGTGTGCGCGATATCAAACAGTTTTGTTTGGATCAAATCTAACATAAACTTTTCTCTTTCTCTCTCTCTCTCTCTCTCTCTTTAAGCTTTTGTCTCGATCACAAACACAAACAATTGAGATAGTGGGGGGAAAAAAATATTTTTTTTCAATTTTCAAATTTAAAGAATTTAGATTCACTTTCTTCTCTATGAGATTCGCACAAAGTATTTGGAACCAAAAAAAAAAAGTTGGAGACCAAATTGGACCAATCTTATTTCGATGGTTGAAAATTAGATTGTTTGTTTTTTTTTTTTTTTAGTTTCTCTCGTTTCGAATCGTTTCACGAATTTCTCAATCGTTTTGTTTTTTTGGATTTTGATCAAAAAATCGCTTCAGCCATCAAATCTCTCTCTCTCTCTCATTCTCGAATCAACCAACCAACCAAAATCAATATCGAAGCTCTCGATGAACAGTTGGTTTTGATCGAGAAAAGAAAAAAACTGATTTTGATTCCATCATCCGATTCGATATTCTTGTTCGACAACTCTTCGAAAAGCTAGTTTGACAGAATCGTAGACGGCGAGAGAGAGAGAGAGAGAGAGGGAATCGCTTCGATTAGATGCCGATAATCGATCTTGGTTGAATAAATGTTTGAATGATTTCGATTTAGATGCCGATGATGATGGCGATGATGGTGGCGTTGGTGATGGTGATTGCGATTCAATCATCGAAGTCCAAGGCAATCAAAACAATGCTGATTATCTGATCGAGAAAGTGGGCGAAAACAAAAACCTAAGCCGGAGGAAGGGGGGAGGTGAATTTTGTATGCGAAGAAGAAAAAGAAGATGAAGAAGATTTGGTTTGATTGTTTCACTGAAAGAAGAAGATTCTTAGCGAATAAGAAGAAAACTTAAAATTTCAATTTAGATCGACACAGAAAGAGAGAGAGAGAGAGTAGCGAACATTTTGCGAGATTAGATTTCGAAACACTGGCAATCTCAATTGAAGAATGGAATCACAAAAAAATAAAATGAAACAAACGAAAAAAAAAAAAAAACGAAACGAGCACAAATCAAATTGACTTTGATTGATGGCGGACGAACGAACGAAAACGATAAATCGAAACGATTGAAATCGAATAGAATTTCTTCGATAGTAAGAAGAACAAAGGCAGAAAAAAAAGCAAAATAATTTGAATTTGAGAAAAAAAAACAAAAACAACAAAAAAAAACCAGACCAAACTGAACAGTAGAGAAAACCAGACCAGATCAAACCGAAAACAAAAAGATTCGATCCAGAGAATCGATTTTTTGGAGATCATTGAATCTAGACGTCGATTTTAATTCGGCGATCGTTCGATTGTTGAAATTCTTTTTTTTTCTGTCAGCCTTTGATTTTTGTAAGAGTTGTGGCTCTTAGCAGCTCTTTGGAAATTTAGAAAAAAATAAAAATGAAAAATTAATTCTTCAACACAAAGACACCTTCAGATTTTTTTTTCTCCAAATAAAATTTTCGATCTTGATGATGATGATTATTATTATTATTATTATTATTATTAGAAAATATGGTTACAGTGGATCACAAAAAAAACCAAACAATCGTAACAATATGGATAGCTCAAGAATCAAAGAAGATAATGGTGGAGATAATGAAGATTTTCTTGCCCCATCGTATTCTCTCGATAAAACGGAAACCGACCACAAATGAGCTAACTTTGAATTGATGAGCGTATTGATCTAGATGATAATCTCTCTCTCTCTCTCTCTCTTTTTCTTCGGTTGCCTCTTTGGGTTTTGCGTAGATAAAATAGCGGAAGCTCTTTGCCCGAAGAAAACAGATCGAAAGATCAAAAAGCTAGAATTTCATTTTCTCTCTCTCTCTCTCTCCCTCTCTCTCTTCTCCTTCTGGATTTGAGGAGATTTATCTTCATGTTACCGTTACATTGCGATCATACACCAGAATATCTTGCGATCATTGGCTTTGAATGAAGAATTCATTTGATCTTCTTTAGAAACACTGAAACATGTTCCATCATCATTGTAGATTGAGAAAAAAAAAATTGAACAGAATTCTTTGGTTCGTTGTGGAGAAAAAAAAAATTTCCAACACAGCTTACATAAGCGTAGCACAGCACTGAGACCAAATCGAGACTGAAACCGAAGAATTCCAACCAACAAACCAATTACTTTTTCAGTTTCTCTCTCTCTCTCTCTCTCTCTCTTTCCATATCTTCTCTGGATCTTTTCTATGTCGAGTTTATTTGCCCTTTATTTTTTGGGTCCAAAATAGCTAGTCCTTTTTTTTTTTGATTGGTTCGTTTTTATTTTTCTACTTTTTTTTTTGTTTAGAATATCTCGTTCTTATCTCTCTCTCTCTCTCTCTCTCTCTCTCTCTCTCTCTATAGCTAGTCTGTTTTAGAGCTATATAAATATAAAATTGACTCTCTTTGTGTCTCTCTGTGTTTATCTCTAGGTCTATTATCTAATTCTCTATCTTGTTCTTTCGAAACGAAATCATTAGAAATCTGGTAGATCATTCGGGTAGAGATTGTTTTGAATCTCTTTGCTTCTACCCTAATGGATTGTGTTGGAACTTAACGAGATTGAAAATAGGGCTAAAGAATGACAAAAAAGATTGAAAGAGAGAGAGAGAGAAAGAGAGAATGAGCGCGATTTCATTCTCAAAAGTTAACCAGAATCTTTCATAAAAGGATAGAATAAGGTTTTTTTTCCACGACGAAAAAAAAAATGAAATAGATTCTGTCATAAATAAACAAAAAAAGAGAGAGAGAGAGAGAGAAAATAAAAGTTCAACACCACACACACCCACATACATTTGAATGAATTGCTCAAAGGAAAGAAACTATTTCATCGAAGAATCTAGAAGAATTCTTAAGGGATTCAATTCGATCCGATGACACTTATTACTATTCGATGGAAACCGATTTTGCTATCATCGAAATAGTTTGTTTTTTTTTACGAAACTATTCTCCTCTCTCTCTCTCTCTCTCTCTCTCTCTCTCTCTTATTTGAAGACAACTTTGATGATTTTGATGATGATGATGATGATGATGACGATGATGATGATTAGTTGCTCGATTCTTTCTAATTTCTCCATAAGTTTCTTTTTTTTTCTAACCAGAGAAGATACTGAAAAACATTCAAATACATTCGAAAGAATCCGATAGAGCGTGAATGGGTTTGTTTGGTTTCGGAAACATTCCCAGCTAGGCTAAACATATTTTCAAATGGAAAAATTAAAAAATTTCAATGATTGTATTCTATCAACATATATCATATTCAATCATTCAAAACACTATTCCTAGAGAAAGATTTTCGATTTCGATGTGAAAATAAGTATAAAAATACGAATTAGAAAGTTTCGAGTGAACTCGAAATTCGTTTCTTTTTCCGCTCGATCAAATGTATTAATCTCGAACGAAATGATTTAGATTGTTAAAGATTGATTCAATCGTTGATTATGTCCATCACCAACATCAACACCACAACCAACACTTTTGATCATTCAATAATCAGAATGATATAGATTTGTTCTAGACACCATGTTGTGAATGTGTATGGGTGTGTTTGCCAACAATACAAACCATTTCCTAGATTGGAATCCAAACACCTTCACAAGTCTCTCTCTCTCTCTCTCTCTCTCTCTCTCTCTCTGTGCGTTTTTATATCGAAATGATCGATTTGACAATTTGATTTGGCTGACTGATTGACTGATAAATTGACTCGAGACTTATTCTTTCCACAAGGAATTTGTTCCCGATTGTAATCAATCCAAAATGGTAGGGAGATGATTCTAGATCTAAGAAAAGATGCACAATCATTTATCACAATGCCTTTTTTGTTCGGGCTTCTCGAGACAAACACATACGGTTTTTTCTTTAATGCAACATCATACCAAATCGTTGTTTGTAATCCGGAAGCTTCGGACAATCGAAATGAATCCGATCGAAGAAGGAACTAACAAACACAAACGTGGTCCAATCAATTTAATTATAAATTGATTTCTCTCTCTCTCTTTCTCTCTCTCTCTCTCCGATTCGATTCGATTCGTAATGAATCGATTTTAAATCTAATTAGAGCTGAAGATTAGATTGTTTACTGTTGCTGACCTAGTGAAATTGGAAAAGGTGAAAATCTAGACGGGAAGAAAAATGGTGACCAGTCCCGAGACCAGAATAAGATTTAAAGTAGATCAACTTTTCAATTTTCTTGTTTTCATCTCGATTTCGAGTATACTTCGCATTGAACTTTCCATTCTCTTTCCATCATCAGAATTTATCCTCGGGCCTAGTGTTGCCAATTCCAATTACAGATCGAATGTTTCTAATTCAATACAAAATAATTTCTTTGGCCGTTTTTTTTTGGTTCTTTTTTTCTCTCTTTCTTGGTTCCATACTTCTGATCGAATTGTGATACTTTCACACCAGCTCAAAATCGATAAGAGCTAATTCAAAATACAACACAAAAGCAACAAATAAAAAGATCGCTTTCTGGTTCCAGAAAACAAAATTAGATCGAAAATAGAAAAATATTTCGAAAAAGAAGCTATAATATTTCAACTAAATCGAAACAGCGAATTTAGCTGATAATTCTATCATGATCTTTATTACCAAAAATCGATCAGTTTTATATTAAAATTTTAAAAGAGTTAATTCAGTTAATTTAAATTAATTAGAAGTTTGTTCAATAAGCGGTTTCAACATCAGTCGGCCTTAATCCATTATGACATCCCCCCGTTTTTTAAAAGCGAAATCGGCACTCGTTCTCTTCGATGGCTTCATCTTTAAAGATCTTTATTTGAGATGAATGAACTATAGTCGGTTTGTTCTTTTTCATGATTTCGATGATGTTCTTTGATATGATTCGGGTGATGGTATATGGCCCCTCAAATAATGGATCCAATTTGTCTCGGTTTAGTCGGTTTCCTGACTCTACAAATATTTTATCGCCAACATTTAAATTTAATTGTTTGCGATTCGCATCATATCTGAGTTTAGAGTATTCGTGAGATTTCATCGAATTGTCGAAGGCAATAAATCGGTTAGTTTCCAAAGGATGGTCTTGAAATAATTGATCTGGGTCGTATCCAGTCATGAGATAATTAGGAGGAAACTTAGTTACGGTGTGAATCGTGGCGTTATATTCGTTTATACACTCCAGGACCAAAGATGACCAACTCCGCTTACGATTGTCAAATACTTTTTGTCGGAGTCTATTGGTGATGGTTTGGTTGACTCGTTCAACGATTCCATTGCTGGCAGGATGGTCTACTGGAGTATACATCAAAGATATACCTTGATGTTTTAAGAACTTTTTGAAAATCGAACTTTTAAGACTAGAAAATTGATCTGATACGATTAATTTAGGCTTTTGTTGATCACAGATCTTATTAACCAAATTGACAAAATCAGTGGCGGTTTGAGATCTAGACGCAAGTCCCCAAACAAACCGAGAGAATGCATCGATCGCTAAGTGTAAATATTTCTTTTTTGAATTATGAAATTTGAATCCACCAATCGTATCAATATGAATGATTTCGAAAGGTTTTGATGCTGGGCCAATTTGGCCAAGAGTACCAAATTTTTTATGATTAGGCTTTGTATGTTGACAAGTAATACATTGGTTAACTATATCTTGAGCGATTTTTAAAGCATCTTTAGACTGATACATGGTATTGTAATGAAGTAACATTTGTGTTGTTCCAATATGTCCATATTTGTGGTGAATTTGCTTTAACATATCTTGTGCATTGATATAATCCAAAGTGATCAGCTTTTCACATTGAATTCGATCACAATTAGATGATGTTGATTTCGTATCTAACATCATAATCTCTGCATTTTTTCTAAAGTGATCTAAAACTGAATCTATAAAGATGTTGATTGGATGACGAGACAAAAAATCAGCTTCGTTTGTTTCACCAGGTTTATAATGGATCGTCAAATTTGGATATCCACTAAGTTTGATTGCCCAATTGAAAAGGCGTGAACCTGGTTGTTTATTCTTGCGGATACCCTCTAAGGGTTTATGATCAGTGAAGATTTTGATAGTTTTACCGAAGACCCAATAGTGCCAATAATCTAACGCAGATATTAGAGCTAAGCATTCCAGTTCAGTTACAGAATAGTTCTTTTGATAATCCATCAATTTACGTGAAAAAAAAGAAACAGGATGTTCTACTCCGTTATGTTCTTGTTTCAGAACCGCTGCGACTCCAATTCGACTAGCATCAGTGTAAATAAGAATTTCTTTCGCGGGATCAAAAATTTTCAGTATTGGCTTTTGGCTTATGATTGATTTGATTTTATTGAACGCTTCTTCTTGTTGATCTCCCCAGACAAATTTTGCATTTTTCTTAGTTAAATCTATTAAAGGCTGTAAGATTTTATAGCGGTTTTCAATAAACCGATGATAGTAGTTTATCTGCCCCAAAAATGATTTGACGCCTTTAACGTCCTTCGGTCTTTCGACTTTTAGGATGGCTTCGATGTTATTGTCTAATGGTTGAACTTGGTTTTTAGAAATGCGATGACCAAGATAAATAACAGAATTCTTTAAAAGTTGACACTTGCTAAATTTTAAGATGGCATTAGAATTCTGCAGAGCTTTTAATACGGCGTGGACATGTGAGATATGTTCTTCATAGGTTTTCGAGAATATTATTATATCATCTAGATAATTGTGACAAAATTGAGTCAAGTTATGCGTCTCAAGAATGTTCCATATCGCTCGCTGGAAAATCATGGGAGCATTTTTAAGACCAAATGGCATTCGTAGCCATTGATAATGTCCATGTTTGGTGATGAAAGCGGTCTTTTCTTTGTCTTGAGGTTTCATAGCTACATGATGATATCCCGAAGAGATATCCAATGTCGAGAACCAGTTAGCATGCAATAATTTTTCTTCTATATCTTGTAATTTAGGAAAAGGGAAATTTTCATTTATAGTGATGTTGTTTAATTTTCGATAATCGATACATAATCTAGACTTGCTACCGTCATCTTTTTTATCTGCCAAAATTACAGGGAACGCATATGGAGAAACAGATTTCTCAATAAGACCTTGTCTTAATAATTTATTGACATGGTCATCGATGATTTGTTGTACTTCGAATGAGCAATTATACGGTTTCATGGCTATAGGAATCTCATCGGTAACGTTTATTCTACACACTTCATGAGGAAACATTCCGACTTCTCCTGAATTAGTAAATAGTTTGTCAAATTTTTCGGTAATTATGTCGACATCTTGTTTGATTCTAATATTAGTAATATCATCAGTCTTCGGAGCTGGAGATAAGTGTTGTATAACCAAAGTATTTGTTTTAGTTTTATCTTGAACTTTATGTTGATTCATAACTGTTGGTAATGAACATGAAGTTTTCTGTAATTGCTGGAAACCATAGATATTAAGATTCAATTTAAAAAGAAAATAATTTGTTCCTGCTAGTATTTTCTTGGTTGTATTTGGAACTAGATAAAATTTTAACCTTTTTTCAATCTGACCAATTTTGGTATTTAATCTAGTATATAGATCGATAGGTTGCTTATTAGTTATAGTCTTCATAATTATCGGCTCGTTCAGTTTTTGGATTGGAAAATTCAATTGTTGAGCAAGATTTAACGGGAAGATATTTAAAGAGGCTCCGGTATCTAGAAGAAATCTTGTGTTAATGTCATTTATAGTAACTTCAATATAAAAAAGATCTTCCACGTTATTAAAGGAACTAACTTGAACAAACTCTTCTTCATCTTCAGATGACAAGTTCAAATTTTTAAATCGTGCAGGCAAATTTCCATCTTCGTCTTTGTGAATTCTTGGGTTTTCAGTGAAATCATTGTATGGTGATCTCAGGTTTTCTTCTTGGTTGTAGTTTATTAGTCTCTCATTTGAGCTCAAACTTTGGTATCTATTTCCTGATTTCGTATTACGATTTCGATCATCGATTCTCAAATTTTGATTTTGATAATTCATTCGTATATTTCGATATCCGTTGTCAGGTCTCAACTTTTGATCTCTATCATTTATTCGCATATTTTGATATCGATTATCTGATCTCATATTTTGATATCTATCCACTTGAAGTCCTTTCATAGTGTCTCTTGGTTGATTATTGCAATTGAGAAATCGAGAAGACTGTGGTGGTCTTCTTACATGTGAAATCGTCGGTCCTTCTTTTTTAGGTGGAAAATTTTGCCTACGAACACGGTCTGCTGTAGTTTCAACATAGTTGCATTGATTACGAAGTTTATCGATGACATTTTCTATTGTTAGTGTTGACGCAGTTCGGCATTCTGAGAGGAACCATGGTGGAAATCTGGCTGTTACTTCTAACAAAATTTCTTGTTTCAAGTTTTCAGATGTTCTCATTCGTTCTGATACAACAAGGGTAGTATTTAGAACATCGATGACATTAATCAAAGCCTCTACATCGAACATTTTAATAAATCTCCCAAGTTTAGAAAGCTTTCTTTTCATTTCTTTAGCAATTAAAATTTCATTGAAAAAATATGAGAATAGATAGTCTTTTACTTGTTTGTATTGACTTCCTCTATAAGTATTGATCTTCTGAGTAGTAGTTGAATCTAATTTTTTTATGAGGTGATCAAATTTAACAGGATCTGGCAAAGATGTTCTATCGACATGTAACTCAAACGATTCCCAGAAGCGAGGGAATTCCAGGTAGTTGCCAGAAAAAGAATTCATTAAATTAAAGCTTTGTGCATCAAAGGTACCATTCGTTTCTTGAACATCTTCTTGAACTCTAATATCATTCTGATTCTCAGATTCGTTGCTATTGATAAATTCACTTATTTCATTAAGATAGCCTTGAAATTTTTTTTGATATGTCGGAATTAATGACGATAATTTTTTCTCATCCGCCAACGGATCTAAATCGATTATCTCATCGAAAATTTCTTCAACAGTTTTGTGAATTTTTACAAGTTCTTCTTTACCGGAAACTACGGTAAGTTGATTGCATATCAAGGCTTGATGTAAACGCTGAATTTTGCGTGTCAGGGCCAAAGATTTTGACTTGATCGAAGATTCTTCTTCCATATTAACCAAATAACAGAATTACGACAGAATTAGATAAAATTTGAAATTTTTTTTTTTTTTCTCGTTTACTTATTGACCGGAAGTAAAGGAATACGTGGATTCAGTTATCCTACTGACTTTTCAACTAAATCGAAACAGCGAATTTAGCTGATAATTCTATCATGATCTTTATTACCAAAAATCGATCAGTTTTATATTAAAATTTTAAAAGAGTTAATTCAGTTAATTTAAATTAATTAGAAGTTTGTTCAATAAGCGGTTTCAACATCAGTCGGCCTTAATCCATTATGACAAATATAAGAATGAGAGAGTTTTCGATACTTTCTCAAATCTTTTGATGAGATGGAATCCACATTTTCCTAACGAAAAAAAAATCGGAATCAAATCGAAGCGAACAAATAGAAAATCAATTTCCCGCGGCCCAAGAATAATCAATTGGTTCGATTCGTACTGCCATCTCTAGAAGACATTGCGAAACCAAAACTTTTTTTCAATCGATCAAATTTCCCAAAACCAAATATTTGGAACCTTAAAAAAATTATCATTTAATCATCGGAATCTAATCAAAAAAAAAAGTCATAAATGCAATTCTATTTTTAATTTTTAATTAAAAATATCAAGTTTACGGATATGAATGATGTGTGAGAGTGAGAAAAGAAAAAAATCTTCATAATTATTATAACAGAAAATGAATAAAAAAGGATTGAGAAGAAAAAATAAAAATTTTTGGTACCATTTTTGGACCAAAATTATTGCCGCCATCTTAATGATCAAACTAATCGCCCTAGTTTACTACAATCTTGAAGAGAAGAGAATTTTTACCACGATATTGGTGATGTAGATGAGAATGATGAGAAGGAGGATAATGATGAATGATGATTGTCATCGGAAATTCGAGAATCATTTCAGATGCCAAAAAAAAAAAAAATAATAATAATAAAATAAACAAGCACAGAAAAAAATCAAACGAAATAAATAGGTGTTTGAAGAATAAATTATTTGAAAATTTTCAAATCAAAAAAAAAAAAAAAAAACAATCAAAGTTAATTAATTGAAGAGAGGGAGAGAGAGAGAGAGAGAGAGGAATTAGGTAGAAAATAATCCCAAAACATCGCTTCCTGTTCCATCGCTAATGGAAAGTTCCTAATGAAATTATATTCGAATTCGGAGAGCGGAGCAAAGAAACAAAAAAATTTGAAAAAAAAATAATTCAGATTAAAAATCATCCGTTGATTGAATTTGAAATTTTTTTTTTGGTCCAGTTTTTTTTTGTTTTGTCGATTTCGGTTCCATTTTTTCATTATCATTTCCATTCCAAACACAATCCGATCATAGCAGTGAGAACAATCACATTGTCGAAACATAAAGCTCGTTTCATTGTTGAAAAAAAATGAGAAAATTTTTTGGTATTTAAACAGAGATTGATGGTTCCGTTTCCGTTGTCATGATTTTTTTCTTCAAACATTTCGATTTGGATTATCAACAAGAATAATAATAATAGTAATGGTGTTCATTTCTTTTGCGATTCAATCAAATTTTCCTCATTGTTTCCTAGATTCAATTTTTACATTCGAAAGATGATAATCGGTGAAATACTGGTGCTGATCAAAGATAAATGAAGAAGTTAATTAACATCGATGCAACGATATTTGTGATCACTCGTCATTCGATATGATTAATGTGAGTCCATAGGTTTTGTTGATTACAGCTTTCCGTTGCTAGCGCATTACAATGAAGAGGATTTTGTTTGACAATCATTGTCGTCGGACCGGAAGCAGTCGATAACGATGCAGAAGAATCAATACTATTCGAATCGTTTTCGAATGACATCTTTCTATTTTTAGATTTCGGTAACGTTTCGATTATATTAGCGAATTTGGATCGGCGTAGATTATCAAACATCCGATGATGTTGATGTTGATGACGATGATGTTGATGCTGATGATGATGATGGTCCGTTGAGGTTAGTTTACTCTTCACTAATGATCGATTATAAATGGTACAACAAGCCATAATTGAACCGATGAATGTGATCTAACAAAACAAAAAGTAAAAAAAAAGTGGGAAAAAAATTTTTAAACTTCTGATTTAGAAATTGGAAATTTTTCTCTCGAAAAACACTCACTTGTATCATAAACATTGTGATGAAACCAATAATAACGCTGATTTTCGATGCACAATACATCGGCGTTTGATGTTCTCGTTCTTCATCACCATCTTCTTGATGATGGCGTTCACGATCACTCGATTTTAATCGTTCACTATTCTCTTTGTTTTTCATCGATTGACGGCTAACACTTTCGACAATAATCTCTCGATGTAATTCGGTGTTATTCGTTCGAAATTTACCATCATCCATAACCGTTGGTAAACTTCGACGACGTCTTCGACGTCCCCAGCTTTGTGAATTTTTCAATAGGTCCGAATCGACATGTCTACTATTGTCACAATTGACAGGAAGACATTCTTGAAGACAAAATTGTACATTTACTTGAAATCTAACCACAACATCGTCGGCAAATTTAAATGCATCAAATTTACTCTTTGACGAAAAAGCGGACGGAGGTGGGGGGAAGTACAAACAAAAAAAGCAGAAAACATTTGAAAACAATGAAAAGAAAAATTACAAAAAATTTTCGATTCTCTTACAATCAATCCTTTGGAATTTGGTGAACGTTCCAACGAGGGAAAAATGTTCGGATCGGTAGGACAGCCATCCGAATCGATCAACATGATTGATTCGTTTTTATTGTTACCAGATTTAGCTATTAGCTCTCGGGCAAAGATACCGAACACTTCATCATCGTCCATTTCGATACGAAGATAGAGCTCATCGCCAAGTCTTGCACCAGTGATATCTTTACCCTCTTTATCGGTGATACGGAGACGAATATTCGGTGATGGTGCTGTAGCGTTCACAATCGAAGTTTCCGCTACCGGTGGCATTCTAGAACAACAGACCACAAAAGAGAATAGAGCAATAACATTATTAGATTGAAGATTAGATATGGATGATTCTCGTTGTTGAAAAGAAAGTTGGAAAGAATTGTTTCCAGAAGAAAACCAATAATAATAGGTAATTAATAATTATTTTGCAAACAAACAAAAAAAATCCAAATCAATAAAATTTAAGGATTGATTTTCTCCATCCTTTTTTTTTCTCGTCTATATTTCTTCAGAAGAAGAAGAAGAAGAAGAAAGAGAAGCCGGGAGGTGGGAAATATTCAATGCTACTCACTCGACCAGAACGCTATAAGTGTTGCTAATTGTTCGATTTGTGGTCTCGAAATGGCAAGCCACATGGACCATACGATCACCTTTTCGTTGAATCAATGGATGATGTTGTATCACAACCATCGAGGTATATTTACCATCCTATCGATCGAATTCCATCGGTCGATGATCAACAGAAGATATATCGGCCAGAAAAAAAAAGAAATAGATAAATTTTCAATGTTTTATTTTTTTCGTCAGTCGCATCGAGATGTTGTCAGTTTTGATTGTGAATCGAAATCAAATCAATCGTTAAACCGGAACATGTGAGACGAATGTGGAAGAATTTTTATCGAATACAATCGTAGAACATTTTTGTGTGGGTTTTCGATCGATGGAATGTAAAACATTGAAACAAATTTTGATTTTTCGATATCGCACACAATGAATTCGAATGAATGAAACCGATTTAAAATAATAATAAAGAAAGGAAGAGAGAGAGAGAAAGAAAAAGAAATATTTAGTGAGAAGAATAACACTAATCATTCAATTTGGAGAATCGAAACTTTTAAGCGGATATACCTCTTCGCGAACCCCACAGCCAGATCTTGAATTGAATGGCATTGTTAGAAGAGTACTGGTTTCACTTCTTCCCATCGATTCACAATCGATCGGATTCTCTTTGGCATACAATCGTCCATTGAAAGGATTCAATGTATTCAACGAGACTGTCATTGAATCGTGTCCGCAAAAAAGTTGTACTAAAACATTGAAACATTCGATCAAAACGAAAATAAATTGAATTATTTTTCATTCATTCCGATCTCGGTTGTTTAAAAAAAAAATCATCTTACGATCAAGACAATGACCACGTTGAAAATAGGTTGCACCAGCATGCGATTCAAGACCATTCAAACCGTTCGCAACCGCTAGAATATCATCGGAATTGAGCCAACATTGTGATGTAGCGGAAGCGTAGGTAAACGATCGACATACGAACGCTCTGGTCGCTTCACAAAGTGATCGACATTGATCGATCGAGAACGCTGTACGAATTAGATCAGCACGACGGATATCTAGATTCTCGTAACGCTCAAAATCGCAACCAACAGACATCGGACTGCTGCTAATCGCTGTCGATTGACCTTGTCCATTTTGTTGCTGCTGTTGTTGTTGTTGTTGATTCTGAAGTGCAGCCTGTTGATTAGCAGCACATTGATTTTCGAAATAATCCACCGAACTGCTTGCAGCGGTTTGAAACGAACTTGGCTGTGATCGACGATCTTCCGATGATAATCGACATAATTGTAGAGCGTAATCGTATTCACCGGAACGACAAACAAATGATCTCTCTTTCAGACAAAGCTCTTGGCAACGAAGACGACTGGCAACACCGGAAAGAACTCTATTATCGAAACCATTCAATTCTTTTCCCATTACTCTTTCGAATGTCCATGCTTTTTCGCATGGAGCCGTAGAGAGACAGATCTTTTCGAAATAACTAGTCTTATCTGTAGTCGAAACGATCGAGATTCCACGATTCAATGATTCATAATCGAAACCAAAACATTGATGTTTATCATAGCTCAATAGAAATGATCGACATTTGGCTCCGGCACGGCATCGATTATTACATTCAGCGGTGACCGGTATATCTGGTTGACCATTGTAGAGTGGCACAAACGGTACGCCACGAATCGTAACCGAAGCAATCTTTTCGAACGACATCGTTGTACCGATAGGACATTGGGCTGTGAAGAATTTCAAAAAAAAAAAAAAAAAAGGTATAAGAAGAAAAAAATGAGATTATTTGATTGATAAATTTGAAGAATCAAACTTTCAAACTCAAACGCTGAACATCTTTTTTTTCATCTCAAAGACTAACCTTTCGATGGAAACGGTAACACACCGAAGATGATGGCAATGATGATAATAATCCAAAGAGCTTTGTCGCGAAACAAATCGATCGATTTCGATCGTTTCATTTTGTTCACAACCGATTGATCGATTCGTTTACAATCGCTTTCTTGATCTATCCAAATGTTTCGATTGTGATCGGACACTCTCAAAGCTATCAGCGATCTTTTTGTTTGTTGCATTTTGATCAAATTGAATGATCGAATGATTTAATTCGGAAAGTTTTACTCTTTTTTTTTTACTGGAATCAACATACAAATCGAACAAATTTGAATCCTAAAAGAAATAGAAACAGAAACAGAGAACAAAAAAATCAAAGATTTAGTTTTTTTTTTAAATAGATATTGAGGAGAGTAGAAAGAAAAAGGGAAAAAAATCAATTAAAACCTCGATCATCCGACAAGTTTCGATCGATCGGAATCGACGTATTTTTTCATTTTCTATCGAATATTAATTATCTAGTCTTTACTACTAACTATCGAATCGATTTGTTAGGAAGCTTTATTCATCATTCATTACATTCAACAGTTATGAATCTTATGTTTTAGAATTTTCTATAATTTTTTTTTCATTTTTTACAATTAATCAAATCGCTATAGAAAAAAGCCTTTGGCCACATCGAAACGTTTGATTCAATCCATTTTGAATTGAACTGCTAAAGCTATTGCTAATCTTTAGATTCTCTAGTAATTATATCGAAACCTCTGCCAATGCTCTCTAATGATTCTATACGATAATTTACTCATTGATAGGCCATTGACAGAGACAAAGACGAGCGATTTAACGTAGAAAGGTGAAATCAAAGTTAAGAGAGAGAGAGAGAGAGAGAGAGAGACAGGTAGAGAATACAAAGAATCAAAAAAAAAAAGTTTTTAAAAAAATATAAAATTATTATTATTATTATTTTTTTTCCATTTCGTTCGAAGAACTTGATTTCATTGTCTCTCTCACGATCATCAACAGCACAAAGCTAGTAGAGCATAGTAGATCTCTATATTATCGTCAGACTAGCTATGTTTATATTAAATTTACATAAAGATCGACCGAGAAAAAAAAGAAACTACGAAACCCTACCTACCTATACACTTTTTGAAAGCGGATAATGATGATGATGATGATGATGATGATGACAAACATCAAGAATGAAATGAAATGATAATGATCCTCGTAATAGTAACAACAACCGAAACAACCAGAACGTTTGTTCGGCAACAACAACAACACCACCACAAACACGTCAATGTAAAATGAACGAATTTTCAAGATTTGAATGATTTTGGTCAGTGAACTGACCACCACCACCATCACCACCATCATGAACATCACCATCGCCATCATCATAATCATAATAATCGAGCTTAAAATTTGTTTTTTTTTTTTTCATTTTCATCATTCATCATCATCATCATAATATTCTAGTCTACCTACCGATAATTTCGAAATAATATTCGGTAGAATTTCAAAAAAAAAAAAAAAAAAAGAATTGATTTGGTGAAATTTGAAAAATAAAAAACGATTTTCATTGTCATCAGTATGATTTAGTAGAATAGATACTTTAATGCTGCTGCTGCTGCTGATGATGATGATGATGATGATGATCAAGCATAATTGAACAAAACAGATCTACGATGTTGATGATAAAGACAATGATTGTGATTCGTAATGACATTGGAGAATAAAAAAAAAAGACCAAGAAAAAGATTGCGGAACGATGATGATAAATGAAACCGAAGTTTATTACTCTATTTCTTTCTCTTCCTCTCTCTCTCTCTCTCTCTCTGGACTACAGCTTCTTCATCCTTAATCTCTCCTAATCATCATCTCTCTTGAATTAGTGATGAAAGCGATGAACGGTAATGACCAATCGTTACATAATATCAGAGATAGGAAATAGGAAATCGTTTCGCTCTCTCTCTCTCTCTCTCTCTTCTATAAGGTAGAGAGATTAGAAGATCAGCGTTTATTTTTTTTTTGTCATCAAGACAATTTTGTCATTTTTTTTCCCCGATAACAATTTCCATTCTGTGAGAGAGAGAGAGAGAGAGAGAGAGTTTGATTTGATCTTGAATCGTAACAAAAGAACTAGAAAGACAGACAAACAGATAGAAGAGAGAGAGAGAGAGAGAGTAATAATAATATTCTATCTTATAACCTGGTGATGCTCAAGAGATGGACAATAACCAGACCATCTCATCTTTCATACATCTTTCATCACTGTTGAAGATAAAATATTAATCATAATATTTAGTCATGATCATTATTTTAAATTCAATATATAAACGCGTTCCTTAGTTTAATGTTTGTTGCTGTGTGTGAAGAATCATTTTTGATGAACAATAAAATTTATTAAAATATCCAATAGGTTATGGGCTTCTGACACTCTTCCAATGCGCCAGATTGGATCGTTTGAAATAGTTGTTATACGATTGTGTTCTTCAAGATTTTCTTAGTGACTCCTTTTGTTTGTGCTTGCCTTTTAAAGTTTATTATCAACCCATTTCAATCATATTAAGTTCCAATCATGTCGAATTTCTTTGATCCTAAGCTTCCGACTTTGGGAACTTCATCATATGATCTATGGTTCGATAAACTTCGAGATGTTCTTGCAAGCTGTGGATTATTAAAATTCGTCACTTGCTTTAATTATGAAAATCAATTAACTGAAACTGAAGAGCAAATGGTCGCTAGGACTAGATCTATTATTAAATCTAGTCTAGATCAAAATGATTCTCACACGGTCATGAATATTGACAATCCCTTAAAGATTCTACAAGTATTAAAGAATAAGTATAAGGGATATGGCGCTAAAACTGGCTTAGAACTGTGGAGAGATTTCCAAGAGTCCACCTATGAAGGTTCTATTGCTAATTTCTTTACCGAACTAAGAGAAATCGTCAATGTGTTTGGAGAGAAAGGAATCGTACTGCCAAACTATATCTTGACTTATAAAGTTCGGACGTCTTTGCCTAAGGAATTCGAACACGTATGTAATAATTTCGACATTCGAAATATGGGCTGTGAAGAACGAGAATATATGACTGACAGCCAATTCGAGTCTGAATTGCTTAAAGTTGAACGTGAATTCAATAAGATGAAGTTGAATTCATCTGGAGAGTCAGCTTCTCTGGTTTCAGCAAAACGAGTGTCAAGTATTCAACGTTTTGAAAAGAAAGCTAATGCCAATTCGAGAACGAGGAAAGAACCAAGATGTTACATTTGTAAAGAACTTGGTCATAAGTTTTTCGAATGTGTGCAATATAAAAGAAAACCTAAGAAGCCATTTAATCGAAAATCAGATTCCGAATACGAAGTTAGTCTGTGTTCGATTTCATCGAAAAGTTCTTGCGAATCAAGTGTGTTTATCGCTGATGGAGGTGCCACATACCACATTGTTAACGATCCGAATTTGGTAACTAATTACCAGCCTTGTAGTGAAACAGTTGCCACGATTAATGGTAACAAGCAAGCTATTGGTAAAGGAAGATTAATATGCGAAGTCTTTAATGGCAAGGAATGGCTATCGTGCAAGATCGATGAAGTTCTAGTTGTACCTAATCAACCTTTTAATTTGATATCGATTGGTAGTATTTGCACGAAGGACGATCATTGGGTCACCGTGAATAAATATGGAATGAAAGTTTATCACAAAAGACGACCGATTATGATTGGTTCATGGAGCCATAATTTCAAGAATATAATAGAATTGAAGATTCGTGTTGATCAAAAAGCTATCGTAACATCTAGTGTGGTAAATAATAATAGCCTGGCAGTGTGGCATGAAAGATTTGGTCATTATTCGACTGGAACTATTACCAAAATGATTAAAGAGAAAAGAGTTTTTGGAGTTCCTGATAATTTAAAGAGCGACGTAGGTTTTTGTTCGTCCTGTGAAATGGGAAAGATGACCGAAGTTCCTCATTATTCAGAATCAGAGAGAGATGTGCCACCTGGAGCAAAGATTCATTTAGACATCGGTGGTTATACGATGACATCGATACATTCGAATAAATATTATCTAATTGCGGAAGATCATTCCTCTAGATATGTGAAAATACTCTTTATGAAATCTAGAGAAGAAGTACTTGATAAGTTCAAAAAGATTATCAACGAGATTGAACTTGAGACTAATCGCAAAGTATTGTGTATCAGAACTGATATGGGCACAGAGTTCAATTCGAATGCGTTTCAAGATTTCATCAAATCAAGAGGTATAATACATGAGAAAGCCACTGTGGCGACTCCACAACAAAATGGTCGTTGTGAACGAGTGATCAGAACCTTAACGGAACATGCTAGATCAATGTTGAGCGCTGCTAACATGCCGTTATTCTTGTGGGACGAAGCGATGAACTGTTCCGTGTATCTTTATAATCGAATGCTCAACTCGCATGATTTAATTCCTTACGAGAAGTATTTAGGTTCGAAGCCTGATGTATCGAATTTGATTATCTTTGGTTCCAATGGTGAGATGTTGAATAAAGATCGAGAAGATAAATTTAGCCCGAAAACGATCAGTGTTAAGATGGTTGGTTATCATGGTGATTCGATTTATCGTGTATTCTTACCTCATAGGAGGAAAATTCTACTAACTTCATCAGTCAAGTTTGATGAAAAACCTAAGTGTCAGAAAAGTGATATTCCTCAGATAAATTTACTCAAATTTATTAATGAGCAAATGGAACAGTATTCCAAATGGCAATCTGGAGGAGCAATCAAGACAGATGATTCATTCAAGTCTGAGGATTCGTTCATGTCCGATGATTATGTTGAACCGGAATTGAGAAATTTTGATGATGATCATAGTGCTGAAAGAAGAATTGGCAGACCACAAGGCTCAAAGAATAAGAAATATGAACAAAGTATCGAAAGAGTTCAATCGTTGCGATCTCATACTCCCAAAAATGTTATTTTGTTAAGTGTGGTACCAACTAATTACGTAGATGCTATAAAAGGGGAGGATGCTCATAAATGGAAAGAAGCTATGAATATCGAATATGATCAACTCATTAAATATGATACGTGGGATTTAGTAGAAAGACCGCCTAATAACGAAGTTGTTTCTGTCAAATGGGTCTATACGATCAAATCTAATGGACGGTACAAGGCTAGATTAGTTGCCCGTGGTTTCGAACAATCATCTTTTGATCTGGATGTCTATTCTCCTGTGATACAGATGGATTCAATACGATTATTTTTCAGTATCGTTGCTTCTAAACGGATGGAACTTATTCAATTTGATTGTTCCAATGCATTTTTGAATGGAGAAATCAATGAAACGAAGAATTTCAAAAAAAAAAAAAAAAAAAGAATTGATTTGGTGAAATTTGAAAAATAAAAAACGATTTTCATTGTCATCAGTATGATTTAGTAGAATAGATACTTTAATGCTGCTGCTGCTGCTGATGATGATGATGATGATGATCAAGCATAATTGAACAAAACAGATCTACGATGTTGATGATAAAGACAATGATTGTGATTCGTAATGACATTGGAGAATAAAAAAAAAAGACCAAGAAAAAGATTGCGGAACGATGATGATAAATGAAACCGAAGTTTATTACTCTATTTCTTTCTCTTCCTCTCTCTCTCTCTCTCTCTCTCTGGACTACAGCTTCTTCATCCTAATCTCTCCTAATCATCATCTCTCTTGAATTAGTGATGAAAGCGATGAACGGTAATGACCAATCGTTACATAATATCAGAGATAGGAAATAGGAAATCGTTTCGCTCTCTCTCTCTCTCTCTCTCTTCTATAAGGTAGAGAGATTAGAAGATCAGCGTTTATTTTTTTTTTGTCATCAAGACAATTTTGTCATTTTTTTTCCCCGATAACAATTTCCATTCTGTGAGAGAGAGAGAGAGAGAGAGAGAGTTTGATTTGATCTTGAATCGTAACAAAAGAACTAGAAAGACAGACAAACAGATAGAAGAGAGAGAGAGAGAGAGAGTAATAATAATATTCTATCTTATAACCTGGTGATGCTCAAGAGATGGACAATAACCAGACCATCTCATCTTTCATACATCTTTCATCACTCTGATCCAATCAAATGGAATCGAATTCAGGTTCTATTTTATTTTATTTTTTTTCTCTTATTTACGTTTAGAAATTCTTCAAAAATTATCTTGTCATTCATAGATGACTAGGTAATTATAGTTCTTAAAAAACATCATCATTAATATGATCATCATTGAAATAATGATGATGATGATGATAATGTTTGTTGTTTGTTCTTGGCCAAAATTCTACTATTCTATTCTTTGACAATAATAATAATAATAATAATGGAGATAATTTAGATTAAATGATTTTCGAATATAAACAAATTCAAAAAAAAAAAAAGATTCTTTTCCTTCTTCTTCTTCTTCTTTTTCGACAATTTCAATCTTCTTAAATCCATCATCTTTGGTGATGATCATCTTCATCATCATCATCATCATCGTTGTCGTTGTTGTAGCACAAAATGAAACGAATCTAATCGAATTCAGATTAACAGAATCATTCACCATTTTTATCCTGTTTCGTTATTGTTATCCATTGTTGTTGTTGTTGTTGTTGTTGTTGTTGTTGTACTATCCACAACACACTAAATGTATTGTAATCGAATCTTAAAGAAGATTAAGCTAAGGCTAGTCTAGACAACGTTATGCTAAGAGAATATTGAAAACAATTCGATCATAATCGGAAAAGATCAAGAATTTTGAACAAGATTAGAAATCGATATAAGGATTGAATATCTCGATAATATTAGATCAAGTTTTTTTTTTCTCTCACTGACCATATCTGATCTGATTAGAATTAGAATTCTGAGAGCAAAAATAATAATACCAATACGCAGAAACAACTTAACAGCTCTATTTGTGACCTAAATTAATACGAATTCGAAACGAAAAAAAAAAACCCACAAAACCAAAACAATAACAATCAAAATCTAAATCAAAAAAGACAAAAACAAAGATAATCACAAAAAAAAAGACAAAAACAAAAATCAACCAATCGTTGAGTTTCAAAAAAAAAAAAAAAAAAAAAAATCTTTGTAGCTTTTCAATCGATTTCTTCATCAATGTCATCATTATTGTTCAATGTCGATGATGGTGCTGATCTAAAGGTGATGGAATTCGAATGGAATCAGAGTAGAACGGAAATCGATTCGTATCGGATGATGATGATGATGGTGATGAGGATGGTGATGAGGATGATTGTCTTGATCGATTCTTACAACCTTCTAATCTTTTTGTTTTCTTTTTTTTTTTTTTTTTTTTGATTCTAAGCAGAAAAAAATTCATTAACCCATCTCTCTCTCTCTCTCTCTCTCTCTCTTTTTCGATGAATTAGAAATTCATTGAGCTAAAATTGTAGCTCTTTTGCTCTGGAAGAAAGAAAGAGAGAGAGAAAAAAAAACAAATTGATTGTATCGTTTTTTCCCCCTCCCCCCATTTTCCGTTTCAATTTCTCTCTCATCAAATTCTTCAATGGAAATTGTTTCGAGCGAAGCGAGAACATCATCGATTCGACATTTGATTAAGGTTTTGTTTTTCTTTAGATCAAAATCTCTAAAAGGGGGTGGAAAAAAATTAACCTAAAAAAAATAAAGAGCAATCCAAATGTGAAGAATTCTAAGAAGAGGTTCTTCGAAGAAGATGATTTGTGGTGGGTTTGTTTTTTGTTTTTTGTTTTTTGTTTTTTTTGTTTTGATTTCGTTCGGTTAGGTTAGAATCAAATTTGTGAACTGGAAATAAAAAACAATAAAAAAAAAAAAAAAACAAAAAAGTAAAGAAGGGTAGCGATTTTCCAATTGTCTTTTTATTGATTTTTTTTTCTCTCCGTTCTAGCTTTGTGACTTTCAAACAAACATAGAAGAAGAAGAAGAAAAAAAAAAGGTTAACTCTCTCTCTCTCTCTCTCTCTCTCTGACTGTCTCTCTCTCTCTCTCTCTCTGACTCTCTCTCTTATTATACCTTGTCTATTTGAATTGTTTGGTTGACCATACCATAATCATTACCCTTCATTCAGTACCGAAGAATTGATTGTTAAGGGTTCGTTTTTTTTTTATTTTATTTTTTTCAACATCAAATTCGGATAGAAATTAGGTCGTTTTGTATCAAAACGAAAAAAAAACAGTAATAATAATAATGAAATTTTGAATTTCATTGATTTATTTTTCGATCCATTTGTTGCAACGAAAAAAAAATTAAACCTAAGGTAAGAATAGCTTACGTTGATAGTCTCGCTCTCTCTCTATCTCTCTATCTTTGATTTTGATCAGGTAAGAAACATTGAACGAAATAAATTCATCAAGAATTTGATTTCATCTACAAAATCGATCACTGTGATTGGAAAATCAATCAGAGCCACACCTCGAACTTAAAATCTCATCCAAATTGATTGATTCTCATCAAATCGATCATCGAATCAATTTCGGTGAAAAAAAAAAATTTTTTTTTTCACATCTAATAATCTAATTCAATTTAAGTCAATCATTAATGATGATGTGTTGAGATTGAATTCGGATCGAATCAAAAGAAAACGGAAAAACAAAAAATAAACGAAAATATTTTACATTACCTATTTTTTTTTGGTTAAAATTTGATCTCGAATCAATAACAGGATTCAACAGGATGCCAGATCTAGAATTGTGGAGAAAAACAAAAAAAAAAAAAAAAAAAAAGTTCAGCACAAAAAAAAATCTCGATCCGATATTAATCACAATCAATTCGATTGATGATGACAAGAAAGGTCAGAAGGAGAGAGAGAGAGAGAGAGAGAGAGAGAGAATCGTCCAAAAAAAATGATTTAAGTTTAGCACGGAAAGTTAAACGAACTAAAACCCAAAAAAAAGCAGCTTAGCTTTGAATCATTCCATCGAACACTGAATCTTTGGAATGATTCGAAATGGTTACTTTTATAACATTTTTCTAATACACCAAAAAAAAAAAAACAAATACCAATTCTTTCTCTCTCTCTCTCTCTCTCTCTCTCTCTCTCTCTCTCTCTCTCTCTCTCTCTCTCTCTCTCTCTCTCTTTCAATTTCTTAGCCCTTTTCTTTTGCTCTTCTCTCTTTGTCCCAGTGTCATTCAAAAATGAAATTTAGAAAAAAAAATCAGCAAAGTTCTTCTGGATCCTAGAAAGGTTTTTTTTTCTTTGGATTTGGATTCTAGCTTCTTTTTCGACTATGCTACGACTATGTCTCTCTCTCTCTCTCTCTCTCTCTTAATTCTTATGGTTAGTGATAGAATTGAGAGAGAGAGAGAGAGAGAGAGAGAGAGAGAGAGAGAGAGAGAAAACAGAACAAAACCTAATGAAACAAAAAAGTTTCAATAAAAGCGTTTAATTTTGGTTCTTTTCTCTCTCTCTCTCTCTCTCTCTCTCTCTTTGCCTCATTTCCTTAGCTGAGTTAGGTGAAATTTGACGAGATAAAAATTTCATCTCTTCTCTTGTGTTTCATATCGAATGATGAGAATGATTTTTAATTTTATCTCTTCTCGAGAACAATACCCGATTCAGAATCGCTATTGTTACCGAGCAAAAAAAAAAGTGTTACTGCTAAGTTTGAATGCAACAAACGAAGATGAGAAATGTGTCCGTTGTCTTGATCTTTGTCATCATCATCGTCGTTGGCGTCGTCGTTGTTACTGGTATTGATGGTGGTGATGATGATGATGATGATAATAATAATCGACATCTTTCCTCTCTCTCTCTCTGAATTCGTAAAAAAAAACAAAAGCCAAACGAAATTAGAACACTAGCCTTTCGATGCAACGAACACTGACCTAGGGACCTATTATTATTATTATTATTATTATTATTATCATATAACTAGTCTGAGTAGAGGACTTTTTCGCAGCTAATTGATGTAAGAATTACTAGAAGTTAAATTGTTCCTTTTTTTTTGTTTTTTTGTTTTTTGGGTTTCTTATTGTTCACAATTCTTTTGGTCTATTGTTTAATCATCTTCTTTCTCTCTCTCTCTCTCTTCATCGTCTTTTGTTTGATTTGTTTCGAATTGTTCTCTACGTTCATTCATTTATTCATTCAATCAAACAAACAAAGAACATCGAACGAAATGAATGTTGATGAGAATATAGTTTTTAAAAAAAACAGTAAAAGTGATGATAATTAAGAAGAGAGAGAGAGAGAGAGAGAGAGAGAGAGAGAAATAAATTACCAATAAAGCTGTTTTGTTTTCGATAGATTAGACTATGAATGTTAGATTCCATAATCGAATTATTCATTTCAAACACAAACATATCGATACACTTCCTTTGCTACCTTTGATTTTTTCGATTACCAAATCGATCGAACAGTTGTTTTTCTCTTTCTTTTTTCCGCTCTCTCTCTCTCTCTACATCTCTTCTAGCATCTCAAGTATTGAATGAATTTTTATTGCAGTTTAAAAAAAAAAAGTTTATGAAGTGTTAAATGGTGAAGTAATTAAAAGGTTTGATTTTTGTACGAAGCCTGTTTTTTTATTTTTGACAATGGAATTGGATCGAAAGATCTTCAAATTAAAGTTGAAGAAAAATTTACGACTTGAATCATAATTTTTATTTTTATTTTTTTTTTTCTTTCTCTTTTTTGTAAGAATCATTTTCTAGATTCACTTACCAAACCTCACCAATATAATTCAAAGATAGAGAGAGAGAGAGAGAGAGAGAGAGAGAGAGAGAGAGAGAGAGAGAGAGAGAGAGAGAGAGAGAAACTTTAGATTCAGATCTAGCAAAGAGAGAATCGAAACAAATTCTTGAAAAATTTTCGTTTTCAGATTTTACAGAAAAAATTTTAATCCAATCTGATCTATTTATTAATTAAAGCAAACAAAGATCAAAACGTGCTCTCTCTCTCTCTCTCTCTCTCTCTCTCTCTCTCTCTCACTCTATGAAAATGATTGGATTGATTTTTGTGATCGCAATAATTACAAACTCTAACAAAGCTAAGTGGATTTAAATTGATATTTCAATCATTCTCGTTATCCAAAATCTAGGCGATTTTTTTTTCGCATCTATAAAATTTATAATCTTATCTTGAATTGAGAACAAAAAAAAAAAAAAAAACGAAAAAATTCTCGAACGAATAAAAATTTCATTCATATTCAAATACAGCGTGAAGAGAGTGAGAGAGAGATAATCTTTCATAGTTTTTTTTTATATAGCTTAATTTTTGTTGAAGTCAAAAAAAAAAAAAAAAAAAAAAATAAGCTAAATCAGTTTAATTGAAATTACGAAGACAAACACAAACACAAACATCTATGATAGACCTTGATGATGAATGAATGATATTTTCGTATTATTCTTCGTATTAAAAATGCTATGAACTCTATGAAAAAGAATTCGAAGATGAAATAGATCAATTTATTTAGATCACGATCATCGTTCATATTGAAAGATGGTGATTTATGTGTATGTGTATGTGTATGTGTGTGTGTATGTGTGTGTGTGTGTGTATGAGTGTGTACTGGTTATTCTCTCTAGTTTAGCTCGCACGTATTTTCAACATTAATCTTACAACGTTCTCGAAAAGAGTTACTTTTCGTTTCATCTCTCTTTTAATGATGGAGAGAGAGAGAGAGAGAGAGAGAGAGAGAGAGAGAGAGAGAGAGAGAGAGAGAGAGAGAGAGAGAGAGAGAGAGAGAGAGAGAGAGAGAGAGAGAGAGAAAGAAGCTTTTTGGATATGGGATTTTATTTTATTTTTTTTTCTACGCGAACAAGTGTTCGCTATTTTGAAGAAGAAAAACAAAACTAATCTTCGCAATCACAGTTCATCTTCTTCTTCTTCACCATATTCTTTGGTATTTTCTTTAAATTTTGACATTGGATCATAATGTTCTATTTCGATAGCTTTCGATTGAATTAGAGCAAATTCATTATGGACTCGAGATTTTTTTCTTTCTTCCATTCTTTCTTTCTTCTAACGATCCATGTAAATTATGATGACGCGTTTTTTTTTTCTTTTTTTTTTTTTTTTTCTTACAAAGAATTCATTTTGTTTGACAATTATCAATTTGTTTTTAATTGCTTCTCTTCTAAATTATAGCAAAAAAAAAAAAAAAAAAAAAAAAAAAAAAAAGAAAACAAATAAAACTTTACCGTGAAAAATTTTTAATCACTTCAAACTTGATCGTTACTTCAGATCGTGAAGAAACGATGAAGATTTTGTTGATACTAATGATGGAAGAATTTTGGAAAGAATTTGAAAAAAAAACAACAACAAATCGAAACAAATCAATCTGATTGGTGATTGGTGAAACAAAAAACAGCAGCAACAACAACCACTAAAAACATCTGATAATGACGCCAAGAAACGCCTTCTTGTTTCTTTTAAACTGTTGCAAAGAAGTGGAGGAGGAGGAGAAAAAGGAGGTGGCTATAGTGTAACAATTAAACTAATTACAATTGATGTTTAGATGATTTTAATCAGATTCAGTTGAAGCACACACCCACCCACAATCGATGACAATTCAATTTTGAAGGTGTTGCAATTTTTGAAATTATAATTTTACCGATCTCATTTCCGATAGAACAACTCCGAATTATTTTAGAGACCGCATAAAATTTTCAACGATAGCAATATTTTTTTTTTTTGTTTCTCTTCCAATCGAATCGATTTCAAATGAAACTTTTCATTCTTTCGCCACTGTCGATGTCCGTACAATTCTCGATTGGAAAACAAAATCAACAAACAGAAAACCAAACCAAAAACAAACCAAAAACAAATTCGACAAAATCTCTTGACAAAAATGAACAAACTTTGACCCTTTCAGAAGAAAAGATAGTCAACAAAAAAAAAAAAAAAAAAAAAAAGACTGATCTTTACACTACGATAATTTTGTCGATAATATTTTGGGCATTCGTTTCGAAAACGATTCGTTTGTGAATGTCAAAAAAAAAGTTAAAAAAAAAGTTATCGCTCTTTCGATCCGAGAGAATGGGTTAAAAAAACGATGGGTTGTAGAGCAAAAAAAAAAAAATTACTAAAAAAAAAAAGAATAAGAAGAATAGGATGGGAAGAAAAAAAAATTTCCTTCTCTCTCGCTCTCTCTCTCTCTCTCTCTCTCTCTCTCTCTCTCTCTCTCTCTCTCTATCTATCTTTCTTTAATCCTTTCTTCAACCTGGTCTTTTTCTCTTTTTCTTTCGAAACGAGCATCGTACACTTGAATGGATTCTATCTTCGTGAAAAAGAATAACCGAATTAGAGAGCGCTACGAATTGAAACGAAAAACAAGGGGTACGTTAGCTTGTTGTTGTTGTTGTTGATGTTGTTTGTGTTCGTTTTTTTTTTTCATTATTATTATCTGTGGAGAAAAAAAACAGTTTTTTTTTCTCTCTCCATTCAACTTTTGACATTTACTCTCTCTCTCTCTCTCTCTCTCTCTCTCTCTCTCTCTCTCTCTCTCTCTCTCTCTCTCTCTCTCGAAGGAAACGGAACGGTTTCTTTCTCAGTTTAAATCAATTTCATTCTGGTTTCATTCGCTATTCTTTCGTCTCTCTCTCTCTCTCTCTCTATCCCTTTAGCGAGTTACTATTTTGATTTCAATTTCTGATTGATATTATATCTGTCTAATCTTTTTATTTTCGAACCGAAAAGATTTGATTCTTAATAAACAAAAAAAAAAAAGATTTTTGCCGGTAACCCTCTCTCTCTCTCTCTCTCTTACCTGCTGTCTAGCTACCTATCTTTTTATCTCTCTAGTGTCACTAAAAAATCTAGAGCTATTAGTGAGAGAGAGAGAGAGAGAGATTATGTCATTGTCATCGGATATTCGATTGATGGTTGTCTTTTCTTCTTTGTCATCCAAATTGTCCTGTATTATTGACAATTCAACAACAACACCGCTATTTCTCAACAAAACTACTCGATTAATGATTTCACCAATGACTTCTTTGATGATCACAACACTTCTTTGATGATTTATATTGTGACATTTCTAAGCGCACCTTGAACTAGTGAACCTAATTTTCGAGAATCTAATTGCTAATTTTATTCCATTTTATTCTGTACGTGTGCATGTAAATAATCACTAATTTCATTCATTAACCTCGAGGTGTTAATTAGTTATGATCACACAAGTCACAATTAAGAGGAAATTATTGATTTAGCAACACTCAATTATTTTTAAAGAATTCAGAAATAGAGAACTAAATAAGACTGCATGAATGAATTTGCAAAATGCAAATATTTCGTTACGTTAGCAATTGTACGAAAATGAAAACTTAATCAATTTAATTAATTAAATGTTTTTTTTTTTTTTTGGTGAATTTGAATTCGAATTTTTTTTAGGAATTTCGAAATTCTCAAACACAAAATTCTCTTTTCGTCGAAAATTTTAGTTTTTTTTTTCACTACAACCAAACATAATCTTTACTCTTAAAGGTTCATTCGATTAGCTTCTACTTTAGAATATTATTGAAAATAATTAGTTCTAACAAAAAAAAGGGGGGGAAAATTCGAACATATAATCGAAGACAGTTTTTTTTTTCAACCAATTTACTTTTTTTTTTTTTTGATGAGAACACAATCGTAAGATTTAATTTTAAAAGAGAACGAGAGAGAGAGAGAGAGAGAGAGAATAAATTTAGAAAAAAAAAAATTCTAAAATTTCCATAAATTTTTTCCACACACACACACACTCATACACAAAAATTCATTTTTTTTTTCTCTAATTTTTTTTTCTCGCTACTTTTTAGATCCGAATCCAATCTAATATTTCTCACCACACTTGACATTGCAAAACTTTTGATGAAGATTTTATAGTCAGAACAGGTGTGTACAGGTAAATCGGTGTGTGTGTGTGTGTGAAATATCTTCACAATTATCGAGAGAGATTTTCGTTCGGTGGATGTATTTTAGAGAGGGGGAGGGGAGAGAAAAAAATTTGAAAATTTAAAATTCTTTTCAAATATTTTTTTTTTCTTTCATCTTACGATAATTCTTGAATATCATTCGAGAGAAAAACATTGATTGATTATGATTATTATTATTATTATCATTATTATTATTCCAATTATCATTTATGAATTATGAAAAAAAAATCTCTAGAATTTAATCGGTTGTGGAGGCAAAATTTTCAATCAATAGATTCATTGATTCTTAATAATTCTGATGAAATGATTCGAAGTGATTCCATTTGAGAATAGAAAAAAAAAGACAAAAATTTTTTTCATTCGATAATTAAAGATGATTATGAGGAAGATTTATTGCAATCTAAAGTTTTAGTTGGACTAAGAGATAGCCAGATTTAGTTTTTTTTTTCGCCCAAAAAAAGAGTTGTCTGTTGCCACAAATTTAAACGACTTTAGAATTCTACTTCTTTCAACCGTCGGAATTGTTCAACCACTTTCGCAGTTTGATTGCATTCTCTCATAACTCTTCTCATCTTGGTAGAGGCGATAATCTAAGAAGATTTTAATTAGTTTTCTTTTTTTTTGATGATTTCATCTTTAAGCTTTTAAGATTTTGATTGTATTGGTTGGCTACTTTGGTTTTGTTTTTCTTTAATTTAACACCAACCAATCGAGCTTTTTTTTCACGGTCAATGAACATAGACGCAACTGCTTCCTCTTCTTCTTCTCTAATCAAAAAGAAGTTTCTCTTTCTTAAAAAAGATTCTTGAGCTTTATTTTTTTTTTCTTCTTTGTTTTCTTCCTTAGATTGATTTTTTTTTTTTGCTACCAAATTCTCAGAGAGTATTGAGTTGAGAATTGAAGATGATCGAGAATCGAAATGATGGATCGTTTTTACGAATCAAATGGTTTATGATCGAAGATTGATCAAATGCTCGTTTTGTTTTTCGAATCTAATATTCTACTAGTCCCAATTCTTCTTAGGGCTTAGATCAGATCAGAAATCAGATCGATTTTAATCTTTCAAAGTTAAGTTTGCAAAGGTTTACTAAGCTTCACCTAAGCAATTGCTTGTGTGAGTGTGTGTGTGTGTGTGTGTGTGTGTGTGTGGCCTCCGTCCATTGATTGATCTTATCGAAAATATCTTACATACCTTACAATCTTTTTGTATTGGATTCGATTCGTTAAAAATTTTCGCTAATAATTTTCCCACAAATGTTTTTTTTTTTTTTTTTTTTAAAAAAATCTCTATTCTCGCATTTTGAACATAATCTAAGTAGCAGAGAACTTACTTGTTAGTAAGTGATAGCTAAAAATTGACGATTGATTTTCGATCCAATCTATTGCTCTCTATTGATGTTATTTATCTATGTTATTTTTTTCTTGAGCTTTTGAAGAAGATGGTTTAATTAAAATCTCTCTCTCTCTCTCTCTCTCTCTCTCTCTCCGTTACTCTCGTATCTTCTTTCCTATTGTTATTTCCGTAACTCTATAGCTGATTGTGTGAATTAGATCAAAAAAAAAAAAAAAACCCAAAACAGATTATTATCTGTTTTGGGTTTTTGGATTTCGATTTTTTTTTTTCGCTATTCATTCACTCTTCTTCTAGCCCTAAATTCTGAACACTGAATTTTTTTTTTTGATCGATTTTAAAAAGTTAAGAAAATTATATCAAAAAAAAAAGAATTCGATTTCGTAGGTTAATCTTAGTTTCAAAAAAAAAAAAATTTTTTTTTCTCTCTCTACACCTAATCTAGTCTAGAACCTCGGTCTCTCAATCGGATTCTATTGCTATTTTTCTATTTTTTTTTTTTTCATCGATCCGCAGTGAATAAGAAAACTGTTCGATAGTTTCATCGATATCCTGATATGGTCTCTAGAATAGTTTTCACCATAAAATCTGAAATGAAATTTCTCTCATTTTTTTTTTCGATCTTCTAATTCATTACTGAATCGTGAATCGCTAATGAAGAATGTGATGAATGTGATGATGAGATGTGGAGTTGGATGAAAAATTTCTTCATTCACAATCTAAAGCTCAATTCATCGATCGGCTAATCTTAGTAAAAAAAAAAAAAATAAAAAATAAGAATTAAACTAGCTTAAAATTGAAATCTAGATCAAATCTAGAAATGTTTGAAATGTTCGAAATTCAAATCTGAAGATTTTTTTTTTTTTGTCAAATCAAATCGAGTGAGAGAGAGAGAGAGAGAGCCATCGAGAGTACCATCGTTCAATCTAGATCAATCATTCTTCTAGACGACGAATCGATCAACGGAACAATAGATTCGGTTGAATAAAATTTTGATCGAGAACAGTGAAAAGTGATGATGGTGGTGGTGGGTGGTGGTGTCGGTGGTAGGAAGAAGATTGTTGCGACCGAGAAACAAAAAAAGAAGTTTTTGGCCTTGAAAATTTACCTAAATTTTCTTTTTTCACTCCCCCTCCTCCCGCTCTTCTCGTTTCAATTCACAAAGTTTATCATTGCTATTATCGCAATCAAATCAAGGCGGTGTGATGAATTCAAAATAATAATCTAACCAGATTTTGAAGAAATTTCTTTGCTTTCGAATTAAAAAGAGGAAAAGAGATGAAAGAATGAGAGGAGAACGTCTCCTAATTTTTTTTTTTTTTCGTTTTGAAACAAATCTTTTGAAGTGGATTAGATCTTTGCTTCGAAGATATTTCTGATGGATATTTCTGTGTTTTTTTTTTCTCTGTTTCTTTCGCAAATTTTCTTTGAAACTTTACTTAAATTTTGTTTTTCTTTATTTTTTTTTTTTTTTGCTAAAATTTTAAAGTTTTTCTTTTCTGTTCAAAAAATAAATAAACTGATTTCATCCAAGATAATCAGCTCAAATCGAATCAAAGATTGAAGTGTGTCGTTCGTGTTCCTTGTGTTTCTATGATTCTGGTCTCTCTCTCTCTCTCTCTCTCTCTCTCTTTTTTTTTTTTTTTCATTTGAATCTTTTTTTTTTTTTTTTTGCTTCCAGGCTCGATTATCAATCTTAGGCATAATTTTGAAAGAGAAATAAAATCCACAATGAAACAAAGAGCGAAAGAAAAGAAAGAAGAATTTTTTTTTCTTCTTCTTCTTTTAGCTAATAATTCTTTCAATCTTGAACACTTGAGGGTCACATTTTGATTCACTTAGATTTTTGATTGATCACCTCTCATCATGGAGGTACATTCAGCGAGAAAGAGAGAGAGAGAGAGAGAGAGAGAGAGAGAGAGAGAGAGAGAGAGAGAGAGAGAGAGAGAGAGAAAGAAAGAGTTCTTTACATTCTATTCTTTGGGATTTCATCACGATTAAAATTTGAATTGAATAAAATCTCAATCCTTGACATCATCGACAGTGGTGACCTGTTGACCAAGTTCTGGTTCCATCCTTAGTTTAAATGCAAAAAAAAATAAAAAAAATAAAAAAATCAAACGATTTGTTAGTATTTCACTATTTTTCTAAAGAGAGAGAGAGAGAGAGAGAGAGAATAAATAGCAATCATTATTGTTTATTCAGATTGAAATTGATTCTCTTCTTCTTCTTCTTCTTCTTTCATTGAAGTGTTTATCTTATAAAAAGAATAAAAATGATTAATATCAAACCTTATAATCTCATCGATTTTAAATCGGATCTGATCACTACAAAAAAAAAGAAATCCTTTTATTCTCTCTCTCTATCTGTTCTAGCTATTCATTAAATTCTATACCAAAAAAAAAAAAAAAAAAAAAAAAAAAAAAAAAAAAAAAGATTAAATGATTACTTACAAGCTAGAATCGAATCGATACAAACTTAGCTTGTTTGTTACCAATCTCGGCTTGTTCGAAGAAAAGAAGATTCGGATTGATAAAAAAAAAAAAAAAAAAAAAATATTCGACCATTAACAAGTAGTTCGCTATCTGAATCCGAATTTTTTTTTTTTGGTTCCAAAAAAAAATTCGCCAACAACAAATCAGCACAATTAGAACTTTTCATCTTTGAACACAATAGAATCCAGAATGCAATCTATATATTATTTGAATCACAGGTGTGTGTGTTTGTGTATGTAAGTGTTAAGTGATCGTATCTTAGATTAAGATTTTTTTGGTAAGAAAACCAACCACAATAGTTCACCACAATCAAATTATGATGGATTGATGATTTTTTTTTGGTTTAGTTTTTTTGGTTTTTTTGTTTCAATTTGTTTGTTTCAATTTGTTTGTTTCGCCTATGTGTTTCGTCTATGTTTGTGATTGTTTTCTATGAAAGAAGAGATTAAGAATCTAAGAAACCAAAATGATCGAAACAAAAAAAATATATATAGCCTACATTATCCAATTATGTTGAACTGTATCAGATAACTTTATCGTTGTGCGCCTATCGATTAGAATACGTGCGCATATTTTATGAATGGGGTTCGCTTTGATCCAATTTCATTTCATACAAAGATTCATTCAGTGTTTTTCGTTGAAGATATTTTTTTATTTTTTTTTTTCGAAAAACCAAACCTCTTCATCCGGAGAGAGAGAGAGAGAGAGAGAGAAATTCTGAAAGAATAAAAAATTCACCTGCATCATTTTTGTTCGAATTTCTACCAAAAAAAAAAAAAAAAAACGAAAATTCAAATATTTCACTTCCTGAAAATTTTGAAAAATGAGAGAATTTTTTTTTTTTCTAAAGAATAATTCAGAAATCTTGAATACAAAAAGCATCGTTTCTTTCAAATTGAAAGCAAGAGAAACATCAAGAAAATTATGAGAAAATAGCTTAATGATTCGTTGTGAATCAAAAGGTAATCGAGAGAGACCCCGAGAAAAAAAGCAGAACATGGAAACGGGAGAGGAAGAGGGGAGAGATAGAGACCAAACCTAAGAGATAAACAAAAGATAAATTATTCTCGATTCGAATCGATTGAATGATGGTCTCCTATTGTCCATCAAGTCGTTTCTACGCATTACCAACACAAACATCCGCACAGCTGCCAATCGATGAATTGCCTTCTTCGCTTTGTTACCTCGATTCGTTTGTTTGTTCCAAAACAAAATGAAGACATTGTTCTCGGTGGCAATATGGTCGAGTTTCTAAGAATCACTTTTTTTTCATCTCTCTAATGTTCGAATGCAATCGAATGTAGAAAAAAAACCAAAAACATCTTTATGATTGATTGCGACTCGTATTCTTCTTGCATTCTTTGTTAGGGTTTCAATCGAACCAACCCATTTCTTCGAATCGATTTTGTCGGTAAAAAACTGCTCGCAAATTAGCTTAAATTTAGAACATTTTTCCATTCGTTTCATTCAAAATATTTCAGCAGTTTTTTTTGCATAACTCCTCTCCCATTTTTCTTTCAAGCCTCGAACGTTGAGAATTTATCAATCGCATCCAATAGTTTTCATCATCGCATATCTCCAGCAACAGATTGATTCTATATTTTTCGACCTTTCATCGCAAATTTACTGCTTTAATCGATCAAAATCACACCTGAGATCAATTCTTATGGAAGAAAAATTATTTCATCGAACCAATCGAGACAATTATTGCGTTTGGCTGAGCTCTCAATGATTTTTCCACCATTCTGATTGAATTCATTCGATTTTGTTCTTTCACTGGACTAGTTTGGCTCTCCACTTTTTTTTGTCAGTTTAGAAGTTTTCGGTGGCGGTCATTTTTTTTTTTTTTTGGTTTTTTCTTCGGATTAACATTCGTTTAGAACCCAACTATTGTTCTATTGTTTCTCAACGATAGAGATGATGATCTCAACTCTTAACCCTATCAATCATATAATATTCGATAAGCCATTGCACTTTGGTGAAGGAATTGAATTCATTTTTTTTTCCTCTAATAATGAAACAAAAGAATTCATTTTTTTCGTTTTGTTTTCATTACAATAACATTATTCTCGGCTGGAAGACAAAATGACTTTGCTGTTGTCGTCGTCATCGTCGTCGCCATCGTTTTCGTTGTTCTTGTCGTCGTTGTCTTCGCAACTCTATTCTTATTCAATGATAATAATAGCGTTGTTGTCCAGATTGCTATGTCTTCGTTGTTATTTTTCGTTCAATCCTAAAACGATGTACCATCGAAGAGAAGAGGATCAAAAACCGATGCTAATAAAATTGATAGGAAAATTGCACTTTTGACACCAGTTTTCTTGCGAAATGTTTTCATTATTATTTTTTAATAATAGAATTCGTGAAAATAGTCTATAAAGCTGATGATGATGATGATCGTTAAAGATAGAAAAGATTTGGTGAGAATGTAAAGAATGAAATGATTCCAGGAGATGTTTAGAGAAATTTCGTCGTTTTTTTTTCTTCGTTCTAAACAGATAACAATTATCGTTGCAAATTATTCTTCAAATTGTTCTATTCTCTTCAATTCTTTCTTTTTCTCTTTTTTTCCCTCCTAATTAATTACCGCGCGCAATTAAAAATCTTCAAAATGATTCGATTTCGAACGTCAAAAAAAAAACTTCCCAAACAATTTCAACTGTTGCATATACCGCTACTTTTCAATGTGTTCCGAGAGTGGAATGAAAAATCCAATCACAGTGGTATGTGAATTGAATAGAGACGAAAGATCCAATGAATCTTAGGATTCTATTCTGAAAAGAAGAGGGAAGAAATTGTTTTTGTTATCGCTGTCATTGTTTGACGTAGCTTCACTTCTCCTCCTCCTCCTCCTCCTCCTTCTCTTGGTATCCAATAGCTATTTTTATCGAATCTGTTCGAATTCGTAGCATTCCAGAGGAGATCCAGAAATAGAATCGATAAAAATCCATCAGCTGACAATGAATTTCAATTTAATTTTTGGTTGAGAATTTTTTTTCTCTCTCTCTATTCATTTCATCAGCATCAGCAACAATCCCAAAGAAATTCTCAGAACATGTGATAATCTAGAGTTATCGATTCTAGGTAAGCTTTATCAGCATTGAGAAGCCCTTTTATTCCATATTTTCATTGTTTCACAATCAAATTTTGATCGTTTAGTTTTGGATTTTAAAAATGTTGAAAATTTAGATTTCTTAATCGATTCGATGGAAATAGAAAAAAAACTCCTCTTATTTGATTTATTTATTTATTTTTTTTTTTTTGAATTTGAGCTCCGATTGAGTTTAAGATCTGAGTAGGAACATTTTTTATCTAAAGTGAGTGAGATAAAATGGATTGCAACGATGTTGACGAGAAGAAAAACCCCAAACCGATAATCGAACATCATCATCCATTATGATTCTCGTTGCCTAGGTATTTGTTTATCGTTTAATAGTTTAAGATTTCTTAACTGTTTAAGTTGAGGTCTAATTTTTTTTTTCTTTGTCCAAAAATTGTTTCTTATTATCATTTGATGTTGATTTTTTCGTTTCTCTACAAGAAAAAAATCAGAGACAAAAATTTACGGATTCACATCATTTTTGTCCGCCAGCACAATCGAATACAAAACAAACAAGTTTGCTTTTTGTGGGTAGAGTTTGTGTTTGTTTTGAAACTATTCAACTATTATTTTCTTCGATAATTATCTTCATTGTACTGTTTCTATTGAAATCAATCATCACGATCTTCGATTCCTTCTTGTTTTCTTTTTTGTCAATAATTTAACCTAGAAATAAAAAAAAAAATTATCCTCAATGATCCATCGAATGTAAATCTTTCTATGCTCTATGAATCGCTAAGGTAGGGTATTCGCTTTTTTTTCAATCAAAGAGACTAAAACATTCGAAAATTAACCACAATCATCATCATTACCGCTAAATCTTGAAACTTTTTAATCGAAAAAAATAGCAAACCTTTTGTTTTTTTTTTTTGAACCGAACGGTTTTTCTTTTAATGAATACCTTCTCTTCCTTGATTTTTTTCTTCTTCTCTGTGCTGATGTTAAAAAATTCTTCACCGTTAATTGTTTTTTTTTGGTGTTGTAAATCTCGAAAACCGAAAAACTTTTTTTTTTTGTTTATTTCCGCACTGGCAGCATTTCCTCTCCATCCGCTGTTGTCATTTAAGACACAATCAGCACAGCCCGAATCGAAACAAATCGATATTCTGTGTGTAGCCAATAAAACACCGAAAGTTAATTAAACCATTTAAGCGGAGATGATTGAAGAGAGTACGAATAGTGAAAAAAAAGCAATCAAATTTAACCGAGTAAATTTTCAAGAAAAAAAAAAAAAAGATTTCTTATCTCTCTCTCTCTCTCTTCTCTCTCTGGATAATTGCTTGCTTGAACATTCAATTTAACACCATCAAATTCGGAGCGAAGATTATCATTTAAATTATCGAATTAAATTTGGATTGAATTGAAATTTTGGTCAAAATTTTCCAATTGACAATGATACTATTTCCTTCCTCTCTACCTTCCTAGCTTGCAATATATTCTAACAAAAAAAAGAGTCCATTCTTCTAGATTGTAAAAAATATTTTTCTACACTGATCGTACTGGGGAAAAAAATATGAAATCTAATTCTATTCTATTAATTATTACAATTATTTTTTTTGTTACCTTTAGATAATTAATTACTTTTTTTTTCTCTCTCTCTCTCTCTCTCTCTTTTCTATTGTTTTTTTCTCGAAGAATTTTTGGTTGAAAATTTACATCAGCACCGAAAACGATTGTCTTCGAAAGAAAAAATTTTAAAATTCCTCTCCAAAATCATCGATTTAATCTCGGCTCGAAGATGAATTCAATCAAAGATTCTCGGAAAAATTCCTCGATTCGATTCGAGACAATTTTGGACACGGATAATGTTGAACTTTTCAATCGTGATACACTCTATCAACGAAGCTATTCGTTGATGAATTTGATCGAAACAAAACGATCAGAATTCTATCACAATCGAAAACGATTTACGATAATTTTTATCTCGATGATCGCCATCTTCACCATTCTTTCGTTGATGTTTTTGATCTCAGCACTACGAAATGCTAATGATAACTTTGATCTTCAACAATCCGATCAATATCAAATTCATAATCTAGATTTACAACTTTTCAATGAAGCTTTACATTTTCAAGAAACTTGTAAACAAGTCCATCCAAACGATCGCATTGATTGTAATCCAGATGAGCCCATATCGCAAGAAATTTGTTACAAAAGAGGATGTTGTTGGAATCCAATCCAAACGTTTGCGTTGCCTCCACTCAATGTTCCATATTGTTATTTTAATCCAGATCAAAATGGTTACAAAATTGTGATGAATAGCTCGACTCAATCGCATATTCAGATTCGTTTGAGACGAGTGAAACCATCTGGGTTTCCTAACGATATCGAGAATGTTAAAATTGATATTTTCGAACTGAATGATAATACTGTTCGTATTAAAATCACCGATCTCGAGAAAATTCGTTACGAAGTTCCTGTTCCTGAACTTAATATACCACTCGATTCTTTGCAATCAAATCGATTGTACACAATCGATCTCAACGGAAATGTTCTCTCTGTCCGACGTGTCGCTTCATCAAAAGCTATTTTCGAGACTAATCTAGCACAATTGATATTCGCCAATCAGTTTCTTCAATTGAATACAAAACTTCCATCAGATTTCATCTATGGACTTGGTGAGCACAGGGATACGTTCCGTAAGGCTACAAATTGGAAACGATATACTATGTTGAATCGTGATCAAATACCATTACCAAATTATCCTCTTTATGGTTCACATCCTTTCTATCTGACAGTTGAAGAAGATCATCCTCGAAAATTTGCCAGTGGAGTATTTTTATTCAATAGTAATCCGATGGATATCATCACTCAACCGCAACCATCGATCACTTTCCGTACCATTGGTGGAATTCTAGATTTTTTCCTTTTCTTCGGTCCCGATCCTGAACAAGTTGTTCAACAATATCAAAAACTTATCGGTTTGCCTCAAATGCCACCATTTTGGTCTTTAGGATTTCATCTCTCTCGATATGGATACAAAAATATGACCAATCTTAACGATACGTTCGTTAGGAATCGTGATGAAAAAATACCAATTGATGTTCAATGGACTGATATCGATATAATGGATTCGAACAATGATTTCACTGTCGATAGTAAGAATTTCAAAGAGCTTCCGGATTGGATACGAAATGTTTTACATGCGAATGGTATCCGATACATACCGATGTTTGATTGTGGCATATCGGCTGGTGAAAAAGAACATTCCTATCCACCATATTATCGTGGACTAGAGATGAATGTATTCGTTAAAAATCATACCGGTGATTTGTTTGTCGGTAAGGTTTGGAACACTAAATCAACAGTTTGGCCAGATTTTTTCCATCCGAACGCATCCGAGTACTGGGCTGAACAATTCAAAACCTATCACAAAATTCTTCCTTTCGATGGTGCTTGGATCGATATGAATGAGCCATCGAATTTTTTTGACGGACAAATCGATGGCTGTCCGAATAATGAACTCGAGAATCCTCCTTACGTTCCTGGAAGGACTGAGCAATCACTAACGTTAAGACGGAAAACATTGTGTATGTCAGCATTACATTATCACAATATCTCACACTACAATTACCATAATATTTATGGCCTTCAAGAAGCGGTCATTACGAATCGGTATGTAGTTGAGAAATATTTTTAAGTTTTGATCAAACTAATCTGATTCTTGAAGCGCTTTACAACATACGCTGCCAGGCAAGCGACCGTTTATTATATCGCGTTCCACCGCTCCTGGACACGGAAATTGGGCCTCTCATTGGAGCGGTGATATCATTTCCGATTGGCCATCAATGCAATGGTCTATCGCTACGTTGTTGAATTTCAATATGTTTGGGATACCGATGGTTGGTGCCGATATATGCGGTTTCAACGGAAACACCACTGAAGAGCTTTGTGCTCGTTGGCATCAATTAGGTGCATTCTATACGTTCGCTCGAAATCATAACACTGATGATGGAATTGATCAAGATCCAGCCGCTCTTGGACCTCGAGTCGTCAACGCTGCACGGAACGCTTTATTGATGCGTTATGCTCATTTATCTTATCTTTATACTCAATTTTATTTCGTTCACCGATATGGTGGAACAGTGATAAAGCCATTATTTTTCATATTTCCTTTCGACCGAAAATGTTACGAAATCGAAACACAATTTATGTGGGGTGAGCATTTGATGATCGCTCCGGTTTTATCGCCAAACAAAACAGAAATCTCAATCTATTTTCCGAAAGGTGAATGGTTTTTTGCCGGAGATTTCCGTCAAATATCCAGTCACGGTGGATTCATTTCGATTCCAGCTCATTTTACCTATCCGAATGTTTTCTATAGAGCTGGATCAATCATACCGATTCAAAAACCAGGCCAAACAACAGATGAGACTAGAAAAGAAAATCTAACATTGATTGTTACGTTGGAGGATGAGGAGAACTCATTCGCTTCCGGACGATTGTATTGGGATTCCGGTGATGATATTGAATCGATTCGTAAAGAGCAATACAATCTATATTATTTTGAGATTAAAAATGTAAGTGAAAATCTCAGAATTTATCTCCAGAGATTACTAAATATTTTTCTCTTTTTTTCTCTCTCTCTCTCCTCTCTCTCTCTCTCTCTCTTACAAGCAGAAATCAATGATTATACGATCAGTGATGCTAGGCTATCCTAGTGATCTTTGTTTCGATGAGATACTTATTCTTGGCTTCAGAAAGGAACCAAAATCGATCAAGATCGATGATAAAGTGATCAAATTTTTTTACAATCAAACTGAGAGACGTTTATCGATCTCGAATCTTCAGCTTAGAATTTTCACCGAAAATAGATCGATGATTTTTCACCAAATCAATTGGATATTTTAGATGATTTCATAAGTTTTTTTTCTTCTTCTTCGCTACAAAAAAAAAAAAAAAAATCCAAAAAACCCAATCCAACCAAAAACGTTGTGTGATTGTGAATTCAATCACAAGCGGGGGTGTGTTCGGATTCTAAACAAAATTTTTATTCTTGTTGTTAATTATGTTTGAGTTGTTCGTTTTTTTTTTTTTTTTTTTTTTTTTTGTATAAATTTCCCCAATATTTCGAGATTCAACAAGAAAAAAAGTAATGCAATTCAAAAAAAAAATAATAAAAAAAATCCAACTAACAAATCAATCCGAATATCTGATATCTGTTTTGCATAATTTTCCAACACTAAAAAAAAAAAAAAGACACTTAGATTTTAAATTAATTAAGAATCTAATCAAACATTCATTTCAATGAAGAGCGAGAGAGAGAGAGAGAGAGAGATTGTCTAGTTGTGACATCATCGAGAGTAATAAGTTTAAGTTTAAGATTGATGGCAAACAAAAAATTAAGTGTTAATTTGATTTGATTTAATTGGATTTATTGGATTTAGATTAGGAGTTTTAGTTTGAGTTCTTTTTTTTCTTTTTCTTTTCTCCTTTCTCCCCACAATTTGCTTCGATTCAAAGCTTAGCTTTTTTCGCTACTCTTACAAGAAGAAGAGGGAGTGGGATGGTGAGGAAATATCTTTTGGTCTGTTTTGAATTTCAACAAATTTTTTTCTTTTTTTTTTTTTTTTTTTTTTTTTTGCAATTTCGATTCGCTTATCTTCATCATCTTGAACGATTCAAAAAAAAAAAAAAAAAAAAAAAATTAAGCTTTAAACTGTTTTCGTTTATTTGAAAATCTGGAAGTTTTTTTTTTTGTATCGCTCTACGAGATTCTCTTTCTTTCCTGGATGGATGGGAAGGGTGGGAAAAATTTATAATTTTTTTTTTTTTTTTTTTGAAATTGATAATCAGGAAAATTTTTAACATAAATTCCTTTCTCTCGCTCTCGCTCTCTCTCTCTCTCTCTCTCTCTCTTTTTCGATGCTTCAAGTAAGAAAATTAGTAATCTTTTGATCCGATTGATCCGATCCATTCTGATCCATTACAATTGTGATTCGTCATTGTTGATTGGATAATTATTTTGTTGAGAGAAAACAATCGAATCTAATTACCGATTGTTGTTGGCTCTTCTCCATTTCCTCTCTCTCTCTCTCTCTCTCTCTCTCTCTCTCTCTCTCTCTCTCTCTCTCTCTCTCTCTCTCTACATTTTCTTGTCCTTGTAAAATTTCAACGGCTTTCTCTGCGAACCTAAACACAAACAACAAAAGCAACAAAAAAAAAAAAAAAAAAAAAAATGAAATCGAACAAAACCAACAAATTTCATTATGAGTTGGATTAAAACTTTTCATTTTCAAAAAGCGAAAAGAGAGATTCATTTTTTCTCTTTAAAACCTTAATTAAGTTTTTTTTTTTTTTGATCGGCGAGAAAAAAAAACTATTCCTTTTTTTTCTACGTTTATTGAATCGAATCGAATCGAATCTCTGAATGATCAATTGATTGTCATAGAATCTATAATATAGGTTTATTTTGATGCAATGGAACACTGACCATCATGACCACTGGATGGGGAGAAAATATTAATAATTTGCGAAAAAAAAACAAAGAGAGAGAGAGAGAGAGAGAGAGAGAGAATGAATGGATTTCTTTTTTTTTTTTTTGCTTCTTTTCGAAAAATCAACAAGCGATACGATGATACTTTATAGCTTTATACTCATCAGCTTTTATCAAGGACAAAACTATGAAAACGAATGAGATTTTTTCTAGCCTCCTTTTTTTCTCTCCGTTCATCACAATTCAATCGAATCCAGACGTTTCAAATTTTGGATTGATTTGATTGAAGGAATCAATTGGATTTCATTCGGAACACTTGATGAGAGAGAGAGAGAGAGAGAGAGAGAGAGAGAGACGAAGATTTCTATTGATCGATCCATTATCTTAGCTATTTGAATGTTGAATCTTACATGGAAAGATTCCAAATCGGAATTCGATTTCCGATTGGAGAGAAGGATAGATTACAAAGATTTTGGTTTACGCTTCTATCATCTTCCAATTTCGGGTGTGTTGTTCAAGGGGTGAAGAAAAAAAAAAAAAAAAATAAATCTGTTCCAATCAATGAGAAGAGAGTATCACAATCAAACATCACTTGTTGTCTTGTCAAATACGAACTAAACGAGAGAAACAAGACAATCTTAATTAATATTTACAATCAAAAAAAAAAAAAAAAAAAAAAAACAAGGTGTTTATTAGAGAAACTAAATAAAACAAAAAAAAAAAAAAAAAAAAAAAAACCAAACCAAACCAATCGTTAATGGTTTCATTCGATTTTTTTTTTCCTCTAAATCTTTCGAATCGAATCGAATGGAATGGAATGGAATGGAATGGAGACAAACAAACAATTCGAATGGCAAAAGATTGATTGAGAGTATTACTTATGCAATCAATTTTATAATCGATCGATTAGAATTCGCAACGCTTAATGAAAGATTTGCTTTACAATTTTGCCACATTTTTTCATTCGCGTATCCCTCTCTCTCTCTCTCTCTCTCTCTCTCTCTCCTAGTGAATTGAATCGAATTGAATTGAATTGAATTATTTGGTTGGAATTTTGAAAAAAAAAAAATTCTCCACAAATTTTTCCACCCCCTTTCTCTTTTGATAATTATTTAACCCTTTTAGTCTTTTTTTCTTTTATTTTTTTTTTAATAAGTTTAGCTATTCCAGGTATTTAGCTTTTCTTTCTTTCTCTTTTTCACAAAAAAGTATAGTTTTTTAGTTTCACTTTCGCATTCTTCGTTTAGTTGTTTTTCGAGGACATTCTTGAAGCTTCAAATGATTCTTCTCCAGATTCAAATGATTCCTAACTTGCTTGAAGGAATCAATTTTCTGTTTTTCTGCTCTCCAAACTCATCTGTCGCATCATTTTCAAAAAAAAAAAAAAAAAAAACAATCTTTAACTTCCTCTTCTGGATTCGATTAGTTCATCTCTCTATCTTCAATTTTTCTCTCTTCGACATTAATTATTGTACTTTTATTGCATCGGTGATTTGTGAGTAGTATCACATCTTCATTTCAATCCTGAAGCATTGAAAAAAAAAATAGCATTCAAATTAAATGGGCTATTCCTTATTGAATCGATTGAATTTCATCGCGCGCTTTTAGATTTCAATCGTTTCAATCCGAAACGAATGAAACGAGGTAAGGATGGAGGTGTACATCTTCGGATCATATAAAAGCAATCCTGGCAAAATGAAATAAGCTCTATTAGTCTTTGGTTTAGTGATTAAAACCACCGATTAAAACCATCGCTTTTGCTTTTACCATTGCCAAGTTGCATTTCGAGATTCGAGATTCAAAATGAAATCGTTTTTTGGTGCCCTTTTGATCGTCACTTTGGTGGCAGTTGCTTCCGCTACTTTCGGTCACCTAGGTTATCGTAGATTCGGTTACGGAGGTTACGGATATGGTCTTGGAGGCTACGGACATGGCTACGGATACGCTCCAGTCTATAGCTACGCTGCTCCAGTTGCTTACAAAAGTTATGCTTATGCTCCAGTCGCCTACAAAACTTATGCCTACGCCCCATCCTACGGTCTTGGTTATGGTCTTGGCGGTCTTAGTTATGGTTATGGCAAGCGATTCGGCTATGGTCTTGGCCATGGTCTCGGCTATGGACTAGGTGGTTTCGGATACGGCGGATATGGTTATAAAAAATTTCTTTTTTAAAGTTTTTTGATAATCCAAAATTCAAAATGTTGATGAGTGAATGAAAAAAATGAATCGGAGATTTTTTTTCTCTCTCTCTCCCAAACAACTATGATTATTTTTAGCTATCGAGATTCGAAGAAAATTAGGATTTATACGAAAATTATAAAAAAAATTACAAAAGAGAGCTAAGGTTCTAGTAATATAATAGCTTTCAGCTAGTCGAATCCGCTTGCCATACTAAGCTAGCTCTGATCGAAGATAAAAAGTGTAGAGATTTGAAAAAAAAAATAATAATAATAATTCGAAATAAACTATCGAAGTATAAACTTGGTTTACTTTTTGAACGAGAACATTAAACATTGATGCAGACGCATGTGTCTCCGTAAGGTTTTTTTTTTCTTTTGGATCTTCCAACGATTGAGATTATCTATCTATTTCGATTAAGATCGACGAAAATGGATCAAACGAATTCGGTGCAAAAGAATTCGAAAAGAAATCAAGAGAAACTTGAAAGAGTTCGGAAAAAAATTCGAATCATTGAGAGCAAACTGGAGGAGAAATCTCTCGAAAACATTGTATTCAATGTTGATCCATTGGATCTGAAACATATCGACAATCAAGTTGATTTCATCTCGATCGATGTGAATAAAGCGATCTTACTTGATGAATGTGAAGAATTGTTTGTTCTTGATAGAGTTGGCGATAATCGGAATCGAAGCATTGATGAAAACAAAACAATTTCGAAACGATCAAAAACAGTGAATCGATCGAAATCTTCTCAAAAAGAATCACCGATTGAGAGGAGGAAAGTATGGTACGATGAAGATGATGAATTAGAAATCGGTCAAGTTTTAAATGATTGCAAAAAATTACCCAAACAATTTGAATCTAAATCAAAATACAAAGATTTTTTGGAGCAAAAATTCACTTCGATCTTTGAACCACAGAAATGGGTTCAAGATGCTCTTGAAGAAAATCTTAATGAAACGAGAAGACAACAAGAAGCGATTCCAGATGATCGTGATGAAGATTATGATGATCGATCGATCGAAAGAACGGCATTTGATCGTTTGAAATCTGATAATCAATCTCGGTTGAGTGAAGATTTTCTTCATGTTAAAAAATGTTTCCATCTAAACAGGACGAGTAAAGTTCGAACAAGTTTGAATTGTCTAGATTTTCATCCATCCTCAACCATTGCATTGATTGGATCTCCTATCGGTCTGGTACGATTATTTGCAGTTGATGGCAAAATCAATTCTCTCTTGCAATCGATTTACTTTCAAGGATTAAGATTATCCAATGCTAGATTCATATCGAATCAATGTGGTTCCGAACAAATTATTGTCGGTTCCGATGGTTCAAATCCTAAATGCAATGGATTCTGTTACTATTATGATTTACATGCAGGAAAAATTCTCCGAGTTCGCTTATCGAAAGGCGAAAGAATCAATTTTTCTTTACAAAACTTTGAGATCTCTCCTGATGGCTCGCTAATTTCTAGTTGCGATTCGAATGGAATCATAAATTTGTTGACAACCAAAACTAAAGAATTCGTTCAAGAAATCAAAGTGAATGGAGATGTCGATTGTCTCGCTTTCTCACCAGATTCTAATTATCTAATAGCTCATGGTCAATATAATGGTGGTCAAGCGTTCGTTTTTGATATCAGAAACGTTCGTAGACCTATTCCATGTTTCAATCGATTCAACGATATGAATACGATTGCAGCCACAAGTATGGCTATCAGTCGGAATGGTTCCAACATAGCGATCGGATCGAATACAGGCGCTGTGAATCTATACCGATTCGATGATGTTCTCAAACAAACTGATCCGAAGCCTTTGAAATCGATTTTGAATCTAACAACATCGATCTCGACGTTACGATTCAATCATGATGGTCAATTATTGATGATCTCCTCTAATCTAAAAGATGATTCCATCAGAATCTTTAATACTCATACAATGACAGTATATAAAAATTTTCCATTGTTTGTCGATGGAAAAAATGGTAAAACTTATGGCCGAATCAATGATCATCGATTCTCTCCGAACAGTGGATATTTTTCATTCGTCAACGGTTACGGTACCGCTCATCTTTTCCGTATTCATGAATATGATAGCTATTGAATTGAAATTTAAATTCTTATTTGGTAGCATAAATTTAATTTAAAAAAAAAAAATGTATGAATTTATAGCACAAAAAATTGTTTCAGTTGTTGGAAATTTTCTTCAAAACTTTAACTTCTTCATCAACAAATAAATATTTTTATCCACTTCAAAACTATGAAGATTATTTGAATCGCCTTGTAGACGCATCAGAAGACCACCGAATGATGCATAGGCGGCCATACTCGATGATTCCATTGTTTCTTCATCGCCTTCGATTCGATAGGTTTTCCCATACATTACATAATCGAAATTCGATGCTCGATTCGGTGCATCGTCATGTGGATTCCATTCACTATCATCTTGATAGCCTTCTTCATTCAATGTCGATGTTATTTGAAGTCGAAATTTATCTCCAAAATCCATCGGATAAATTTGCGTATTTACATCCAGAATTAGATCCATTTTGAATGATTCCGATTCACAGTGAAGCCGACTGACTCGATCAAATTTTTTGCCTTCCGGATCGATGTCTTTGACATCGAAAATATCCTCAAAAATGACATCAGCCATTTTGGTTGAAAATTATTTGATTTTTTGAAAATTTCTTCGTTCCAAAAGCAGCCAAAATGTGAAAACAATACTAGGAATTGGCATTTTTTTTTTAAACATCAAAGTCTCAAACCATAAGTTTTTTTTAGAGAGGAGAACTCCTAAATCGATTAAATCGTTTGAAGTCAATCTCGAATCTCAATTTTGAATCCATAATACAATCAAATGATCCTGAATCAATTTTATTACTCATCAGATTCAAGGAATTGAATAATTTTCTTGTTGAACTATTCGAATTATGAGAATTTATTATCAAAACGATCGGATTAATAATCTGGATCATCTTTGACAGTTTCAGACACTCCGTCACTCTGGTCAAAGATGAAATCTTTCGAGCCTAATCCATAATGAATGAATCAATCTCAAGCTTCACTGATCTCGAATACGATCAAGAAGGAAAAAAAATTGACCTAAAACTTGAACTTCAAAGCCTATTTTTTCTTCCTCGACAACTTATCTAGAATTGAATTTGATCTAATATTTCAAAAAAAAAAAAAAAAAAAATTCATCCCCCATTTCCGAATACCAAGCATTGTATTCGGTCGATTCGAATCGAATCTGCTTTACTCCTCTTGCTACTTCCAATCCCAATTTCCATCTTAGGATATTTTTCATTTTTCTTTTTCTTCTAATAAGGAGGGGGGAAAAATTAAACCAGCGAATCATTTAACTCGATAGAATGCTGCTAGCATTCGGGCAGAGAAGGCAAAAAAAAAAACATAAAAAAAATTCGTTCGAATCTCGAAACCATTCGTTTTTTTTTCTATTTATTTTTTTTCAGTTCTCTTAATTCAAAACAAAAAAAAAAAAAAAAAAAAAAATATTAAGTAAAATTATTATCTAATTCGACTGATCATTTCAATCATTTGAGCATTGATCTATCTCCGGAGAGAACATTATCCTAGAAATTCAATAATTTCAATCCAAAGCAAAACAAAAAAAAAAGAGTAGATTTTGAATGGAAAAAACTTCGAACACTTCGAACTTAACTGTTAATTAGAGCTCTTTGAAGATAGTAAATATTTTGATTATCGAAGTAATTAGAGCTGAGATCTCTCTCTCTCTCTCTCTCTCTCTCTCTCTCTCTCTCTCTCTCTCTCTCGATCGAATGAATTCGATAATTTTGGAATGAAATTGTGATTACACTTGGATATCTAAATTTGATTTGATTTGATTTGATTTTTTTTTAATTCTATTTCGAAACAATTCAATATTCAAAAGTCTTCTGAACACATTCTTTTTGGTGAGAAAAGACAAACATTTGAAAGCAAGCAAAAAAAAAAAAAGATTGATTTTTTTTCGCCTTCATCAGTGTCGAAAAATGACGCCAATTCAGGCTTGGCGCCTACAACAATCACCACCATCATCATCGTCATCGTGGAAATGATCACAATCCACACAGATCTAGACAGCCTCATCGAATAACCGACATTCTCTGATGATCGCTTCTCTCTTTTTTTTTTTTTCAACTCTCTCTCTCTCTCTGTGTGTTTATGCATATTCTCCAACGATCAAAGACCATTATTATACAGCACTATGTTTCGCTCTCTGCCCTACACACACAATCATGTTGTGTTGTGTTGTGTTATGGTATGTTATGTTATGACAACACATAGCAATAATAATAATAATAATATTTGGATTGATCAATAATGGGGAAGGAAACAAAAAAAAAATAAGAACAAATAGACTGACTAGTGGAATTGTTTCGGTTATTTAGATTTAGTTTCCAATCTAAGAGACGAAACGTTTGAACTTCCATCTATCTATCTATCCAAGGTTAGCTTTATCTTATTATTTATCCAATCTATCGCTTATTTTGTTTTTTTTTTTTGGTCTTTTCTTTCTCAGCGGAAGACAATCAATCTAATTTGTGATCCGAAAATCTTGCTTGAGACTCTCGAAAATTTTGCGATTCCATTTTCTTGATCTTCCAATAAGATAGAATTATATTGATATTTTTGTATTCAATAATCGATCATCATTGATGAAAAGTCGTTGACCTAAATCACAATAAATGATTTTATGCTGCTCAAATTTCAATGGTCGTAATATTGATCATCAAGAATCGCATCAAAAGCCAAAGGTAATTAAGAAGATTATGGCCTGTGAAAAAAAAATACTTCTCATTCGTATTTTAAGCATAAACATCAGCTGTTCCATTGTAAAAATTGATTCCAAACCTATCCTTGTTCTAGAACTTCATTTTTTCAATGTTTGGCATCTATCTGAAAAAAATTACTAATAGAAATCGGAATTCTAGAGTATCTTCTCATTCTTTGTATGCATAGCATCAACGTGATCTATTCTTAGAACTGACTTGCTATTCACGGTATCGCTTAAATGTGTCACCGTTATGAAGAATCAAAAGCAATCTAGTGAAAATGAGCTCAAGAGCGAAAAAAAACTAACTCCATAATGCATCAAATGAAAAATTCTTGATCAGCTATTTCAAAAAAAAAATCAATGTTTCTGATTATGAGTTTCTTTTCGTAGATCAATTTAGTGTATTTATTCTCTATTCTCGTTTTAATGCTAGAAATTTATTGATTTGATCTAATTCTTCCATTTCAGATTGGAACAAATTCAATCATTTGATCTTTTTTCGATCTAAAATGTGCCCAAATAATCGAATTTGACTGTTATAATTGCAAAAAAAAAAAGATAAATGTTACCCATTCAAAATTAAGCAAGTCGGATTGTTTTTAACAATTTAAAGACAATTACCAGCAATCCAAAATGAATCGATTGGAGATTAGAATCGATCGATGAACATCCTATCAAATCAATTTTCTTCTATGTTAATTGTTCAATCATCACAAAAATCAACATAATCCTAATCACCGATAATAGAAATTTTATTTCATTTTTTTTTGTGATTGTGAGCTCTCATATAGGTACCATCGAAATCATTCGATAAAGTGTGCATATTTGTTTTGTTCTTTGCGTTGCTTTTTTTCGATTTAGTTAAATAATCTAAGCATACTACTGCATTGGCAACCAGATAAGCTCCGAACCAAACGTCAACAGAGACTTGTTTTTAGATCAAATCTATTATGTCTCAATTCAGATCTATTATCTCTTAAATCTTCTTCATAGCTCAAAATGAATTTTTCGAATGATTCTAAAGAAGGAAAAAAGAAAAAATTTTCTCAAGAAATCATCGAAATTGTTTGAGATCATAATTCATTTTCACCGATTTAGATCCGTTCTTATTCTATCTTAATTCTAGTCAACGAAAATAACATCGATTTAGATGCATTTAAAACAATAAAATTTATCATCAAAATCGATTATCTAATCGACGCTATTTTCTAGACTAACTTAATGGATTCAGCTTTTCTTTGGATCATGCATTTTTTTCGCCAATCTTAAACTCCAATCTCTTAATTCTACAATTGATTTCAAAAAAAAAAAAATTGGTCACATTTCATTTAGCATTGAAAAATTTTTTCATTCATTTTATCATCAATGGCAATCTCATATAGCAATTCATCTGCTTCCAATCACAGTAGCAACAATGATCATCTTGATATTTCTCGACGAAATCCTCAAGATGAGTTTGATTTGCTTCAACGTGTAGGTTCAGGAACCTACGGTGATGTTTACAAGGTATTGAAAAAGAATTTTTTAATTTTCGTAAAACAAAATATTTGATGTTTAAATTTTTTTAAAAGGCCAAACGTCATTCGACTGGTGAAGTGGCTGCAGTCAAAATCATTAAATTAGAACCCGGTGATGATTTCAGTATCATTCAACAAGAAATTAGAATGATGAAAGATTGTCGCCATCCTAACATTGTTGCGTTTTTTGGTTCTTATCTTCGTCGAGATAAACTTTGGATCTGCATGGAATTCTGTGGCGGAGGATCTCTGCAAGATATTTACCATTGCACAGGTCCCTTAAGTATGCTTGAATGTTTTTATATATTGTTTAGAATAATTAATCGGGTTTTTTTTAAAGGCGAGGATCAAATCGCGTATGTCATTCGAGAAACTTTAAAAGGTGTTCATTATTTACATTCTTTGGGCAAAATACATCGTGATGTGAAAGGGGCAAACATTTTGTTGACTGAAGAAGGTGATGTTAAGTTGGCTGATTTTGGCGTCTCCGCTCAAATCACTGCTACAATAAGTAAACGTAAATCTTTTATTGGAACTCCCTACTGGATGGCTCCAGAAGTTGCAGCTGTTGAAAGGAAAGGAGGTTACAATCATCAATGTGATATCTGGGCCATAGGCATCACAGCAATCGAATTAGCTGAACTACAGCCTCCCATGTTCGATCTGCATCCGATGCGCGCACTGTTCCTCATGTCAAAATCTAATTTCAAACCGCCAACTCTCAAAGACAAGGCTCGGTGGTCGCCAGAATTTCATCAATTTGTCAAAATGGCGCTCACTAAGAATCCAAAGAAACGACCATCAGCTGAAAGACTAATATTACATCGATTTTTATTCCCAAGACCCGAGTTAACAAGAGAATTGATGACGGAATTGTTGGAAAGAGTCAACAATCCTCAAAATTATCATGCAAACGGAGACGACGAAGAAGATGAAACGTTTGAAGAAGCATCGCAATACTTGCCGCCTCAAAGAATTTCATCCAAGCGTTCGGTATGAGAAATTTTTTTTTTGAGTTTCTTTCAATAATAATGCATTTTTTGTTTAGGTTCAATATGATGATGCCTTCGCTCTTGTTAATAATCAAAATGCAAATGATAATAACAATAATAATGAACATCATCCACCACAAAAGCTTCCCCAACAAAGCCGTTCTAATTTCTACGTGAATTTTTCTGAATCAAATCCATCATCACAACAGCAGAAACCATTAGAATTACATTCTGTTCGTCAGTATTCTACACCTTCACCTTCAGTTGTGGCAAGGGTTCAGATGTCATATGATCAAATACCAAAAAAATCTACATCATCATCAAGACCAGAGTCACAATCTTCACTTTCATATTCGCCTTTATCGATCGCTAACAATAACAATCGAAATTCTGACTGTGATATTTCTTCTAATCCTATGTCATCCAAAATTTTATCAAATTTGATTATTGATGATTCCAATAAAGACTCTCGAACAACATCTGGGCTCAAATCTCTCCTAGAAATAGTCGATGAAGAATTGCTGAATCGCGGTCACAGAGACTCATTGGCTTCATATGATCAAGTTTATTCAACACAGTAATTTCTATAAATTGGTGTTTGCTTTTCACTTGATTTTTTCATTATTTTATTCCAGACAAACATTACCTATTGATATAATTTTTTCATCGTCTCATCCAGCAAAGGTTGGTAGATGTTATCTTTGCTATGGTTTTTTGTTTCCTGCTTTCTCTAGGCTCGTTCTTGACGTTGTTGTTTGATTGTAACAAAATTTAAGTTATTTATTAGTATATTTTGTTTTGGTTTCGTAGACATTTTCAGTAGTTATTTAGTTGTTTTTAAAACTAATCAGAAATTGAGGTAGCTCTTGATTCTTAACTAAACAATAAATTATTTAAGGTCTCATCTCAGTCGGAACATTATTCGCCACAACGTAGTGAGTCTTGTTCGCGTGAATCGATCTTAAGAATGAACGATAGACGCAATCAGAATCAAAATTATATTTTCGGTAATCTTCATCGTCCATCTATGTTTTCGCATCGCTCTTTTGAAAGCGCTCGGCATTGCATTTCTAAATCTAGGGATGATCTTTCTGACTTTGAGCCGTTTCGTGAGTTTCCATTCAGTTCCAATGAATTTGATTTCTCTGAAGCGTGTCATTCATTTATGAGACATCGAAATCGGCGTTTGAATTCAATTAGTTCTACTGGGAAACATGAAGAAATCAATCGAATTCATGTAGGTTCGATCGCAAAACAAATGCAAATAGAGCCAATTATTGCGAGGCCGTCGTTTCTAATGTCATCAATGGGTAATTCCGATTCATACAATCGATCTGTATCTTCGCCAAAGAATTCATCTGTTTCAAAAACTCAGATCAATAGTATCACTACGAATGAATTGTACAGAAATATTGTTCGAGTTTTTCCTTATGGTTCTCCTTATAATTCTCCAATTCCCCATCGATTTCGATTGAATAACGATGAGAAATCAGTAAAACTTGATTCGGAATACATGCTCGATTCTCAATCAACTAATCGCACTAGTTCAAGACAGACTTCGAATCATATTTTCAGAAATAATTCAAATAATAAACGTCGACCTTTGTCGGTGACTTCAGAAACTTTTCTGGATTGGAGTGCTGAGACTATTGTAAGATTTGGTTTTTTAGAGATTTTTGTGATTTTCGTGTTTGATTTTTGATAGTATAGAATTAGGAATAGTGCAATGATGACGGTTGATTTATTTTATTCGTATTTACAGGACGAAATCTTGTCCAACATTTGTCGTGATGATTTAAAAATTCATTCTTCGAGGCGAAATTCATTCGAATTTAACAATGTCGTTGAGGCTGATTCTAAAAATCTTCCACTTTCTACAACTTCTTTGATGCCTGAAAGCTTAATTTCACATCCTTCTAATCTTTCTGATGTATTTTAAATGTTTAGTTGATTTTTATTTAATCATTCTTTTTAATTATCAGGCAAACCAAGACAATCAAAAAATTGTCGATGCTCTAGATAAAAACGGTGTTGACATGTCACAATCGGCTCCCCCAGAAGTGCCACCTCGTCAACGCCGTAATAAAAATGGCACTAAATCTGATCAAAGTAATAATGATCTGAATGGATCAGCCAGTAATGATTCAAAAAATCGAAAATATTCGATGAATTCTACCACCACTCCATATAATTATGTCAATGGTCTTCCGCCTACTCCTAAAGTTCACATGGGAGCCTGTTTTTCAAAAGTTTTTAATGAATGTCCATTGGCTATCCATTGTTCAGCTAGCTGGGTCCATCCCGAAACTCATGATCAGCATATTCTATTAGGTGAAATGCGTCATTTCTATTCTTTTTGTCTAATTTTTTAATGTCTCTTAAAGGTTGCGATGAAGGAATCTATTGCTTGAATCTAAATGAATTGCATGACTCGACATTAGATCAATTGTTTCCAAGGCGGACGACCTGGCTTTATGTAATCAAGAATGTTATGATGTCCATCTCAGGCAAAAATCCACATCTATATCGACATGATCTCGTGCAGCTATATTCTAAGAAAAATTTCTATTTCGGATTACCATCCAGTGTAGATTCAATGATAAATCGGATTCCAGAAAAATTAATGCCAAGAAAGTTAATGACCGCAAGTCAACGTGTGAGCGATACCAAAGGATGTTTAAAATGTTGTGTCGGTCGAAATTCCTTCAATGGGTATAGATATCTTTGTGCAATTACAAATAATTCAATTCTTTTGATGCAATGGTACAATCCCATGAACAAATTCATGCTGTTGAAAAACTTCGAATATTATTTTCCTCCAAGCAAGCCTTTGAGATTGTTAGAAATGATCATTTCATCAGACATGGAATACCCACTTCTCTGCACTGATATTCGTTGCACTGCAGATCCCAAACATTTTGAACTATCTTTGATCAATTTAAATCAAAACTCAAACGCTGTTTGGTTCGATCGAGATCGAACTATAGAAAATCATAATCGTTCAGAAAGAAATTCTGTAAGCAGTTCTAGCAGCGGAATTCTTGGTTCACATAATCTCGAATTCGGTGATCTTGATATGGAAGCTTTTGGTGATGGAACAGAAACTATGGTGCCTACTCGAATCAATAAGAATGTTTTAAATGTTGTCGCTGTGAAGCAGATAGACTGTGACACTATATTACTTGCATATGATTGTGAGTGTTTGATTGAAGTTCTATAATTCATATTTTTACTCTATATATTTACTTCTGCAGACCACGTCAAATTATTGAATTTGTCCGGAATTTTAAAGTCTGGCAATGAGAAGCCTTCGGAGTTTGATTTCAATTTTAACATCGAATCTATAGGTACTTGACTATTTATATCTGTTCTCAATAATTTATTTTGCTTTGAATAAACCTACAGTGACTCTAACAGATTCAGTTCTAGCATTTCATTCGCACGGAATGACAGGACGATCGTTCCTTGATAACGAAACAGTCCAAGAGATCAATGATACTAGTCGATGTTTCAGAGTTCTAGGCGCTGATCAAACGATCGTTCTTGAATCCAGACCTTCTAACGCCAATCATCAAGACACTCCTTCAAATCTTTACATTTTGACTGGACATGAAAGCAGTTATTGAAATAAAAAAAATTTGCCCTTTCCAAAATTATTCAGCTCTTGAAGAAATTCGAAGTCGATGAAAGAAGGATCTGTTGCGATCAAATGAATATGATTTTATATCGGATGAAACAAATTCAACGAAAACAAAATGAAAACTTCGAATTCCATATCATAGATAGAGTCTCATCAAATTTTTTTCCTGATTTTGTTTCTAATTTATAATTTATATTATGCGACAACTAGAGATTCCTATTGAAAAAGGGATAATTTTTTTTTCCTTTCGTTTTCGATTTGCTTAACTTTCAAAAATTCGTTAATTATCTGTTTTTTAATGATCTGGAAAGGTATTCATAGGAAAAAAAACTAAAAAAAAAAAATATTTTGTTCTTAGTCTCCCATTCTCACTCTCTTCATTCAGTCATCAAATTTAAATTTTATTTGTATCTAATTGAGCAACAATAACAACCAATCAACCAAAAAAAAAAGTGGAGGAAAATGATTTTTTCAATGTGAAATTATTTCTCTTTTCTATGAAAAAAAAAAACAAAATAGTAAACGATTTTAATTAATTATTGATTTTGTTTGTTTCATTTTCGACTTGTAGAAGAAGACGACTAGAAATGTGCTTTATTTCTCTCGTTATTCCAAAAAAAAAAAAAAAAAAAAAAAAAATTCTTCAAAAGAAAAAAATTTCAGAATTTTGTTTTTTTCTTTTTTTTTTTTTTGGACTTATGAAAAATTTGTAAAGAAAATTTCTCGGATTTCAATCGCTTTGATCATTCCGATTCGGATTCGATCGTCTTCGAAGGCCAAAAATAAATAAAAAAAAAATTTTATAAATTCTTTTTGAATTTGATTTTGAATCAAACGTTGTTTTTCTCGCAACAAAAAAAAAAAACAGAATTGTTTGAATTGAGAATCGAAACGGAAGCCGAGAAGAGATCATTCAATTGGATCTTCAATCGAATCGGAAAGAAGAAAGGAAGTTCGGTAAGACGGAAAACATTATGAAAAAAAAAATTGTAAGTTTCAATTTTCATCTCTTCTTATCGCTAAACTTATTTAAAAAAAAAATTCGATTCGATTCGATCGCTTCCGTATGATACAATCATAAGGATAATGTAAACGAGAGAAAAAAAAAAGTGAACAAACGAACAATTAATGTCCTGGATAGCCGATCGAATCGTTTGTTGATCGATCAACGATCAACAATTCATTCGATTGAATGTCATTGACATTTGTCCTCGTAGAGATTAGAAACCATATCGATATTAGCCAATAATAATCTAATTTTCGAATTCGAAACCAAACCATTCGATACCGATCGATTCGAGGATCTAGATAAATTTCGAAATGAAATAAGATAAATCTTAATGAATTCAAAAAAAAAAAAAATCGAATGATTTCAGACAAGCTAATCGAGAGAACTAAAGAGCTAAAGAGATTAGATTGGATTTAATTTTGTTCAACCAAATCAAAAAAACAAAAAAAACAAAAACAAAAAAAAGTAAAATTGATCACTAAGAGAGAGAGAGAGAGAGAGAGAGAGAAAGTAAAAAATAAATCAAATTTTTTGTTAAAAAAAATTTTTGATAAAGAAAATCAATCAATAAGATTCGACCGATTGATATAATCAATGACAATTGTCGACCATAAAATTGTCGATTCTATCCAAAAGCTTCTCTCCAAAAAAAAAGGAAAGTACTCGGAAGGAAAAGAAAGAGATACTTTAGATTAGAAATCAAAGATGAGAATTTGGATTGTTTCAACAATTATTGAACGAAACGAAACAAATTTTAAATCAAAAATTTCGATTGCTTCACTTGAATTGAGGGGGGGTTTCTTCAATAAAAAAAAAATTTGCCATTCTTTCTTCGAATCCATACACAATCAATCGAAAACAATCAAATTTGATATTTTTCTTTGATTTGAAAAAAAAAATTCAACGGATTCATTCATTTTCTCTCTCTCTCTCTCTCTCGAAAGAATCCAATATATCGCCAATGGAATATTTCATTCAATTTCTCTCTCTCTCTCTCACTTCTGAATCGTTCTCGATGAGAAAAGGGCATTGACTTTTTTTTTGTTTTACAAATCAAACGAAAAAATCAAATCGAACGGATTAAAATTTGAGTAAAAAAAAAAACAATGAAAAAGGTTAAAAGTACAAAGCCAAAAAAAAAACGTCCAACGCCAACAAGGACCAAAGAGAGAGTAGAGAGACAGAGAGAGAGGGGCGGGTAAATTTTCAATTTAGTTTGAAAAATTTTCGGTTCTCATTTCATTTTCTCATTCATTTACGATGACGAATACATTTTTGGTTGTTTTTTTTTTGGATCCAAATTCTTTTTTCTAGGTCTTCATCTAGAACTCAATCTAGATTTGTGAGGTATCTTTCGATTCATAACTGAACTTCAACTACGTCTTTGAAAGCAATAATAATAATAATAATAATAATAATAGTGTAGCAAGATGAGTCAGCAATTAGAATTTATCGAATCCTAATTCTGTGCATTGAGTCTCGAGTGACGAGGATACTCGTCACTATCGATCGACTATCATTATTGAATCCAGAATTAGTCATTTCAAAGTAACGAATAAGATTTAATATATAAGGTCAGAAAAAGAAGACCTAATGATGATGTTAATGTTAATTTCAAAGATTTGCTTACGGTAACCTAAAAAAATAAAAGAAATTTTCTGTAAGACTGCCACATAAATTGGTAACCATCGAACGTGATCACCATGGAGTCATCTGCCCGAACATCGCAAAACGTGGCCGAGGAAAAAATTCTTAGCAGATTGAGAAAGCTGGAATCAACCTCGTCAGTAGCCATAATCTTAGCCCAGTGTCCTCCGTTTAACGAGGAGAATCCTCGCTCTTGGTTCTACTTCATGGGCAGCTTAATCGATACCATGGCTGGAATATCCGAGCAAGTTAAATTCAACATCATAATTGGCCGTATTCCTAGCTCTATCTTAAACCACTGTTTTGACTTCAAGGAGGCCTATCCATTCAAACATGGCCTGTTAGATATCCTGATCGAAAGAGTCATAGAATACACCGAAGGAGATCGGTTGAGACGGTTAAATGATGCCTTCGATAAACTCAATATTCAAGATCGCAGACCATCTGAAGTTTATCGACTTATGCAATCTAAAACGGCAGACTTGGGAATTAACCAAGAAGTCCTGGTCGACCGGTTTATGAAAAAATTCCCAAGGACTTTGAGAAACCGATTAGCTCCGTTTCAAGACCTAGAACTATCCAGATTCTTGAAATTAGCAGACTCGATGACCGAAGACTATCGAGATGAGAATCCAGAGATTAACGCCATACGAACGAGATCTAATTTGCGACGCACATCGTCTAACACATCGCTATCATCGACGTCAGCTTCCAACCAAAACATCGATCAGAGAAAAAGAAGGTATCGAAGAGATGGTTCACTTTGTTACAGCCATTTCGTTTACGGAAGGCGAGCTAGAAAATGTGCACCGAATTGCAGAAAATGGCGTGGACGCAATCAATCAGCTTCAAATCGTTATCAATCACAAAATCCGAATCAACCAAGCACCAGCGCGGACGTCAATGCAATCGAAGTAGCACCTATCGAAAATAATAGCCAACATCCAAGGTTACCTGATGATCAAGCAAATCAATCCACCGAGCAAAATAGAGCTAACCCAACCTCATCGGCTAAACACAGGCGCCTTTATGTGTTCGATCGGAAAAGTCGAATGAGATTCTTGGTGGATAGTGGCAGCGAGATTTCTACTTTACCAGCAACAGCTGAGGATAAGAAAGCTGAAGTCAATCGAATCAAATTAATTGCTGCTAACGGAACCTCAATAAGTACATTTGGTTCTCGTATTGCCGAAATAGATCTTGGCTTAAGACGCAGATTTCAATTCAATTTCATACTATCCGAAATTCCAACACCAATAATTGGAGCCGATTTTCTCCAGTATTTCGATTTAGCACCCCGACTGGCCACCGGAGAGCTAATTGATATGATAACTAATTCCAAGTGTAAGTGCTCATTAACATCCTTAAATTACGCACTTAGCACTATCAACATCGTACCGGAAATCGAAACTTTATTAAAGAAGTATTCATCAATCACGCGTCAGCCAACAACAATCAAGAAAGGAGTCAACTGTAATGTCGAGCATGTAATTTCAACTAATGGACGTCCAATTGCTCAAAGATGCCGACGTTTAGCTCCTGATAAATTAAAAGCAGCAAAAGCAGAATTTCAGCAACTAATCAACTTGGGCATAATTCGTCCATCAAAGTCACCATGGGCTTCACCTCTACACATGGTTAAAAAGACGAATGGAGATTTCAGACCCTGTGGCGATTATCGTAAATTAAATAGTGTGACAATTCCAGACCGATATACGATTCCAAATATACAAGATTTTTTCTCCAGCATACGTGATGCCAAACTGTTTTCAAAAATCGACTTATGGAAGGCGTATCACCAGATCCCAATCGCCGAAGAAGACATCGAGAAAACAGCAGTAATAACGCCATTCGGTTTGTATGAATATCTCTTTATGCCGTTCGGTCTAAAGAACGCTGCACAAACTTTTCAGCGATACATCGATGCAATCATAAGAGATCTCACGTTTTCCTGTGCATATATCGACGACATCCTAGTCGTAAGCAACGAAGATCAAGAGCAACATCTCAGGAACATTGAAATCCTGTTCAAAAGACTAGAGGAAAATAATCTCATAATTCAACTTCCTAAATGCGAATTTCTCAAAAGAAGTATCGATTTTCTTGGTCACAGCATTGATAAAGATGGCATCAAACCTTCGGCTAGCAATCAAGAAGCGATCATTGATTTTCCAGTGCCCAAAAGCAAAAAGCAGTTACAACGTTTCCTTGGCATGTTCAACTTTTATAGACGCTTTTATGTAATGATTGCTAGCGATCTAAAACCATTATATGATCTCACCAAATCGAAAGTCAAATTTATATGGACAGAAACAGCCGAAGCCGCTTTCAACAAAATTAAACAAATTATGGCAAGCGAAATTATGTTAACTCACCCCGATCCAGACGCCGAATTAGTCCTATCAACCGACGCTTCGAACTGTGCAATTGGTGCTGTACTTCAACAAAATATCAATGGAGAACTTCAACCTCTAGCCTTTTTCTCCAAATGCCTTAAACCAAGCGAGCAAAAGTACAGTACGTTCGATCGCGAATTATTGGCAATATATAAGTCCATCAAGCATTTTCAATACATGCTAGAAGCAAGACCCTTCTATATCCTAACAGATCATAAGCCTTTAATCGGTGCAATGAAATCGGAGAGTGATAAGTCACCTAGACAAGCAAGACAACTTGAATTTATCAGTCAGTTCACGACAGATATTCGTTATATCAGTGGAGATCAAAACCTCGCAGCCGATACTTTCTCCAGAATAGAATCAATAGAAACATGGTCAATCGACGATCTAATCAATGAGCAAAAGAAAGATCGAGAGCTCAAATCGATAAAAAATAATCCTGAATTCAAAGCTACTTCAATATCGTCAAACAAGATCGTGATAACAAAGGATGGAAAACCATACGTTCCTTGTAGCATGCGACAACAGATATTCAATTCTTATCATAATCTGAATCATCCATCATTCAAATCGACTAAAAGAAAGATTCAAGAAAAATATTACTGGCCATCGATGAAAACCGATATCCAATACATGTCGAACACAAGATGCCAGCTATCGAAAATCAACAAACGTGTTAAGATCGCACTATTATGTAGCGAGAGACCAGAAAAAAGATTCAAATATATTCACATCGATATCGTTTCTATGCCTGATGATCAAGGATATAGATATGTTTTAACGATAATCGACAGATTTACAAGATGGATATTCATAAGAGACGATTCACCGAGTCGCCCTTTGAGGAAGCCATATATCGGAACGTTTAAAGTAATCAAGCGCAACAAGCATACGTTTACGATCCAAATTGGAAATCGTGTAGAAAACGTTGCTATCGATCGCCTAAAACCAGCTAAAATTGATAAGAAAACTGTAACTTTCAACTTGCCAAACCCTCAAGGCCGATCACGGCGAATCGTGAGGGGACCTATGTAGCAAGATGAGTCAGCAATTAGAATTTATCGAATCCTAATTCTGTGCATTGAGTCTCGAGTGACGAGGATACTCGTCACTATCGATCGACTATCATTATTGAATCCAGAATTAGTCATTTCAAAGTAACGAATAAGATTTAATATATAAGGTCAGAAAAAGAAGACCTAATGATGATGTTAATGTTAATTTCAAAGATTTGCTTACGGTAACCTAAAAAAATAAAAGAAATTTTCTGTAAGACTGCCACAATAGTAATAATAATCGTTCGAAGATAGAGAAGAATCGCAATGATAATGTCAGAATTCAAGAATTAGTCTCTGATCTAAGATAATCTTTTTTTTTTTTTTGCTTCAGCTCTCTCTCTCTCTCTCTCTCTCTCTCTCTCTCTCTCTCTCTCTCTCTCTCTCTCTCTCTCTAATCAAATATCGATCGAAGGATTATCTGGTCGAACGTCAAATTTTGTTCTCTCTCTTTCTCTCTCTCTTTTTAGTTTCTGTAGTTTTTGCTTCTGTTTTTTTTTTCTCGTCATCTAAAACCTAAAACAAAACAAATAGAAATGTTTGGATTATCTAGGAACCTAGAGAGAGAGAGAGAAACAAAGACAAAGGGAGAGAGAGAGACAAAGACATAGGAAGAGAGAGAGAGAGAGAGAGAGAGACAAAGACAAAAGGAGAGAGAGAGAGAGAGAGAGAGAGAGAAATTTGTTCCATTTTCTCCACCTTTCTCCTCCATAAATTTTCTTTTTTGTTTCTTCTTCATCTACTTCATCAAAAGAAATTCAAAAGAATCCAAAGCGTAGACCGCAAAGAGAGAATATATTGCATTCGTTCGTTTGTAGAGAATTGTCATTTCTCTCAGATTCGATTTGATTTGGTTTCACAAAAAAAAAGATTGATTCTTCGTAAAAGAAAAGATCTTTTTAGTCTCTAGATTTCGTTCACAATCAATTCTTGTTGCTTGGATCAACAATTTATTATTATTATTATTACTATTTATTAACTCTCTATTCGAAAACAAAAAAAAAATTCCAAATACTACTCTCTACATCTTTCATTTTGATCGCATCAATCTGTATTCAGTGGATTCAGATGAAGAATTTATTCCAATTGTTTCGATTGTCTTCGAACTTATTATATTCTCCATCTTCATTACTTTGACAAGTGATTGAGAATTTAGAATATGATTCTTGTGTTTCGAACACATTTGAATGTTTCATTATGGAAAAAACAAATAATCCAAATCTATTCAAAATAAAAGAATAATCAAAGTGTTCTCTCTCTCTCTCTCTCGCTCTCGCTCTCTCTCTTTCGTTTGAATTCGCTTCCCCTTTGATCTACCTCAACGCCAGCAGCAATCCATCAATCAATCAAATCGCAAAAAAAAAATGGAAATAAAAAAGTAGGAAAATTAAACAATTATTATTACTAGAGAAGAATTTGGCCATGATGGAAATGAAATGAGAAATGAGAGTGAAAGAGAGAGAGAGAGAGAGAGAGAGAAACGATGAAGATTGATGATGATAGTGAATGAGGTACAGACAATACGCCATCACCAGAACCGCCAATCCAATCTCTCTCTCTCAACCATCTCTTCATCTTCAATCTTCAATCTCAACGATAATGCTATTCTTAAGATTCTTCAACACAAATCTCTTAATGTTTCAGAGAAAAATAAAAAATTCTTTCATTTCGAAATGCTTTCGCTTCGAGATCGAACCTAATTCGATTGGGTAAGAAATTTCAAATTCGAAGAAAAATCTAAAATTGAAACACCAAAAAACGTTTATAGTGGTAGGAATGAATCGAAATGACGATGATTGTGACATCATCATCAAATCATTAGAAAATCAGCATCATTTTTTTTTTTTGTTTTAATTTCGTTCTTTCTTTTCTTTTCTTTTTTTTTGAGATTTTTTTTTTGAAATCAAACAAAACCAATTCTGACGTTATGGGGGGGGGCGTTGTGTGTCTTTGTCTGTGTGTTTGTCCCTGTGTGTTTGGATAATTTTCAGAGACTGACAGAAACAAACAAAAATGGATCGGATAAATTTTTTTAAAAAGAATTTAAAATTTTTTTTAAAGATTTTGAGAGAAAAAAAAAAGATTTAATCTCAATTTTTTCATTATAGTATTGATAGTATCTCTGTTATATTTCTCGCTTTTAATATAATTCAATAAAGAGTAAGTAATTCTAATTGTTGGATTGGAAAATAATAATTATTCTAATAATAATAATAATAATAATAATAATAATAATAAAAAGAGAAAAAAAAATTTCAAATTAAAGTTGAAATGAAAATCGTTTGCTATTCTTTTTTTCGTGTCCTCTCTCTCTCTCTCTCTCTCTCTCTCTCTCTCTCTCTCTCTCTCTCTCTCTCTCTCTCGTAATGACCTACGGGTCAGAGATCTGGGCAGATCAAATCAATAAAAAACAATTTAGCAAGCTAGAGTCATTACAACACCAGATACTTAGAAATTCAATAATGGCCTTCAGGACAGTGTCCAAACCCTGCGTAACATCACTTACAAAGGTAGAAACACTCCAGACCAACATCAAAATTAAAAACACTAAATTTTTGCATAGGAACAGAATAGCTACACTAGACACGATAGATATTAGCCAATTTGCAAAACAGACTAGGAAATCAGAATTAGACTCAATTTTTCAATCCACTAATCCAAATTTTAGATTATTTTTTAGTCAAGATATTCCAAAATTTATACACACTAATTTCTACACAACACAATTCTTCACCGGTCACGGGCCCTTTAGAGAATACCTAAGTAGGCTGCACATAACTGACAATTCCGACTGCTCCTGCAGCAACGGAATACTACAAAACCCACAACACCTCCTACTAGATTGTCCTAACTATATCAATATCAAACACGAACTACACCTACACAACATCACTGAGTTAGCTTCATTTGTTAGTGATAGGGAAACATTTAAACAATTCAAAAAACTTTGTAAACATATCCACGACCACCTCAGACAGGAACTAGCACAACACAACACCAACACACCTCACAACCCTAACTGAAATTTCACCATCTCACTACTACTACCATACTCATCTCTTCTTTCTCTCATTCATCTAATCATCTCACTGTAAATACCATCCTCTTATATCAAAAAAAAAAAAAAAAAAAAAAAAAAAAAAAAATAATAATAATAATAATAAATAAAAAAAACCATAAAAGTTTAAAAAAAAAAAAAAAAAAAAATCATCATTCCACTCTATCTCTTTCTCTACATTCTCTCAATTTATTCTCATATTTTCCTTTATATTCTATATTACTTTAATACTTTTCAATTTTTATTTTGACTAATTATAAAAAAAAAAAAATAAAAAAAAAAAAAAAAAGTTCTTATATTTTATATCTATTATTTACTTAAATTACTTTATTACTTTCAATTTTTATTTTAGTTGAATAAATAAATAAATAAAGAATCGTCATTTTCTTTGATAATTTTATCTTATCTTTTTTTTCTCAATAATTTTAAATTTTTATTTGACATTAATATTTTTTTTAATAAATATCATATCGCTCAATATTGTAAATATTTTTAGTCTCTAAGAAATTGTATTAATATTTGAATCTTATAAACCATTGCTATTTATTTCACTCTTTTTTTTTTTATCATTATCATTGTCATTATTTTTTTCTTTTAACTCTCAAAAACTGTAAATGAACGCGAACAAAACACAAACAACAATATAGACACAAAAAAAAACATACAATGAATGTAACACAAAAATACACCCATAAAATACTATTACTGCGCTAATAGTGAAATATTGTGATTTTTCTCCCTACCTCGCTATAGGGAGTTTTTTCAATCACACACACACTTATCAACCACATTTTTGATTCACATTTGTAACACAAAACACACCTAGCGATCCAAATTTTTTTTTTTTTCTCTCAAAAGAGAGTTTTTTTACATATCGAAAATTTGAAGCACAAAAGAAAAACAAATATTATTTGCGCAAATATCGCGATTGGCAGATAAGCGCTCAATAAAATTTTCTTATTCTTATTCTTATTCTCTCTCTCTCTCTCTCTCTCTCTCTCTTTTTCTGATCACTACATCTATTTTTAGACCTATCGAATTTGGTTCTCACCTATAGAAAGAGAGAGAGAGATAGAGAGAGAGAGAGAGAGAGAATTGTCAATAAATTTTATCAAAAAAAAAAAAAAAAAAATATTTCTTTTTCGAACCTAAATTTTAAATTTCGTCTCAAAATTCTAACACTTTGTGTTTGTTGGTTGTTTTGTTTTTTTTTCTGTTAGAGGTTGTTTTTTGCAATCGAATTTTACCGGCTCTCTCTCTCTCTCTCTCTCTCTCTCTCTCTCTCTCTCTCTCTACCTGTCTTTGGAATTGATTCGAAGATTTTGAGGACAAAATAAGGAAAAAAAAAGACAATATCAAAAAGAATCACAAATCTTATAGTATAGGTAATCGATCGATGTTTTTTGTTCTTCGCTAGGTCTCGACGAGAAATAGAGAGAGAGAGAGAGAGAGAGAGAAAAAGTATAAAATTCCATCGAATTCACTGGCTTCTACCAGAATTCTACCAGAGTTCTTAGACGGTGAAAGAGAGAGAGAGAGAGAGAGAAAGAAAAAAAAAAAAACAAAACCAAACGAAAACAATCAAGTGGTAAAGACACTAGGTAAAGTAAAAAATAAAAAAAAAAAAAAAAGATTATTAGACTCGACAAAAGCGACAGCAAAACCACAGTGCGATAGTTTGTGTATCTGTGTGTGTGTGTGACAAACTTTTACAATAATTTTTTTTTTGCATTTGATTTTTTTTTGTTTTGGATTAGCAAATGAAAGAATAACTCTCACTCTCTCTCTCTCTCTCTCTCTCTCTTTTTTTTTAACTTTATCCGAAAATCTAGACACAAACACAGAAACAAAAAAAAAAACGAAATACTTTTGGATTGTTAATGCAAACTTTGAAAGGCGTTTATGACGTCCATTCATTCTCTCTCTCTCTCTCTCTCAGCTCTCTCTGCTCTCTCTGCCCTCTCTCCCTGCTCTCTCTCTCTCTCTCTACCTCATCTTGTATCCTTTTTCGTTTCGTCAAGAAAGAAAAAAAAGCATCGAGAACTGATGAAATCTTTTCACAATTGTTTCCGATGATCACAATTATTTTTAGCATCGGCAACAAACAAAATCATCAAATTTAATCATTTCACTATTAACTCTTACTCTCTCTCTCTCTCTCTCTCTCTCTCTCTCTCTCTCCCTCTCTCCCTCCATCTATCTATCTATCTATCTTATACTACGTATTCAATTTGGATTGTCGCAGATCCAATGGTGTCATTGTCATAGAGTAGAGAATATCATTTTATATTAATATTAATCCTAAAGAGAGAGAGAGAGAGAGAGAGAGAGAGAGAGAGTGAGTGAGAGATTGTAAGAGAATAAAGCAGAGAAGAGATCCAAGTTGTAAAGAGAGAGAGAGAGAGAATCATAATTGGCTTGGAATCGAAACAAAAAATTTTATCCTTGTTTATCTCATTATGAGAAGCTTACGATTCTAATAAAGATTCAATGTTTTCAATATTGCTTACATCCTCACTGTTCTCTCGATTTCTTTCTTTCTTTCATTGATCAGAATCCAATGAATCAATATTTCGATCGCTATCGGATCAGCAACATCTCTCGATCCAACATTTCGTTCGAATCGTTCGATACAATCTGTTTGATTCGTACCCCCACAACAACAATGATGACGCTTTGAGGAAGGAGATAGTTTCAGTTGAAAACCGAAGGCAACAATCCAAGAAAAAAAATTAATACCAATTAATTCTAATAATTTTTTTTTTTTTTTTTGGTTTTATTAGATCGATTCATTTAGTTTGGTTAGTTTAGTTTTTTTTTTCAATGATGAATCGATTATGAAAATCGTCTATTAGAAAAATTTACAAAATTTACGATCATAATTTTCTTTCCTCTTTCTTTCGTCATTCTAAATTACTATCAAATCAGTGAGAGAGAGAGAGAGAGAGAGAGAGAGAGAGAGAGAGAGAGAGAGAGAGAGAGAGAGAGAGAGAGATTGGATACTATTTGATAATATTTAGAAGAGAAAGAGAAAATGAAGATTTCCACTCGAGGTTAATTTGATTCTCTTTCTCTCTTCTGATCTCTTCATCTTCATCATCTTCTTCATCTTCATCATCATCATCATCATCTTCTTCTCCGTCCCTCGATGGACAATTGTGTGAGTGTTTGTTTGTTTGTTTATTCAAAAGTTTTTCAATGTCTTCAACGCTACGATTATCGAGTGAAAAAAAAAATTTCCTCCTTTTTTTTTGGAGTTTCGATTGAATTATTTCATTCACCCCCCCCCTTTTCTGATTTCGCTACATTCGTAGCGCTCCTCTTCGCTGCGGTTGCATCGAATCATTTCGTTGTTTTTTTTTTTTTTAGTTTTGCGCCAACAAACTTCAACAACAACAACAACAACAACAACAACCACAACAGCAGCGAAAAGGAAATGAATCTTAGAATCTCTTTCAAAAAAAAAGAATCCTTGAAATATCTTTGCTTCTGTGTTCAGAGTGCAACGATAACATCGAAACGATTGATGTGTTGGTCAGTGAATATTTTTTTTTTTTTTCTTTTTATCCTAAATCATCTCAATCCTATCGCTAGCTTTTCAAGCGAAGAAAATTTTCTTCAGTTTGAAGAATTTTGAATTTCGAAATTTTCAAAAAAAAAAAAAAAAAAAAAAATTCCCTTAAATTAAACCTTTTTCTTCTGTCTAATTTAAATTCTTCTCTCTCTTTTTTCTTCTCTTTTTTCTTCTTCTCACTAATATCTATCGATATCTAATTGAGATCTTTGGTTGTTTCGAATGAAATAAATTTTCAAAATGTCAATGAATTGAATCGAGTTCGAGTTCGAGATCGAGATCAAAATTATCATTCTAATCTCATTTGTTTCATTCGATTTAGATTTGAGATTCTTTTTTTTTCTTTTTTTTTTTTTTTTTTTGCTTTAATGAATTTTATTTCTTAGTTTTCTTCTCTCTCTCTCCCCCCACTCTCTCTCTCTCTTTCTTTCTTCTATCCCTATATCTTCTATGAATCTATTACCCGTATCTATGGATCTATTTCTATGAAATGAAATGAAACCCAAAAGAGAGAGAGAGAGAGAGATAGCTTTGAATGGATTTTAAACCTAAAATCAAGATGAACCAAAACAAAGTGTACCTCAAAATACATTCCTCAACGATTCATCGGATCAAGATTTACCTGTTTTACTTCTCACCCACTCTCTCTCTCTCTCTCTCTCTCTCTCTCTCTCTCTCTCTCTCTCTCTCTCTCTTTTGTGTTGATTAGTTTTCAGTTTATTAGTTTTTTTTGTTTGGCTCATCTAGCAAAAAAAAAAAAAAAATTTCACTTCGCAACGTAAGTTAATTACTTTTATTTTCATTATCGAAAGTATTCAATTCGAATGTGAATTTTGACGATAGAAATAGAGAGCGAAGAGAGAGAGAGGAGAATCTATCCAGAAACTAGCCCATAAGAATCCAGAAAATTGCAAATTCTATTAGAAATTTTTTTTTCTGTTTCAGTTTGGAAATTCTTAAAGAGTAAGTGAAAGATGAAGAGAAAATGAACACAAAATTGTGTGAAATAAGAGTAAAATCTTCTCTTTTTTTTCCATCGATGTACAAATTCGATTTGATTTGTTGAGTGTATTTTTTTTTTTTTTTTTTTTTCGTTTCCTCTCTACCTGTATGGTCTGCAAGTTTTGTGATTGCAAAAAAAAAAAAAAAAGAGATCCAATCGAATCCAAATGATGGATTTTCGATACAAACCCAATCATTTTTGTAAAATTCGAATAAAAAATTGTAGCAATTTAGCTGAATATTGAGGGGAGAGGGGGAAAAGCGATATTATCGCTTCCATTATCAGCTGAAGATGTATCTTCTCAGGTACAGAGGTACCAATTTCAGCAAATCTTTTGAAACTTCCCCCACAAAAAAAACAATCGCCATTTTGATCTAATTTTTTTTTAGATCGAGAGAATTCAAAATTGATTTCGCAACGGTCCCATCTTTCTACACGAGATGCAACATGTTGAATCGCCTCGAAGAAATACTAGAAAGAAAGGGGTAACGAGAGGGGAGAGCGATGGAAATTCCATAAGTTTCATCTCGCAACTTGATTGATTCTCTTACTATCTCTCTCTCTCTCTCTCTCTCTCTCTCTCTCTCTCTCTCTCTCTTTCGAATGCTCGTAGAGAATTAATTTGAGAGAGTTTAGGCGGAGAAGTTTACTTTTTTTTCGAGGGTTGGGGGAATAAAATTTACCATTGGATCTAAATTTTATCTGAGAAAAAAAATGGAATTTTTTTTTTTTGAAATTAGATTTTTATCTTCGTTCTCTCTTTTTCTGTTGATTTTATCCAAATCGATTTTTCTTTTTCTTTTTCTTTTTTTTTGTTTTTATTTGCTTTTTTGATTGAACAAAAAAAAAAACAAATAATCAAATCTTCAATGTTTTGATCAGTGAAATTATTCCATTCTCAACAAAAAGAAAAAACGCTGTTATTTCCAATATGGACTAGAAGAAGGCTGAGGGAAAATTTCTAAGCCCAACTAGTAAGTGAATCTTTTCTTTCCAGAAGCGTACGAAGAGATTGAATTTTTTTCCGCAAAAAACAAAACGATTCGAAAAAGTTGGCGCGAATATGTGAACGACCGGAAATGTTGACTAGCGAAACTTTGCGGAAAAAATTTGCCCCGAAAAAAAAGCAATCCCGATAAGACCTAAGGGGACCTAAGAATAGAGATGAGATTCAAATTGAGGTTTTGGAAAATTTTTTTTTCTCTCTCCTTTACTTCACTCTAAATATATTTTGATTTCTTCATTTCGTTTCATGTCTCTTTCGCTCTCTCTCTCTCTCTCTCTCTCGTTGCTCTCGATTTCCTTTGAGCATTTATTAAGTTCAATCAAAAAAATCAAAATCAAAAAAAATCAAAAAAAAAAAAAAAATGATGACAATCTTCAATATCCTTCTCTCTATGACTCTCATTGATTATATTCAATTTTTTTTTTAATCGGCCTTTTTTTTTTTATTTGGCCTCTATTTATTATTTCTAGTTTCTTCTTTTTTTTTCTCCACTAATTGATAGCTCCAATACTCTTCTTTCTCTCTCTCTCTCTCTCTCTCTCTCTCTCTCTCTCTCTCTCTCTCTCTCTCTCTCTCTCTCGCTTTTGAAGAGGGATTAATTTTTTTTAGTGAAAATGATTATATCGAATGAGATAGATACATAGCATAGATTTGCTTACATTCGATGATTATTATATTTTACTATCTAATTGGATATCTTTCACTTTCACTTCACCATCACTCTCTTACTATCTCTCATCTTTCGTTTTTTGTTTTTGTTCGTTTTTTTTTTTTTTTTGTATCCAATTTTTGTTTTATTTTCTGCTACGTTTTTGTGTTTGATTTTTTGGTTCTTCGTTTTTTTTTTTTAGTTTTCAATTTTTTTGTGTTTGTGTTTGTGTGTTTGTATTTTGTGTTTGTGTTTGTGTGTTTGTGTGTTGAATATTTTCAATGAATTTTCAATATTAATCGAATATTCGAAACCTAGTTGTTTGAAATCAAATAGATTAAATAGAAAGAGAGAGAGAGAGAGAGAGAGAGAGAGAGAGAGAGAGTGGGATTTGGGAAGAAAAAATCTAACCCTCTTCTACTTCTTCTTCTTTTGCTTTGCTTTGTTCCTAAAGTTCCTTCTTCTGTGCCATATTCCATAGCCACTCTCTCTCTCTCTCTCTTTGATGCGATTGCTTTCAAAATCCAATCCATTTGGTTTTTCTGGCTATTAAATCTTTTTTTTTCTTTTTTTTCTCTATTTGTTAATTGAAAAGAGATAAAAAAAAATAAAATCAAAATTTAGAAATCGAAAAGAGACCTTCAACTCAAACTCTCGATGTCTGTCTGTTCGTGGTTCATCTTCGTCGCAATTTTCTTTCTCTCCCATTGTCCAAAATCAAATCTAATGAAAAAAAGAAAACAGAAAAAAATTAATTCATCGGATCTCGTTCGGAAGTTCCAAAATTCCGTTCCAAGACTTTCAAATTGAAATTGTGAAATTGTTGAGAACTACCAAAAATAACACAAATTATTCTCTGTTTATTCTTGTTTTTTTTCTCTCTGTGTTTGTTCGTTTCTCGAAGCAAAATTTGGAGAGAAATTTCAATTAATTCGATCAATCAATCAATCAATCAATACAAAATGATCTTATGGTGGCTGCTATACGATAGCTGTATCGTTTTTTAGTCTTTTCGGTCATCAAATCGATTAATCATCAAGTTTTTTTTTGCTTCGACGATATCAAGACAACGATCGAAGACTATTTTCGATTATTTTTTTTTTCTTTCCCTCGATAATGATCTCTAGCTGTTTGGATTGTTTGTTCCTCTTATTATTTTTCCTCTTCTCTTCTAATCGCGGTTCTTGGCCGTTTAACGAATGATTAAGTTATCGTTTAATTAGCTGCCATCGAATCGACGATTGCATTGTCTTGCATTCTCGAAGAATGTTTCCGTTGGTCCAAAAACATAACTCAGATCCGGTTTCCAAATCGAGTGTGATATTACGAAATCATACAAATTTCTATTCACGTCCACATCCGGAACAATTTCGCTCATCATCATTCTCAACGAAGATGATTCAGAATCGATTCGATTCTAGATTCGATCAATCGATCCGAATCGAATCGGATCGACATCATCAACATCATCTTGTATCACATCCCATCATCGTTCAGCATCCGAATTCTCTTCTCGAAAATATTCATTCATCTACAAACAACATATCGGCTACATCATCACCATTTTTATCATCATCATCGTCGTCATCATCGTTGGCCACCAATAGTCGTCTACCAATCGATTACAAATGTCGCAATGAAGTGTTTCAATCGATTCAAATCCAAACACCATCGTCAACAACAATAACATCTGTACCTACCTCAACGCAAACATTTTGTAATAGTTTCGGTGACGACGATGTTCTCGATTCAAACAATTCAACCACTTCATCATTGATCGAAAGAGATCGATTGGAAAATTTTCAATCAATTGCTTCTGGATCATCATCATCATCATCATCATCATCATCATCGACGATGAAGCTGATAAAATCATCGTCGATATTATCGTCACCACCTCAACAACGTCAACGTTCGATCTCTTATAATGAAACGATCGATCAAAATCCCATCCTCTCATCACAGGAAGATAGTTTTTCCGATCATCAACGTTTGTCGGCAAAAATATCAATGAATCCATTGGCTAATTGTGGCACCGATAGTACCAACATTGGCATCGATGAACGTGTTGAATTTAAATCGCTTAAAAATCGTAACATCGGTGGTGAGAAGGTATCGAATGATTCGCTGCTAGCGAATAAAATTCCAAACAAATCTACAATGATGCTTGCCGATCAAAAATGTCGGATCTGTGGTGACGTTCCAATAGGTTTGAACGATTTCCAGCTAATCTAGACTAGCTATTCTAGATGGAATTTTTTTTCTCTAATTTCCTTTCTCTCTTCCTGATTGATTGATTGATTCGATTTAGGGAAAAATTTCGGTGTAATTACTTGTGGTTCTTGTAAGATATTTTTCAGTCGTAATATCGATTCGAAGGTAACTTCGTACCGGAAATGGATCTCTTATACAATGTTGTTGAATCTTTTTTTTTTTTGATCAAATCTATGTTCAGGAACGTCTTCAATGTCGTAATAATAATCGATGCAGAGAGATGATGACCAAATCTAATCGAAGAAATTGTTCCGCTTGTCGTCTAGAGAAATGTATCCGTTTAGGGATGCGTGTGGTATGTTATTTTTTTTATTGTTTTCGATTTTTGGAAAATTTTTTTCCCCGAATATCGAATTCAATCTGACAGTTTGCTTCTCTATAGAAAAGAAATCGACAGAAATTTGCATCGATTAATTTACGATCGAATCAGAATCGATCGTTCTCGGAATCGTGTTCTCAATCACTCAATTGTAACATTTTCAAATCGTTTGGTGGTAGCGATGTGGAACTTACCGATCAAGATGATGATCTCGAGAAAATCTACGACGATCTTCCTACACTCGTTCCGTTTAATCAAGTGCCATACACTGTACGAAAACATTCGAATATAGTCACATCGGATGATAGAGATGATCCACAAATCAATACCTCATTCTCGTCGACATCATCATTTGATTCGAATGATCCGAACGAAATCGTTTCGATCAGTTCGAAAGAGAGATTCACTCAACACTCAAATCAATCATCAACATCAACGGAACCTCCAATGTTTAAATCGAATAGTGTTTCGGTGATTCAACAAGCGCCACCATCGAGACCATCATCGACGGTTCCGTTTTTGGCTAAACAATCGCTAAACATTGCACAACAATTGGATACCGAAGATACTGAAACAAAGGAGAGAGATGAGATAAAAAATTCGGACGATATAAGCTCAATCAAGAACTCAATCGAAGATCAAAATGATCTCAAACTATCCATCGAGAATGGAGACGGAAATGAGATCGAAATCGCCACATCGAAATCTACTCTACCGAATCTCTCTAGTGATACATCAATGGTTTCCTTAGAGATGAATCATTCAATCACTCCGATCGATCCATTTCAATGTATTAGACAATCATTGATGATGGATATCGATGATTGTGAAAATGAATTTCAACATCGCGATGTGTTCAATCATACCAGTGTTCCTGTTTCTGAACTAAATTCTCATACCAATTTCTACGATTACAATCATTTCTACAACGAAAACTATTACAAATACTATTATGATGGATTTAGTAACACACAACGTTGTGATGATGATTCAACAATGAATTCGAACGAGAACGGTTGCGGCGATATCGATCGTTCCGAGATCAATCGATGGTATCCAGGAACGGTTTATGGTTCCTCAGTGGAACTATGTAAAATTGAAGCGAAAAGTTTCGCCGATCAAGATCATGCATTGATTGGTGAGCTAGAAAAATGGAAACCTTACATTAGAATCAAATTAGGTCTTGATTATTTTGCTGAACGAGATCATTTATCCGATTATTATTATCGAAAATTTTTCGATCAAACCAATCATATTGATACTGATCAAAGTAATAGCTTGATGATGATTGATTCTAGTCATCATAATCATCACACATTGTTTGCCAAAGAATTGGAAAAGATCGAGAACATCAATATGTCTTGTAGAATGATTTCACCGAAACCAAGCTCAAACGATCAATTACGTGCAATATTCGATAGTCTTGAACGTGGCATCTTTCATGCGAACAAATCATTTGAGCTATATGAAGAGCTTTGGAGTGAATCGGAAATATCCGATCTGATCGAACAGAATCGTACCGGTTTTAATAAGAAAAAAAATAATCTACTTCATATGCTCTATCATCTTCGGGGTGTGCAAAATTTCGATGACAATCTAAACGCTTGGGCCATTTTCAATGGGGTATGATATTCATTTTCAATGAAGATAGACTCCTATAATGTATCACATTGTTCTGTTGTTTTTTTTTCTTTTTTTTTTTTTTGAAATAATAATCATCAAGCGAAACGATAATGGATTCACTATGATTAAATTGGATATGTTTCGACGATCGATCAAGAAAGAAATGTCCACCTTTCATCGACAATATATCTCATCGTTCCCAAAAGAATGGCGTTGCGATCCGACCATTTTCAATTTGGTTTGGAAATTTTTTGTTTATTGTCTTTTTTTTTTTTTTGTTACCTTTTCTCAATGTCTTATCGATGTGTTTCTAATCAAATCAATCTTTTCTCTCTTTCTCTCTCTCTCCTATCCGTTTTTAGATGACTTATTTGGTTTTGTTCGGTGCATTCAAATGTCCACATTCTTCTTTCAAATGTGAAAAGTAATTGCTTCGATTCATAGCTTTTTTCTTTTTTTTTCTTTCTTTCGAATCTTAAACTAAAAACTTGATTAGAGATTCAATATCTCGAACAAATTCCATGGATCGATACATTTCGATAGAAATTCATTAGGGAATTATTGTCATCGATCGATCGATCATCTTCGAAAATTGATTTCAAATAGATTTGATTGATTTGAAAAATCTTACGATTTTCCGAAGAAACTTTGATTGTTTCTTTTTGAAATTCTTTTTTTCATTTCTCTCTTTCTCTCTTTCTCTCTCTCTCTCTCTCTCTCACTCGTTCTCGATTATCATTTATTGATGCAAAATTTTTTTTTCTTCTTTCGTTTTTTTTTCATTCGCAAACCTTTCTAGATTGATCTATTTCCAATATCTTTATCTTTTCAAACGATATTTCGAATGTATGTACGATAATGAAGAGAAAGCTCTACAGATGCTTTTGTGGATGCTCAAATTGATCAGACAGCTAAGTCCATTGTGTTCCGATTGTTTGACCGCTTGCACTCATAGTCTGAATCCGGCCGTTTTGCAAAAGATCGGTCCAAACTATGCGGAATGTTTGATGATGGAACAGAAACAGCTTCATAAAAATTCCACTAAATCTTTAACGAATACAACCGAATTCGATACCGATGGTGGGGGTTGTGATGGCAGTGGTGGTGATGATCATGATGACGGTGATCAGCAAGAGAAACAATAGAACAACAACGAAATTTATCGATCAGAAAGAACATCCGTTTTTTTTAGCATTCAAAATTTTATCGTTCATTAAACTGTTCGATTATTGTCTTCCTTTCATCTCTCTCTCTCTCTCCTGTCTCTTCATCATCATCATCATCATCATCATCATCATCTAAACTAATCATATCAAATTCGGAACGATATCGGAGACAAAATTGAAACCAATCAAATCAATCCAATATTATTATAGCTAGGATAACAAATTGTGTAATTTTCAATTATTTAATTGAGAGCTACAATGATTGTCTCTACTCTTCATTTGGAAATAGAATCTTCATTTTTTTTTTCTTTCTCTCTCTTTGGTGGGATTATTTTGCAATCGAAACGATTTTGAACGATTAAATCAATGACGAGATTGGAAATGAATCCAATCCTAGAATGGGATTGGAATATTTTTTTTTTTGCTTTAATTATTTGTACAAAAAAAAACAATTCTAAATTTATTAAAAAAAATTAATTATAAATACGATAATTGAAAATTCTTCTTCTTCTCTCTCTCTCTCTCTCTCTCTCTCTATTGATCTTCTCTTAATCTTCTCTTTAATTGTTTATTGTATCGGTTAAAGTGTGTCATGGTAAATCGATTGAAGGGAAGGGAAGAATTTTTTAAGCCAAATTTTAATGCTCCCCAATCGTGCACCCGTCAATAGATTTTTTTTTAGTGAGTCTTCTCTAAAAGTTTGCTAAGCGTTTCCGGTCGTGTTTACTTTACGTTTCCTTTTCGTTTAGTTTTGGTTCGTATTTCATGAGCAAAGACGCACTTTTTGAATTTTAGATTTTCATTTGGATCTATTGTTTTGTTTGGATCTAATTAACTTCGAATCAATCATCAAGATCAAAATGAATGAAGCCAAAAAGTTACATTCTCTATCCATCTCTGTCTTTCAACTTTTGCTAGAATTAAAAAAAAAATAAACAAATTCTTTCTCTCAAAGAGAGTGAAAGCTTAAGCTTTTTGTCGCTAATGAGATTATCTCTCGCTGGGTATCAATTCTATTCTGGATTATTACTGTCATTACCATCATTATCACCAGATTTCAAATCAAATCGATTCTCTTTTCCTCTCTCTCTCTCTCTCTCTCTCTCTCTCTCTCTTTCTCTGATTGAACAATTGTTAAGCTTTAATAAATCCAGATCAAAGTTATCGAGAAGAGAAGTATCAATGTTTGTGCAAAAAACAAAATCTATTTTTAACTTTCGTTTCTTTTCCTTTTAATCTCATCAGAATAAGCGTTGTGAAAGAAAGGTTAGTGAGGTTAGGTTAGTAAAGGTAGATCAGTGAGGCCAGGATAATAATCTCAAATTTTCATCGCAAAAAATTTCGATAGATTTAGACCGAATTCTATTTGTCACAAAGATTTCGAGGCTTTAACTATTATTTTGTATAATTTGTTATTCGCGGATTTTTTTTTTGAATAAAAATTTCACTGCCATCTACTTTAAAGATAAGATCTCTGGGATATTTGAGAAATTTTGAAATTTATTCCATCTCGAAGAATTGTAATACACAGCTTTGTAATAGAATTTTAGTTCAAACATTGATTTAAACTCAACAAATCGATAGAGAAGACAAGCAATCAACAAGAAAGTATTATCAATGTGACAGACTAAATTTAAGAATAAATTCTAGAGGTAATTCATAAATCGGACACAAGCAATCAAAACAGCAAGCATAAATTGAATTCCATTTTTAAAAATAATCTCATCATGATGATTAGCGACTGAGATGAAAACTAATTTTTATTGATCCCCTATTTTATTTCATTTGTTTGAAGCAATTCATAGCGATTGATTTGTTCTTAAAATCAAGGATTGCATCGATGAACAATCATTCGATAAGAAGGGAGCTATATTTGTCTTTTCTCTCATAATTTGATCAATAATTATTTGGATCATTTTAGATCTGGTTCAGTCTCAATGTTCTGTTTCACTCGTAAAAGAAGATTGGTAAACCAACTATCTAATGGAGATATGGAATCGTAATCTTGAATTGTCTGAGTGTAACCATCAATATCGTTCTCTTCAATTTTACTGATCAATGTTTTCAAAAATTTGCATTCGCGAGATTCTGTGAATTGTGGAAAAACGTCTTGATATTTTTTTATAGCGTTTTCGGCATTCAAAACATCGACACACATATGACATAGAGCGGCACGGAAATAATGCTCTTTGGCTGAATATTTCAACAATGGCGATTCGATACATCCTCCAGCGACTTCTTCATAAATTTCAGCAGACTGTAACAATAAATTAAAAAATCAAATCATCAATGATCGAAAAAAATGCAGCTTTTACATTTTGGAAATTGCCGTTCAAAGCTGAGTATTGTGCAACTTTTAGAAGACATTTGTTAGCACTGACTTTTGCTTCTTCACCTTGGAAATAATCGGCTGCTGTTCGATAATGTAAGATAGTTTTTTCAAAATCAACTAGTTCGAGTTCATATATTTCAGCTATAGAGATGTGATTTTTGGCCATTTGCGAAAATCTTCCCATGTCTCGATAGATTTCTATGGTTTTCTCCAAACAACTGATCGCATGACTTGGGTCAATCTTTTTGAAACATTTTGCTGCATCGCTGTAGAGAGATCCAGCATCATGTTTATTGTTTTGTTTCAAATGTAATTGAGCTGCCTCACAGAAAGCATTGCCAGCATCTATCAAACAACAATAATTAGAACGAACTGTTTAAATTTGAATAATAATAAAACTCACCGCCCCATTTTTTCGCCAATTTGAAAGAATTACCAGCTCTTACATATAGATTTATAGCATCATCGATTCTTGATCCACCACTAAAAAAAATGAAAAAAGAAACATCTCAGACTAGACTTGAAATATGAATTTGAATCTCGAACCTGAAAAATGATGAAAAGAGTCCTTGAGAATTTTTAAGTTTTTTTTGAGCTTCTTCCAATAACTGCGCTCCTTTTTGACCTTCATCCGCCATTATTATCGATATTGGAATGATATCTTATTTCAAAAATAGAAGTGATTGAATTCAAATCTGATTACTATCAGATTGTAATGGACCGTTTCAAAAAGGAAGGCAAGATTGTTTTATTTTCTATCTTGAATCTTAAATTTTTGTTTCAAACTAAACATAGATAATGATGATACAGACACTAGCTATATCATTGAAAACATAATTAAATAGATTAGATATCGACGGAACAATTAGAGATCAATTAAATAATAACTTCATTAGAATGGATGATCCAAAAATCGAACCAAAACAAATCATCTGCATCAAATCTAGACTCAAAGATGATGATAGGTTGATGAGGTAGTGTTGTTGTAGTGGCACTGATTTCAACTCAATCCACCTCGATCGTTTCAATCTAACAGCATTGATAAAAACTATAGCTAAGATCTCCTAGTTTCAATCTGATAAAATTATCGATCCATTTGATATAGAAAATAGACGATCTGCTTATGCTTCTTCTACACAGTATTTCTCGATCCATTCAATCGATCTGGATTCGAATTCAAATATGTACAGCTAATAATTATTTGATGGCGTCAAATTTCAATTGAAACGGAAATTATCTTTAATATTATTATTTTTGGACCATATTCTTTTGTAATAGTCCATTAAACTTAATCAATTAGTGTTTAATATCTAAATCAAATTTTTCAATTCTCCGAATTGTTTCCCACAATTTTCTTTTCTTGTGTTTTCATATTGATTGTTTTTGTTTTGATAGATTTGGTACCATTGAGATGGCGAGAAGAAAAGGATGTTGATGTCGATGTTGATGATGGCGATGGTGATGGTTGACTATCAGTTTTTTGAGATGTTTGTGGTTCATCAATGTACAAAATATTTGCATAAATTTTGTCTGAATTTAAAGATGATTCTGTTACCACATCTTCGATCTCTAATCGCTTTGAATTCTGTCTCAAATCATTGATTTCGTTCGCGATCAATTTCATTTGCTCTTGTTTTCGTATGAGTCGAGGATCTTCATATCGATTCGAAGCACCACCGCTTGGATTATTCGAACGAAGTTTCGCTATCGCTGCGATTATCAATTCATCTTGGTTATTGTTATTGATGTAAATTTTTGCATCAGTCGGACGGCCAATTTTCGATTCACCTTTGTATGAGAATTGCAATTGAGGTTGGTTAGCGAATTTCTCGATCAGTTCTTCAATTTCGATCGCAGATCTCTTTCCACTCGAACCAGTCTCACCTTGATCTATGGCGCGATGAATAGGTACGAATCCATTGAACATTTCGAATAGATTACTAATCTCCATTAGCCGAAGATTTTGAAGCCCAAACATTGCCGCCTTTCTACGAGCAATTCGTTTCGAAATTCCTTCACCATTGGCAAGATGTTGTCCATTCACTTTCACCGAATAGATGTAAAATTTTTTTCGATAAATTTCACCATTCAAACGAACTGGATCTTTTGAGACCAATGTATAGATCGGTTTCTCGTAGCCTTTGAATTTACAATAAGATTTCAATGCTTTTTTTGCATTTGTTACGTTCATTTTGTTTTTTGTGAAAACATGAAACAAACGAAGAAAAAAAGAGCAACAAGCGCAATACGATACGATAGCTACGAGAAAAATTTTCAATGATAGTATTTCATTCTACGACGCCATCGTTTTCGTTTAAAATTGTTGAAAAATCTTTCACCAGATTATCAAACTCTATAGAAAAAAAATACTATCCGAAACTATAAGCTTTCCGTTATTATCAATCAATCAATTGATCGATCGATCGATCGCTACAATTCATAGCTCTAAATGCTTCAATCTAATCAATTGGTAGTCGTATCAATCGAAGAAAAAAAAAACTTTGTCTCTTGATTGTAAAATTATAGAGCTTGTTTTTTCACAATTTATCGAAATCAAATCAAATCGAAAAATTTTTTTTTTTAATCTTTTCATTTCAAATTAAATCATTAAACAATGTTTAAATTGAATTTAGAGACCAATAGATTAAACAATCAATATTGTCGGTTTAAAACAATCGTATAGATTGAAACCGTTCGTCAGCCATTTAGTTGTGGAAAAAATTCTAGGTTTGGGAAAAATTCTCCATCAAACAATTTAGATTCCGATTTAGATTGAGATCGAAACACTGAAACAAATCAGAATCGGAGTGAAAAAAAAACGAATGGCTAGAAAATATCGTCGAAAGAGGAACAAAATTAAAAAGATTGGTGCGAAATCAAAACGATCTCTATCGACGAGAAGCAAAATGAATCGATTTCAAAAATCTAATCTCTCTCGTAGTTACACTCGGAGCCAAACAACTAGTAATAGCGATCTATCGAGAGAGATATCGAAGCAATCATCAAGCTCGATCCAAACTCCTCGAAGTAGCACTCCATCACGATTGATTCATTCGATGGCGTATAGTTGGATTATGGTTTTGGTACAATCAAAACGAAGATCAAGAAAGAAAAGATTGAAATCATTGGAAACAAGTCCCGAAGAGCGTCAATCACAAACGGAAGCTATTAAATTAACGATCACTACTGGTTTGAATCCGAAAGCTATCGTCGAGCAAGATAGTTCCAATGAAATGATGGAACCATGGAAGATCGAAAAACTTACGCTAGGTAGTTCAGCATCCGAACTTGAAGCTAATAGACCAGAATTGATCGAATTGAAACGTGGCAACGATACGATCAAAGTGACGATAACCTCTATCGAACCGAAACGAACGCCTAAAACGTTGATGATGGCAATAGATGAAAAGAAATCGTTGCCAAAAGAAATTCACTCTAAAGTTGTTAGATCTGAACCAAAATTTAATAACAAATCTATCAACAAAATTGAACGAAAAATAACTGATCCACCAACAATCAAAATTATCAAATCGAATTCGATGAAATCGAAACCACTGCATTCGATTAAAGGGAAACATTCACCATTGATCGATGCACAAAAACAATCGTTGTCTTTGTTGGCGAAAGATAGAAAAGCGATAGAAGAAATACAGCAATCAGCGAAGCATTTGGAAGATTCAGCATCGAAATCATTGAAACCATCACAATCTTCGACTCTTCAATCATCGAAATTGCCCATCACATTGAAAGATTTCAACAAAAAGGATTTTGTTGAATCTAAATCATTTGATAAATCTCAAATGCCAACGAAATCTTCTCAACCGAAACAATTGCCATTATTGGCAACGAAACCAGTGATTCTAATGGAAGAATCAAAAAAATTGCAGCCTAACAGCCCATATACTAAAGTGTTTCCTAGTGTGAAACTTGAAGAAATGAAACCTAAAACGATTATCGATTCGATGCCATCACCGATAAAGATGGACAAGACATCGCCATTGCTTGTACAAAACCATATCGATCCGCAAAACTTCAAGAAAGAGAACAAAATCGATTCAACATGGACATCGAAGGCATGGAAATCGCATGATTTTCATCCCTTAGAGAATGATAAGGTGATGAAGAAATTAGATCTCAAATCTACAACGGAATCGAAATCGATTGAATCACTTAAGAAAACGCCCACCTTGACTTCGGTTATATCGAAATCAACTGAAATCGATCCAAAAATCAATATATTAGAGACAAGAGGAGAGAATCTAATCAAATCTAATGATCCGAAAAGTCAATCTTAATTTCTAAGTTTCTCACCAACCCAGAGAGAGAGAGAGAGAGAGAGCTCGATTCTCGTTCCTTATATCATCATCATCATCATCATCAACATCAACAACCTAGGTTCTAGGACCTAGATTCTCTTTTATAATTACTTTGAACTTCTAGAGATGAATTAATTATGAGAAAGAGGATAAATTATGATTATTTTATTATCATTATTAAGATTGAAATTAATATCTCGACAACTTCTATATTAAGTTTTAATGATTTAGTGATCAAACAACAAACAACTTCTAAGCGTCTCTCTCTCTCTCTCTCTCTCTCTCTCTCTCTCTCTCTCTCTCTCTCTCTCTCTCTCTCTCTCTCTCGGTGAATGACATTAATTTTCAAACGAAAACTTTGATTGTGTTAAAGACGAGAAAATTAATTTAAAGCTTCGAAACGAGAAACCGATGGAATCCCAGGCAACGAGAGAGATAATATACACAAGCTCGAGATAGAATATCTCTAGAGATGAGGAAAAAAAAAAGGAATCCATCTATTGCATTATTAAGGTAGTTAAGAGAGATTGATTTGTAGAGAGCACCAAAATGTCAGTTACCGAACAACAAATAATATTGGTCAAATTGATTGCGTCAGCTTGATGAAACTCTCTCTCTCTCTCTCTCTCTCTCTCCAACATTTTCTCGTTACAATGTTTGATTTTTAATCAGATTTCCAACCGAATAGCCGCCAACTAACTAGAAAAATTATTAAATTATTATGATATATGGTATATGAAAATGGACAATATATTCTCCAATGTTGTCGTTTATCTTCTTTTTTTTTCTCTCTCTCTCTCTCTCTCTCTCTCTCTTTTTTTTTGTTGTAAGCGATATATTTTTGGTACAGAAGAGAGATAGAGAGAGAGAGACCCTAACGAATAGAAAAAAAAATTGCATAATTATAGTTCATGAATCTCACCTCGATTACAATTCTATGTTCCATTTTTCGAATAAGAAAACGCCTAGATTTTTTCGTCCCCTTTTTTTTCTTGATTCCTAAATTAAACTAAATCTCTCTCCACCAAAAGCTATTCAAAGAGATTTATTTGATCTAATTCTATGTTTGCTTTTTTGTCTTTTTTTCGCTCCTTTCTTTCTCTCTCTCTCTCTTTCTCTATCTCTGAAATCAAGCAATGAAAAGAAAAAAAAATTTTTGGAATCCAAAAATATAGTGGAACCAAATGAGACCGAAAAAAATTCGAACATCGAAAGGATTGATTTCATCAAACGTTCTTGATTGATTCTTTCATCACCATGAAATCTTCTCATCGAAGAGAAAGATAGTTTTGCTTTGGTCTCACAAACAAAGAGTCAATAAAAAAAAAAAAAAGGAACAAAACAAACATAAACCTGTTTGATCTGTCTTGATTTCTTTCTCGCTCTCTCTCTCTCTCGTTCTTGATTGACTTCGGCCTTCTTAGAACGCTTGTCCATAGCTAGAGGAAAGAGCTAATAATTTATTCTGCTTGAAACGAACGAAAAAAAAAAACAAGGTGAAAACAAAAGAAAGAGAAAAAGAGAGAGAGATAGAGAGAGAGAGAGAAAGATCTTACGGGGAGGAAAGAAATTTGATCGGTGGTTGTTCATCCACCACCACCACCACCACCACCACCGTCATCAGTATCGACGAAAACCTTAAAAGTAATGAAAAATTTTCTCTTGCCATCGTTGGGAAAGTAAAAACCGACTAACGATAAAGGTTGGGGGCAACAACGAAACTAAAGGTAAGGCGAGAAAGTTTTGCACCACATATCTTCATAATAAAAATGATCGAAGTCCAATCAAAACTTTTTGGCTAAACCTGGCTATGGATATCATCTCACTCTCCACTCTCATTAACCTGTCTTTTTTTTGTTGACGAAAATAAAAAATTTTTTTTTCTCTCTTTTTGGCTCTCAGTCTCTTGCATTATCTCTTTTCTCTCTCTCTCTCTCTCTCGGTTAAAAAATCATTCAATTCATTACGTTTTACAATGCTATTCCAATCATTCGTTGTTGTTTGATATCCTTTTCATATTATTTTTATTTTTGTTAGTGTCACCAAACACACTTGCAACTTGCACTTCCTTGATATTTTAGCCAACAATCTTCGAAGTTAGCTGAATGCAACGAAAAATCAAAAAAACAGCCAAAACAATTTCTCGATTCTCTCAATCAATCAATCTCTCTCTCTCTCTCTCTCTCTCTCTGTGTTGTCTATATTCTTCACTAATAATTAACTATTGTTTTTGTTCAATATTTGTTTCTTGAATTGTTTTTCGTAATAATTTTTTTTCCCTTCTCCTTTTCCTACTCTTCTCAACGATTATTCGTTGACGTTTTTAATCCGATTCGATTCGATTCGAATCGAATTCTTTATCGATTTGAAATCGATCAAACCAGAGAGAGAGAGAGAGAGAGAGAGAAAGAGAGAGAGAGAGGAACGCCATATTAAAACCAAACACCACTAGATTCGTTATCAAACTTTGTTGATGGAATTATAACTGTTTTTCGAACAAATCAACAATCAACCAACAACAAAAACAACAACAAAAAAAGTCAAATTAAAATCTCCCCCCTCCGCTCAATCCGAATAACGGCATTTCAAATCGCATCGCAACCAAATTTGGATACAAGTGTATCGTTTCGAAACACATAACAAAGCAAAAGACAGAGAGAGAGAGAGAGAGAGAGAGAGAGAGAGAGAGAGAGAGAGAGAGGGTTTCGAAAGTGAAAATTAAATAGAAAAAAAAAATATTCATAATTTTAATCGTTTTTCTACTCTACAATTTTTGCTCTGAAAAAATTATCGAATCGAAAGAAACAAAAAAAAAAAAAAATGAAAACAGCGTAGAAATTATTCGAATTTAGCAAACGAAAAGAAAAAAAAAACTGATCTTTTTTTTTCTCTTCGATCAAATTTCGATTTTGATTTAGTTTTTTGGATTTGAATTTCATTAATTATTTTTTCTTTTTTTTTTTTCTTTTCTTTGCTATCGCGATTTGTGTGTTTTTAATTGAGACAACTTTTTTCCCCTACTTTTTTCGCCTCGAAAATTATGCTGAAACAGTTTTGCATCTCAAACCCAAACCTAACCCTTTGTTGATTAAAGTGTGCTGATCTTCGACAATTTATTATTGTTATCTTTTCGAAGTTTCGATTTCACCTCACTTGTTTCTTGTATCTTTCATTTTTTTTTGTTAAAAAAATAAAATTTAATCTTCGTCTGCACTCTGCATCAATCTTATTCTCTCTCTCTCTCTCTCTCTCTCATTCGCTACCTTCGTTTGTGACATCATCAAATCGTTTTGGCTTGTTCTATTCGATCTCTTCATTCGATCTTCGATCGAGAACAAGAAAACAAGCGAAGCGTAAAGGTTTAGTTTTGCTTTGATTCTTTTCGTTTCGATGCTAAATTTTATTGTTTCTAAATTTCTCTATAGCGAAAAGAATCATCTCAATCATATTCTTTCAGTCAAACAAAAAAAAATAAAAAAAAAAATAAAAATGTCCAAATTTTTATGATGAAATGCTAAAGCTGATTAATTATTTTGGACTAAAGAAAACTTAAAATTCTTCAAAACTCTGATCGAAAATGCCTCGCTTACGAACCTTGACCACCGTTCTACTTCTTATCATAGTTCCTAGTCTATTTGTATATTTTTTCTACTACGATTCCGTAGCGAATGTGCAAACAATCCTCACTAGATATCCGATTTCGAGTACCGAGAAAGATAGTCAATTGGTTCGGCCGGTACCCCAGCAACAACCTCTTCAACAGCACCAGCAGCCGGCGCAACAACAACAACAATCGATACAAGAACAAGAGAATCGTCAACACAAATACTCTCCTATTTGGAAACATATCATCAATAGTGCCATGTCTCAGCTAAATCAAAATTATACCACTGTTCCAGGTGGTCAAGAGATACGAAATACTCTTCAAAACGATCTTTCCTATGTCGAGATACAACCCCCACATATACCTGATGAAGAAGAATCAAAAGATCACACCGAAGGTATCGAGATGAAACGACAATTTGTGAAAGATATGATGAAAGAAGCTTGGTTTAGTTATGTGAAATATGCTTGGGGCTATAATGAGCTACAACCGCTAACCAAAGATGGTAAATTGGATTCGATTTTTGGCTCAAGCAAACTTGGTCTCACGATTGTCGATTCAATGGATACACTTTATCTGATGGGTTTGAAACAAGAGTTCGAGATTGGACGGAAATGGATTCTAACACAATTGCATTTCAAAAATGTCGAAAACGAAGTTTCCGTTTTCGAGACCATAATTCGTTATGTTGGTGGATTGCTTAGTTGTTATGCATTCACCGGCGATCTTATTTTTCTACACAAAGCTAGAGAGATTGCAATCGCATTGTTGCCAGCCTATGAAACTTTCACTGGTAAGATCTAATCTTCTTGTTTTAATCAATTTGATTTTGATTTTCTTCTCGTTTCGAATGAAGGCATTCCGTATGGATTGATTGTACCGAAAACTGGCAAAGCACATCATCATACATGGTCGAATGGAGCGATTTTATCGGAATTCGGTTCACATCATCTTGAGTATATCTATCTGAGCGATCTGACAAACGATCATCGATTCAGTGATCGAGTGAATCGGATCCGAGATGTTGTGAACAAAACCGAACGACCTGATGGAATGTATTTGTTGATGATCGATAATATCAATGGAAGATGGACCGATAACAAAGCATCGATGGGCGCCTTAGGCGATAGTTTCTATGAATATCTAATCAAAAGCTATATTCAATCTGGAATGAAAAATCAAAACGCTTTACGAATGTATCTCGAAGCGATGGATGCGATCGATCGATCCGGTATGATCAATCGATCTGCATCGGGCCGTTTGACCTACGTTTCCGATCTGATGTTCGGTAAGCCGACAAACAAAATGCAACACTTGACTTGTTTCGCTGGAGGAATGTATATGCTTGGAGCACATTTTATGCGGAAAAATATTGAACAAAAACAATCGAAAAATCAAACCGATAGGGAACTTCAGAATCGAATCAATCATCACGAAGAGTTGGGTGTGAACATCACCGAAACTTGTTATCAATCGTATCATCAAACACCAACCCAACTAGGTCCAGAATCATTTTACTTTGATAACGAATCCGAAGCATTCAATCGTAATGGAGATTATTATATTTTGAGGTTTGTAACATTCACTTTTCTAGTTATTGATGAAAATTCATCGCAATCCTATCTCTTATGCTAGACCGGAAGTGATCGAAAGCTATTTTATTCTATGGCGTCTAACACATCAACAAAAATATCGTGATTATGCTTGGGAAGCTGCGCAAGCTATCCAACGTCATTGTCGAACCGGTAACGGTTACACAGGCATCTACAACGTAATGAAATCGCCACCGACCAAAGATAATACTCAACAAAGTTTTTTTCTTGCTGAAACATTAAAATATTTATATCTGATATTTTCGAACGATAAAATTTTACCCCTAGACGAATGGGTTTTTAATACTGAAGCACATCCACTGCCGATTTGTGGACGAAACTCTGCCTATCCTTCAACGCTATGCAATCATCACGCAGATTCTTGATCGATTCACTTCACCGTATCTTTGTACGTACTACTTCCGATCGAATACTAACTTCTAATCTCATTCTCAATCTATGATAGTTTTCTGATTGAAAGATTGATTTTGTATGAATTCACAGTTCTTTAATTCACAGTTAACAATTCTATGCAAAAGGAGACGATAAAAAAAAATCGCAAAGAAAATGTAATTAATAACCAAATGTGATATTTTAACTTTTTTTTTTTGTCTGAAATCTATAATTCTCGAGATGAAAATCGATTGCAAATATTATTATCGATACAAATTATTATTATTATTTCAGAAAGAAGAATAATTTTCAATCCTTCTTAATTTTTTTCTTCCCGGAGATCTTGTTGATTGTGTTCGAACTCTCTCTCTCTCTCTCTCTCTCTTCAATTTGTTGATTATTAAACTAAATTATTCGATTCTTGTTGATTCGATTGAATTAATTTTGATTATTTTGTTCCGATTTCTCTGACGAACAAGTCCATTTCGATGCGATGATATCGCAAAAGAATCGAAAAAAATCTTCAAAAAAAATCAAAACTCTTTTATTCTTCATTCTAGTAGCAAGCTATTTGATTGTTTTGATTGCGCTTCGATTTAAATCGACAACGATCGATCGAATCATTGAAAGCTATCGAAATTCATCGCTGTATTTCAACGAGACCATATCGAATGATGGATCGATCGTTGCGGAACCATCGCAACCGAAACGATTCAAATACGTTCGGATTAAGAACTCTTCATACAAACTAAACAAACCGAACGAATCGAAAGAGATCGATGAGAAACGTGAAGTGATCAAAGCGATTATGTTACGATGTTGGCGAGCATATTCCAATAAACATTGGGGCCGTAATGATATTCGGATCCGTTCGGATAGTTTCCGACGAATCAATCTAGATTTTCATTATCCCGATAGCAATCAAAGTTTGACTATTGTCGATGCATTGGATACGTTGTTGTTGATGAATCTCAAAGAAGAATATCAGATCGCACGCGAATGGATTCTAAAAAATTTATCTTTCATCGATTCGGATCAAGTTGTTCCGATTCTACCTACGATCACCAATCTTGTTGGTGGATTGCTTAGCTCGTTTGCGATCACTGGCGATGTTGGATTGCTACGAAAAGCTCATCGAATAGCTTCGAGTATTCTACCGGCACTTCAAAATTCCTGTGGTACTGAAAATGTTTTGTTTTGTTTTTTTTTTTTTTTGGTGTTTTTCTTCCTGTTACTATCTTCCTCTTACCGATTTCTTATGTCTAGAATTATCGAATCTATTTTTCATACCTAATGGAAAAAAACCTAGTGCAGAATTTTATGAGGCATCACTCGCTGATCTAGGTTCGTTTTATTTGGAATTCAAATATCTATCCGATATGACTGGCGATTGGAGGTTCCAGAAACGTGCGTTCCAGATTCGTTCGAAATTGTTACTGATGCGTACCGAAAACAATACCTTCTATGCGAATATCAATGTGAAAAAATGTGATTGGATCAATCAATTGATGACGACAGGAAAAGCTACCGGAAGATTTTATGATTGTCTTTTAAAATCATTCATTCAATCGAACAATACCGATTACAGTGCTTTGAAATGGTTTCTATTTTCGGTACTGGGTATGGAAAGCAATCGTATGATTATGCGGACAGAATCCGGTGATTTTCTCTATCTAACTGAATCAAAATTTGGCCATAACAATCAATTTATGGAGCATTATTCTTGTTTTGTTCCCGGGCTTTTGAAGATCGCTGTGAAACATTTACAAAAACTATGGGATCAAAATCATCAATATTTTTTGATGAATGAATTCAATAGGAAAATTTTGGAACGTATGGATTCGATCGCCGCCGATCTCGTTGAGACTTGTTTTCATGCATACAACTCTACCTATAGCAAGCTGGGAGCGGATTTTTTCTACTTCGGTGAATCGATGCATTTCACACAACCGGAAGGTACTTTTAATGATTTAAGTCCAGAATATATCGAAAGTCTTTTCTATATGTGGCGTCTAACGAAAGATCCAAAATATCGTCGATATGCTTGGAGCTATGTGCAAGCGATCAAAAATCAATCGGAGACCGAGAATGGTTATTTCGGTATTTTCAATGTGAACAATAAGCGAACCATATCGAATGATTATCAGCCAAGCTTTTTCCTTGGCGCAACACTTAAATATCTCTATCTTATCTTTTCAAACGATGCCGTTTTCTCTTTGGATCGATGGATTTTTAATGCAGCTGGACATCCGTTACCGATTTGTGACAAAAACGATGCTTATCCATTGAAATCTTGTACTTCAAAATTTTATTTTTAATTCAATTTCCGATATCGAAAGTAATTCAAATGCCACTGCCAATGGGATTGATTGATTTAATTAAAAAAAAAAAATTGTTTCGTTCTCGTACCGAGTAGAAAACTTCAGTTTTCTTAGACATTTAAAATTGCATCACCAAAACTTCAAATGTCTCCTGTAGTGACAAGTTTACCGGTGCATTCGAAATCATCCCGATCATCGCCGATAAATCCAAATCAAAATTTGAAAAAAGCTTTAAATGTTTCACCAAGTGAATCTTCTCCGAAAGCTAATCCAATAGATCCGACAAAATCGTCGACATTCAATCGCTCTTGGCAACAACTAGCACAATCATCGGTATTGATTTTCATTCCGGTCACAATCACTTTGATTGTGGTCGTTGCATTGGTACAGCTACTATGCATTCAAAATACTTGTAAAAATTTACCAATCGAAGAATTGATTCCGGTATTCTCGCAAACCGATACCAAAGATCTAGGAACGAATACAAAGAATGCATTGAAAAATACTACAATACTTTTGATCTATATTGTTTTCGCCACTTTTCTAATACTTGCATTGATCTATTTCCGTTTCTATCGAATTCTATTCGTATTCGGTATCGTTTTGATTCTTCTTCTCTGCTCGGTGAAAAGTTTGATCTTCTTCAAGAAGATATTTTTCGCTCTAGACCAATCTATCGATATCTTCACTATCGGTCTATTGATTTGGAACCTGATGATCACCGGTCTGTGCACATTTTTTCTTCTCGATAGTCCACTGTTGCTTCGACAAATCTATTTGATCTATATCAGCGTATTGGTTAGTATCTTCATCATAACTCTTTTGGCTCCATCGAACGCATGGACGTTTTTGATCTTCTTAATCTTTTGGGATTTGATTGCCGTGTTGACGCCTTGCGGCCCATTGAATCTGATGCTCGGATTGATTAAGAAACGTCAAAAAATGCGAGAAAAAGTCTATCTACCTCCGATTCTAATCTACAGTACTTTCATCGCGAACGTTTCTGAAGAGGAAGAATCGATCAAAAAAAATCGTTTGTACGAAGATGAAGCTCCGATTGAGAGATCACTTTCGAAAACTAATTCTCTAACAAACGATCAATCGTTGAGTCAAGAAGAATCTCCACCACTAAGACAACGAACAAATCGTCCCAATCTAGGACTAGGGGATTTCATTTTCTATAGTCTACTTATCGGACAAGTCCGTAAGATGTTCAGTTTGGTAACAGTTTGGTTCGCTGGTCTAAGCATCATGAGTGGCTTATTGGGTACATTGCTTTGCTTGTCGCTATTCAAACGTCCGCTTCCTGCTCTACCGATCTCGTTATCGATCGCCATCGTAACTGTTTGGATTTTTAATCTTTGCGGTGAGAAATTCAATAAGAAACTAAACACTCATTTGATTTATATCTAAAATTGAAATTCCGAGAAGTTCAAAACAAACAGCTTAAAATAAAAACTTAGATGATGAATTTTGTTTGTCCAAATGTTTCAATATTTCTATTTCTTCTCGTTTTATTTCGATATATTTTTTTCTATCGAATCCATTTAGGCAATCATTTTTGCTCTTCTTTTGTCGTTGTCTTTCGTCTTCACGAACCATTGATTTGGCTCAACCTTGACCTGGATCTACGTCTCGTTTTTTTTTGTTCGAGACAAAAATAGCTTGTTTGGAGTTGAGAATGAAATAAATAGAAAAAAAAATATTTGATTTAGCTTTGCTGAGCTTTGGTCAAAAATAGAAAATCCATAGATTCGATCCCGTAACCAACTCATTTCGATCGGATCTTTTAATTCGATTCTGATGAATTGTTAAATCCCATAATGATCAATTACAATTAAAAAAAAAATTTCAATCAAATTCTTTCTTATCTTTCGATTTTGATTCCAGAATTACGATTGAAAATTTCCGAAACTTTGAAATTTCATTTGAAAGAATCCGGTCGATGTTTTCGCGCCACTCTCTCTCTCTCTCTCTCTCTCTCTACACACCGATGCTCGGGTTTTGCAACGTATGAACGCAACGTACAATTTTCGATTTGTTTTTCCGTCTGTCCTTTCGGCCGAACCAAAAACCAGTTTTGATTTTTTCTATTCCTACGGAGAACTACGAAAGAATTCGAATTCGAATTCTTTGGAATCCATTTTGTAGCGTAAATTTTTTTTCTTTTTTTTTTTTTGATTTTTTCTAAAAGTTAAAATAAATTTACATTGCTTCATTTTTGCCGCTGCTGTTTCATCAAATTTTTATCTTTTTTTTTTTTGCAGCCAAAAAAAAAGACTATGATTGGAGTCGTTTTTTCCCCATCTCAAAATCTGGTCATTTTGTTCGAAATCGTTTCCTTGCAATAATTATTGATTTGTATCTTTAGAAGAAGATAGAAGCGAACTAAGCGTTCTCCTTCGATCATCAAAAGAGTAATCATTGATCAAGTAATCATTGGTTGAGTTTGTTGACTTCGATTATTTGTTGAAAACAAAAAGGTTTGTTTGATTTATGATAGTTTTTTTTTCTATATTTGATTTTATCATCGAATTCTCATCGGATTATGAATCTATGTTCGATGTTTTCGATTTTTTTGTCTCATAATCAGCTTTTTTTTTCTTCTCTAGTTTGAATGATAAATATTGGATGATTTTTTTCCTCTGTGATCCACTGTCATTGATTACACATCATCGTCAGCGAAATTCAATGAATTAACTAATTAATTAATAGAAGTATAGTGAGAAGCCTTGAATTTTTCTTATGAAAATGAAGAGTCACAGAATTGCATTGAAATAAGCGATGCTTTCGTAGCGGTCTTTTGCTCTCGAATTTATTTTCTTATGGAATTTCGCATCGCTAGTTATTAATTTAGATTGTTAAAAATTGATTCTTATGCTTGGTTTTTCATATTTTAGAATTATTTTTCATGCTTTGCGCTTCTTTTGCAACCATCCTATATTGGATCATCAAAGTGGATAGTTACGAAGTATTTAAACAAAATCATAACTAGAATAACATCGATTTAATAAATCGATTCAAATTTTTCATTGCAGCGAATCTTATCAGATGAAAAATCGAATTGATGCATTCATTTTGAGCTGATCAACACAAAAACAAAAATTTCCCATCTGCTTGAATATCGCAATCATTTGATCATTCTGATCCAGCTAGCCGAAACAAAACAAAATTAACCTAATCGAAAACCTCTTTATCACTTTTTTTCTTGTTGCTGGACAACGATATCCACCGGAACGAATCGATTATTGCTTTTGTTTGGATAATCTCGATTGATTTCAATAATCCTATTTAAATCAAAAATGTCTTCATATCAAAAGTTATCTGATTACTTTGTCGCAATGGCTGATATGATTATGTTTATCTATGGCACGTTTCGTGTGATTCTGTGTCTACTTCATAATCTTTATTGTGTACCTGGATATTTAATATTGAATCTTATTCTCTTGCCATTGAGATGTTTATCATTGCAAACGTATTCGAAAATAGAGAATTTCCTATATTATTCTTTACTCTATATTGTTGGCTGGTGGAGTTACGGATGCGGAATCGTCGTGAATGAACACGGTGATGATATCTATGAATTAAAAAAAGGTAATTGTTGTGAAATTCTAAAAAAAAAAGTTAATTTCTTGATTGATTTTTTCCCAAATTTTTTTTCGGTATAGATCCGAACTCTAAAATAGTTCTATTAGCTAATCATCAATCTACAGCCGATGTTCCATTGATGTTTCAAGCGTTTTCAAGTCGTTCAGAATTTAGTCTTCTTTGGATTATGGATAGTGCTTTTAAATGGACACATTTTGGTGTTGTCTCTCAAGTCCACGGTGATTATTTCATAAGCTCGAAAAAATACACCAACAACAGCATTCTAAATTATTGTCTCAAACCATTCAGCTTGATGAAAAACTTGATAATTATTTTTCCGGAAGGTAGTGATGATAAAACGATTTATAACTCAATTTCGAAATAATTTTTTCTTATAAACCTTAATAGGAGGATTTAGATATAAACGTCTTCAATCATCGATTTCATTCAGCAACAAAAAAAACTATCCACAGCTGCATAATGTAACTTATCCGCGAATAAATGGTTTCAAAGAACTATTATCTCAAGATCTTCAAATAACACATGTGGTAGATTTAACAATCTGTTACGACCATCCTGATACTGTGCCATCGATCATTGATGTGATCAAAGGAACTAAAGCGTTCGGTGTTCATTTTTACTATAAAATCTATTCCATCAAAGACAATGAAAATATTCGCTCTGAAGAATGGCTTTATGAGCTATGGCAAAAGAAAGAAGCACTTTTAAGTAATCATTATCGAAATATTCATAAAGAACAAAATCATCAAGTAAATTTATCAAACTTCGAACAAATTGATACAGAAAAAAACGATTCTTCGATCAACTCAAAAATGAATTTGATTTTTAATTGTCAAAGCAGTCCAGATCGATTGTCTCCTACTTTGAGAAAACGAGAAAATTCATCACCTTTCAAGATGCAACTGGAAAATGGTCGATCTCATTCCAATGAAATTAATCAAAAGCAATCGATTGGTTCTCAAACTATTCAAGATCATTCAGTTGATAGTTCGGATTCTCAAAAGAACGTCGCTGATAATCTTAAATTTCGTTCATATCACTTTTTTAGTGATTTGAAATTCGATCCAAACGATCCTGATCGTCGCTCTGTCGAATTAAGCTTTTGTAAAGTATTAGTGTTACATCTTGGATTTTTCATGGTCTCATTTGTGTTCTGCATCGGTGTTGGATTGATTGTGTCATTTATTTAGACTGCCAAGACAATTATCATTGCAACCGATCTGCTAAATTTTGGAACGAGTTTCATCATAACTAGTCAAACAAAAGTACAAGGCTTTCAATTCAATTCTAGGGAACAAAACACATCGCTCTAATCTCCACTAGTAATCTTAATTCTAAATTTTTTGTTCCTTTTTTACAACACTAAAGCTCAATAATTCATCAAACGAGATTGCGAACAAAAAATAATTTTCCTTTTTTTTTTTTGGCTACATCTTTTTGCGAATCGACGAACAAAATATCTAGAGAAAAATGTGATCCAAAAAAAAAAAATTCATTTTGAAATCTTTCTGAGAATGACCTAGAAAGTATTTTGTCAGATTCTATCTCTTATTTATTTATTTTCGAAGCAAAAAAAAAACAAAAATTTATTTAAAAAAAAATTCTTAGATTTAAACACTGACTTGAGTTTATTTTGGGTTTATTTACAATGAGGGGAAAAAATTATTTGACTTATCCATTATCCAACCGGAACTCGGCCATCAATCACAGAGATCTATTCTTTCTTTTTTTTTTCTAAGTTTTAGATTTAAACTCAACAAAATCTTCGTTTTTATCTCCATCGAATTTCTTATCGAATCGTAACGAAAACGATACACCACAAGAACAATTTTGATCAGCGTATGGATTATCTTTGATACAGAAACCGCTTCGAATGAGCTCATCTTCGAAATCCACTTTAGATCCATGAAGATATTGTAACGATTCCGAATCGATAACTACACGTTTTTCGAATATCAAATCTTCTTCCTTATTGATATCGGTTTTTTTGTTCACAGAGAAATTATATTCGAAACCGGAACAACCACCTCCACGAACCTCAACACGTAGAATTTCATCACTATCAAGAACTTTCTCTATCCTTTCGAGACATTTCTTTGTCACAATGATACTATTCGATACGATTTGATTGTTTGTTGATTCGTTACGTTGAATCACATTAAATCTTTGCATTCTCTTCACATCGAACAATCGTATTGAACGATCGATTTTGAAAGATTTTCTCAACAATTTTCCAATCATAATTTCAAATCCTGGATTAATTAATTAATTTAATTTTTAATGAATCCTGGAGCGAAATCAAAATCCATCTCATACCTGTGTGATACGATTGGAGTGTAAACAGCGGATTCGTTTCTATTCGTCGAACAGAAATGATTGCGGTGTTCTCTGCAACTCAAAAAAAAAAAAAGCCAGCCCTCCAATTGCATATTCTTTATCCACAATACAAATTAATTTAAGATGATTTCAGCAACAATTATATCCCTTGTACAGTAATATTCTCCCCAGTGGCGCAATTGGTTAGCGCACGGTACTTATACTGACAGTATTTAGTGAGCTATGCCGGGGTTGTGAGTTCGAGCCTCACCTGGGGAAAATAACTTTTACATTTTTTTTTTTACTTTTGTTAATCATTGGTAATCGATTTTTGGATCCGAAAGAAAGATGGAAGACGCTCGAAAGACGAATTTTTCGTCTCGCGTTCTCTTACTCAAGATGCTTTCGAGAGAATCTTTCAAAAAAAGATCGGTGTTTTTTTTTTCCACACCGAGAGCTATTCAATCGAATTCGATTTATGCTTGGATCAAAATTTGAGCTTCAAACTTTTATCTCTATGCTATGCTAATTACGGATCCTAATGAATCTGAAGAAGAAGAAGAAGAAGAAGAACTTAAAGAACTATTCAGAAAGACAGAAAAAAAAATACTCTGGAACATCAAACAAAACGAAAAACGAAAAGGATAGATATCCTTCTAGAGCATAGAAATTAGATAGAAAGAGGAGCTCTACAAAAGATACCCTATAGAGAGAGAGAGAGAGAGCGAACGAAAGAAAGAAAGAGGAGAGATTCTATCGAATCAAAAAAATAATACTCGATCAGAACAGATGTTTTTTTCTTCGATAAAGAGAGTGAGAGATTCTTGTTCGAATCAGATCCAAAATCAAATCATTTCAAGATTTCAAATCTCTTTGTTTTTTTGTTTTCCTCACTTTTATTTAGTTTAGTTACTCTTTCTCTCTCTCTCTCTCTCTCTCTAAATGGAATGGAAAAAAAATGTGATAATAATTTTCTCTCTTGAACGATAAAATTGATTGAAACTTGAATTTAAATCTTGAATCCAAAATCGAAACCGAATGAATCAAGATCAAGTGAAATGTTTATTCTAATAAGCTAATCCATCAATAAAAAAAAATTTAATTTCCAATTGATCTAAGTCAAACATCATCCGTTTTTTTTGTGCTATCCGTTTTTGTTTGAAATTAATTCTTAACTAAACTTAAACCTCTACCGAATCATAAACAATTTTCTCATTCTGTTTGGTGCAAAAACGAAATTCCAAATTCAAAACATTGAATGAACAAATTGAATTCTTTTTTGGATTAAAATTTATCGAAAAGAAAAAGAAAAGAAAAGAAAAGAAAAAAAAAAAATGAATTAAAATGAAAATAAAAAATAAAAATCTCAACGAAATATTTTGTTTGATCGAGAAAATCGAAATGCTTCGATGTTGGTGGTGATAGTGGTGATGGCGTCGACGATATCGTGACGGTATCGAGGAGCTAATGTATAGCAAACAAAAACATAATTTCATTCGAACAAAGCAAAAAGAGAGAGAGAGAGAGAGAGAGAAAAGGAACGAAAGAATTTCAAGCAAAGTTTTCCTCTTGAATGAAACCGTTCAGGCGGACCAAAAAAAAAAAAAAAATACTCCAAAACATCCAAGAACATCCATCCAGTTGACAGAGGAGAGAGAGAGAGAGAGAGAGAGAGAGAGAGAGTGAAAAGTGGTAGTGAAATAACATCACACTCACACCAACATCAAACAAAACTTCAAAAAAAAAAAATTTCTTTTTTTTTTTCTCTCCAACCAAAAAAGCTAACTCTCTCTCTCTCTCTCTCTCTCTCTCCTAGCTTCCATTCTATACACTCGATCATTCACCAGATGAAACATCTTCATTTTTTTTCTTTTCTTTTTTTGTTTTCATTCGTTTCCTCTTCTCTTTAGGTTCCAACACACACACACACACACACACACACACTCACACACGCACTCATCTAACTTTGGTTCTGGTTGTTGTTTGTTATGGAATTCTGTTGGTACTCGAATTCCATAGCAAATCTACAATCCGTTTGGATCTCTCTCTCTCTCTCTCTATGTGTGTGTTTGCTTTTCGATATTATTTACTTTGATTATCATCATTCGACCATCATCATCATCATCATCATCAGTACTAATCGAACTTAAAATATTGTTTCTCTCTCTCTCTCTCTCTCGATCTCTCTTCGGTCTCGATCTTAAAGATTTCTTCTTCACCACCACCACCACCCATTACCATCACGAACATTATGAAATGTTTGAGATCATCACAACATTGGATTTGAAGAAAGAATCTAAAATATAGAAAAAAATAGAATCGAAATCCAAAAATATATGATCTCAAAATCCAATATGAAATAATATAAAGTCTGTGCCTTGTGTATGTATGTGTGTGTAGGTGTGTGTGTGTGTCTCTGTTGCCATCAATCACTCATCATCATCATCCGGATCGTTTTGAATCGAAATTATTCAACCTGAATCCGATTCAAAGCAAGTAAAAGAAACAAAAAAAAGAAAATGTTTAAAATTCTATGCTTTTAATTTTTTTTTCTTCTTCCTCTTTGGATTATCTTTCGATTGTTTCATTCAACCACAATGATCCATTATTAAACATCAAGGGAGAGAGAGAGAGAGAGATCCAAGAAAAAAAAACTGATCCAAAACCCTAGTAATAAATCGTTTCGAATCGAATCGCTACGAATTTCGATTGAAGAATCTTCACAATTTCCTTCAAATAGTTCTTCTCTCTCTCTCTCTCTTCTCAAACGATCGAGAAATTTTATCGAGCTTTAACAAAATCGAACGAATAGTACTTTTTTTTCTTTTTTTTTTTTTGGATTTGAATAATTAATGTCCTGGTCTTGAGAATCGTCTCGATTCGTGTTCGTTTCGATGTCGCTTTCGATGTTTATAACGAAACAATCTTGAACCTAGAAGACCTAGTTTTCTCTTTTAGCTTTGTTGTTTTTGTTTTTTTTTTTTGAAACAATTTCTATGATTCATAATTATAGTGTTCGTATAGAAATCGAATGATAGATGTTCTATCTAACAGTTTCTCGATTTTCCTAAAGAAACGATTGGGTTGGGTCCCAAATTCTTCAATTGTGTTCAAATTCTTCTTCTAGCGATTTTTGATTTTCGTCCAAAAAAAAAAAATTATCGCTAATAATCTAAGTTGTATGTTTCTGTGTGTGTGTATTGTGTGAGTGTTTTGTTTTGTTTTGTCTTTTTTCGTATCGATATCTGAATGATTTTGCTACAAACATAGGGAAATTTTCAACGCTCGATTTACTTTCATCACTCATTTCTATCTTTTCTCATTCGCTTCGATTGAATTCGATTGCAATTTTCAATTTGTTATTAACATCATCATCATCATCATCATCATCATTTTTTTTCTGGTGCTGGGTTCTGATTTTGATGTTTCAACTCATCTAGGTCTATTATTTTTTTTTTCGATTTTCGCTTCCACTGTAATGTGAAGGCGAGAGAGAGAGAGAGAGAGAGAGAGAGAGAGAGAGAGAGAGAGAGAGAGAGAATCTATAAATCATCACAAAAACAACAACAAAAAAGCTAAAAAAAAATGGATGTTGTCAAGAGATCGATCTCTTCATCCGTTTGTCAACAAGCGACGACATCGATAAACAACTCCTCCAACAACACCAATATGAACAGTATTAACAATATCATCAATAATGGCAATCAAATCATCACCAATAATTGTAATAATAATAATAATAATAATAGTAGTAATAATCAATTGCATTCACAACATCACCACCCTTCTAATCATCAAGCTATACGTCAGACGACAACATCATCGACTTCCGGCGTCTCAATGTTCTCGCCATCATCGACGACAGCCTCGAGCAATACGAAATTTCTTAATAGTAACAATCTGAACGGTTCGAATCAAAACTCTTGGTCGGAATTTCCTTTGCCGCCTTCACATTTCGATGATTCAAGTCCGACACATAACTATGTTAAACCTCCGGCACCATTACCACCGCCTTTGATGCTTCAACAACGTCAACAACAACAAAACAAATGTCAATCTAACTATTTGAATGAAATGTTTCATCCGCAATCTCCTGGACCATCATCATCGTTGGCTGCATCGACTTCGATCTCAGAGTTTAGCAATACCAATAGTTGCATTTCGTCGGCGTTCGAAAACGCACAACAACAATTGAATTATCATCATAATCTAGCTAGCGTAGCACCTTCAAGATCACAATGGTATCATGGTCGATTAGATCGGAAAGCATCAGAACAACGACTAATACGATCAAATCAAGCATCATCGTATCTGATTAGAGAATCGGATCGTAAACCAGGCTCCTACGTTCTCTCGTTTCTCGGTCGGACTGGTTTGAATCATTTCCGTATCACTGCAATCTGTGGCGATTATTATTGTGGCGGAAAACAATTCAATTCGTTAGAGGAATTGGTCGGTTTCTATACAGTCTGTTCGGATCTTTTGAAAAATGAACGTCTTGTGATGCCAGTTCCTCCACCCGAACCGATTCGTAACCAAGATCGGAGAGTTGTCGCAATCTTACCATACACCAAAATGCATGGAACCGATGAATTGAGCTTCAGAAAAGGCGATATTTTCATCGTCCATAATGAGATGTCCGATCGATGGCTTTGGTGCACCAATCTACGAAATCAAGAATCTGGATTGGTGTTTGCCGATCTCGTTGAACAAGTCGATGATGATACCGATCCGAACGAAGTTTATGGTTGGTTTCATTCGAAAATCTCCAAAGAAGAAGCGTTCGAAAAATTGGCCCGTACTGGTCCTGGTTCATTTCTTGTTCGTCCTAGTGACAACTCTCCTGGAGACTATTCGATATTTTTTCATGTCGATAACTCTGTACAACGTTTTCGAATCGAAAAATATGGTGATAAATATGTGATGGGTGGCCGAGTCTTTCCGACTCTTGAAGCTGTGATTCTTCGTTACAAAGAGGAACAGATTGTCGAGGGACATCGTCTACTGAAGCCTGTAATCAAAGCACCATATGAGACAAGATGGTCGGCAAGTCGTGCTGAAGAGTTACGATCGACAGCTGCCGATATCTATGCAACGATTAGAGAGTGTAGAGAGATGGCTCAATCGAATCGTGAAGTGAAAAAACGAGGCTTTTTGCTAAAAAAAAGTAATAAATCTAAAAAATGGAAAAATCTTTACTGTGTTCTCGATGCTATCGAATCGATGATGTATTTCTATGAGAGTCCTAAACGTGCACGTCCCAAAGCGATCGTTCATCTTTCCTATTCGGCTCTCTATATGGTACATGATTCGCTATTCGATCGATCTAATTGTTTTCAACTTGTAGAACGAACATTACCTTGGTAATTCGAAATAATGACAATTATCTTTACTAGCTCTAACAATATTATTCAAATCTTTCTCAAAAGCATTTCCACAATCTACTATCTTTGTCACAATGACCAAGATCAAGCTCAGGAATGGATGCAATCGATTAGACCACTTTGTTCACCGAATTTATCGGCAGTGAATTCAAGAATTTTCCGAGCCGTTCATGAGGATCCACATTTTGGGACTGCTGCATTTAATGGGAACAATGTTAAAAATTACGATGATGAAGCTAGTCCAACACGAAATGGTTGTTGTCAATCGAAAACGGCGAAAGGTTTCTCTCGTCTTCGTTCATTGTATATCACAATGTTTGAAGCACATCGTCTTCCGGTAAAAATTACACCACATCCGTTTGTTGTAATTTCCTTAAATACGGTTCGAGTTGCTCGAACGTCGGTCAAATGTCCTCCTGATCCGATTTGGGAAGAAGATTTTGTTTTGGAAGATATACCAGCCGATGTGAGTCATTTCAAACTGACACTTTTGAACAAAGGAAAACGTTCGAAAGATTCGGAATTGGCTGAGATCAATGTCGAACTAAATCGATTTCATTCGGGAGAGGAATTCGAAGATTGGCTACATTTTTCCGGCCTAACATTACCGATTCGTGAAGATTGGGGCTCGGTACGAGTTCGAGTAAGATTCGTCAACGAATTGATAATGCCTTTCGCAGAATATTCTCCACTAAAAGATCTTCTACTTGGTGATGATCTTGAAGTTGTTGCTATTTGTGAGCAATTCTGTTACAATGACCGGTCTACGTTAGCATCAGCGTTGTTGAAAATCTCCCGTTATCAACATCTCGAATGTCATTTGATGAAATCATTGATCGAACGAGAGATACAATTGGAAACAGATGTAATCGAAAAAAAAAGAAAACAATTTCCGATAAAATTTTAGATTGATTTCTAATTGATTTTCTTTCCCCATAGGTATCGACATTATTTCGATCGAATTCCGTGACGACCTCGTTAATCGATCAATACATGAAAGCAACTTGTCATAATTTTCTTCTCAAATCCTTAACCGATCCGATTCATAGAGTTTTAGATTCAAAAGTTAGTTTTGACTAATTGCAAAATTCGATCTTAATCATTTGATTCTTGATTTCATTTTCTCATCAATCTATCAATAGACTTCGTGTGAATTGAATCCAGCTAAACTCGATTCACCAACGGAAGCATGTTCGAATGCCGAAAATTTGCTAACGATTTTGGATGCGATCGTTGATGTGATCTTTGCTAATGGTAACCACTGTCCACCAACGATCCGTTTCATTTGTTCGACGATCCAGGCGGATGTCAATCGAAAATGGCCAAACGATCACTTAGTACGTACGAGAGCAGTCAGTGCTTTCATTTTTCTACGACTAATTTGTCCGGCCATATTGAATCCAAGACAATTTGGTTTGATTTCAGGTCAGTTTCGATCATGATCCGATTTAATTTCTAATTTTTTTTTCTATTCTTACTCCTATTTTTCTGTTCCGGTTCCGTTCACTGAACAAACAAACAAACAAACTAAACAAACAAAAAATTAGAGATGCCATCCGAGACTGCACTTAGAACATTGATTTTGGTCGCAAAATCATTACAAAATCTTGCCAATCTAGTGGAATTCGGAACGAAGGTTTGTTGGAGCGTGAAAAAAAAAGCGTAAAATCTTACAATCATTTCACTTTTCCTAACCAAGCATAGAAGATTATTCTCGATTATTATTATTATTATTGTTATTCTTGATCTTCTTTTTTTTTGTTTCTTTCATTTCGTCTCAATTTCGTTCTTATTTTTTTTTTCACTCCAAAGCATTTGCTTTCCAAACAAACTTAAGCTAATCAAACGATTATCTTCTCTTCTCTTCTCTTCTCTCTCTCTCTCTCTCTCTCTCTCTCTCTCTCTCTCTCTCTCTCTCTCTCTCTCTCTCTCTCTTTATTCTATCTTTCTTGTTTCTTTTGAAACATCACGAAATCAATCAACGTTTTAAATATTCTCATCACATCTTATCTGCTAAATCGCTTCTTCTAATTCTTTTTCTTCTTTTTTCTTTTTCGCTGCTTTAATACTTAATTTCCGCTAACTTAAACTTTGAACTTTCGATGATTTTGAATCTTTGACAAACTTTAAAATGAAAAAAAAGAGCATTTTCATTACACCCGATCGATTCGAACCGCCTCCACCGCCTTGTGTCAAACGGGTAATCGAAATTGATTTCCATTCTCAAAACAAATAGCATTAAGAATTTAGAAAAAAACAAAAAAAAAAAAAAAATATTTCACAAATTGATTTCATTTGATCAGCAATCGATAGATTGCTAGCTAATTTCGCTTCGTTTCATTTCAATCAATCATTGCAAATATGCATATTTTTTTTTTCTTCTTTCACCAAACAAAACTTTTTAAAAATTCAATTCAATCGATTTGATTCGATTTTCTTCCATCTCGATACACAGGAACCTTGGATGGAGGTTGTCAATCCTTTCATTTTGAAAAACAAATCACGTATGATCAAATACATCGATGAATTGGCTAGCTTCAATTCGGCTACATTGAATCAATTGGAATCGGATCTAGTGATCAAAGGGCAACCGGATCGTGAGCTAGCAACGATACATTCGATGTGTGAGATTCATCTTGCACAAATCCAACAACAAGCACATAATAGAGTAAGGACATTAGGAATTGATTGTATTCTCTACCACAATCACTTTAATGACAATGACCTTTTTTTTTCTTTATTTTTTTAAATCTTCACTCACAAGGCTACATTGAAAAAATTGGCCACTGTGATCGAGATGCTGACCGCACATAAACAAAAATACTTGGATATGGTTTAATAAACGGATGCGGAAATCGAAATCTGAAATTTTTTTTTTTACTTTGTTTTTTTTCTCTTTTCCCTTTTCTCGCCCGAAACTTTTTTCTTTTCTACCTCAGTGTTCTTTTCTAATTGATACCTTTTCTAATTGATAATTAAAAAAAAAGTTTGCCAATCAATCGAATGAATCAATAAATCTGTTTTTATTCGAAATCTAGAAAATTCTTGTTTTTTTTTACAGGAATTCATTTCGATCTATTTTGGTAGTTGAATCGATTCTTCTAGACCGAATTCTCTGTTCTTCTAGATTCGGATTGATTCTGATCTGAAGATTGTTCTTCTGAAATCTCAGCACTCTCTTCATCACCAAAGTTTTCCTCAACAGTTTGGTTATCATTCTCATCATTCGAAATTGGAAAAAAATCTTCGTTAGGATAGATTTTTTTGAATATTCTCTCTGCTTCTTCAACAGCTTTTTCGTAGTTGAATTCGTTCAAAGGCGATGAAATCAATTGAACATTGATTGGAATATTTGCATTAGTCATTGATTGTCTATCAATGATGATTGTGTTGTAGTAAATTGAGACTAAAATGCGCCCAGATACTTCTTCAGGCAAATCATTGTCTTCAGATTGCTTCCGACTAGAATGCTGTTTGAGAGCCAAAATTTTCTGAACAATCGGTTCCAAATCTCTTCGAGCTGTTTGATTAGCCGAAGAGAGACACCAAAAATATTGCAAATAAAATGATTTCGGACAAACACGGCTAGAGTAATCTGTCTCGAAGCAATAAACTGAGCGATCGTTTTTGCAGAAGTTTGATGGCAAATGAATGAAGCAAAGATTTCCGTTCTCGTCGCCATTGTCCATTTTTTTAATAGATCTAGTATTCAGAATTATAGCTCGAGATATTCTCTGTTCATTAGTGACTTTTGGTTCACGCGTTTTTTGACCGATTTCATAATCAGTTACTAAATGGCCGCATTTGATGGATTTTCCATCTACCAATATGGATTCGATTCGATTAGATGGCCGATCAATAACAGCTCGTTGTATTTCTGCTCCCAAACAATAGACGCCACCCCATACAGCACCATACCGACAAAACGCTTGAATGATATCTTCGGAACCATATAATGGAAATAAATATGGTCGATCACAAAAACGACCGAAGGATTTGAGAAAAACATTGATCCGCTTCAATGCATCACCAACTTCGATTGGATCTGTGTGCATCAACAAGGTGTTAATGATGAATTCTCGAAGCTTATCTGTTAGGTTTTTTTGTCGATGCAGAAATTGCGTGAAAGAATCGTTAATGCTCGATTGGAACCAATCGCTGTTGCGATCAAGCTTGTAGCATTTCTCTAGGAATGACATAAGATAGCGTTTCTCTAATGGCGATAGTATTGTCGATCGGAAAATATCACTACGCGTACAAGGAACTTCTACTAAATCATCTCGTTCCTCGTTATCATCGGAATCATCTTTCAGTTTGATTGGTGTCAAAAGTTTTGAGACTTTTTTGAACTCAATGTATCGTGTAACTTTAGAATCGAGTAGAATTTTCACTAATTTTTCATTGGACAAGATGAGCTAGATGGAAGATAGAATTCGATTAATTCTACTAGTTTGACTTTACAAATGACTTACTCTTGGACAAAGATCAATCATGAACATATTATCGATTCGGTTGAGTTCTGAGTATCGATCTTTAAATTCTTCTAGCAATATTTTAGTCTGGTCTAATGGCAGATCATTATTGAATTTGTGCAAAAATTCATCATAGAATTCATCGAGAAAGATTTGAGAACAATTGTTCCCTAGAAGATGTGAGAAAAATTTCTGACATCGTAAACGATCCTCGAAAACATCGAAATCAATCTCAATGTTTTCGATGAGATTCGGTCGTTTCATTATAAGTGAAGACTTTGTTCCAGGATCACCGCTACATTCGTTTGATGTGATTTGATCATTCATCTCGATTTCGGTACAGTTCGATAATTTCCAAAGTAATAAATCGAAAATTTTCATCGATCGCCATTCTTTTGCATAATGTTTTTGCGAATCCAAATGAAGAATCTTCTTACCGATCCGAGACATCGCAGCGGATATCAGTGCGGAAACAAGATCCGTTCCGGTCAATATCACATCATAGTGGTCATCGAATTCTTTGGCCATAGTTTCTAAATCCAAGGTATTCTGGAGAAAATTTAGAATCCTCAAAAAAACAAAACAAAGTATTACGCAATAGTTTTTCATTGGATCTCGAATCCGATCCGAGCCTCAACACCATCTATGAACGGAAAAGTATCCACCAAAAAAAAAGCCCATCGATTTTAATCGCGTCCTAGATATCATCTCTTTTCAACAAAAAAAAGGGGGAGAAATTCAACGAGAGGAGTTTGAGGTAGAAAAAAAAATCTGAAGAAAAACAAATTTAAAAATTTTGAAAAAAAAGTCTTCGAAAACATCCATTCCAATCTTTATCCGCTTAATCTTTTCGGCGATATTTTTTTTGGTTTACGATTAAAGATAAAAACCTTGCTCTAGATTTTTCAATCGAATAACGTACATTTCATTCGATGAAACAACCAAAAAATAATAGAATTTATCTATAAAGATTCGTTTGTGTTTGTGTGTGTGTGTGTGTGGTGTCCATCCAATCATCGTAATGATCTTATCATTAGGACTAGAGATAATCTTTACCGAAAAAAAAACGGAACAATGAAGCAGATAGAAAGAAGAAAAAAAGATAGCAAAGATTAACAAATAGATCGAGGTGTTGATCAGCAACAACAATTAAATTTCCAGAAATTCTTTGATTGAATTGAATAAATTCGAACGAAAAAGAATCGAATATGATCTAGTGTGCAAAACTTTTATGATCGAGGTCCGATTTCGATCGGATAGATTATCATTATGTTAATGTCAAGCGTTATCAAATCGTTTAGAGACATTGAATGACATTAGCTATCGCTGATTGTGGAATCGCATAGAAATCTAGACACTACGATAATAGAATCATTGAATAATATTAGTATGGAATGAAATGGAATGGAATGAGACCAACAACATCACTAGAACATTGTCATTTTCGAACGTTTTAGCAAAAGAAACAAGAAAGATTTTTTTGAATAGATTATTTTCTCTGATTTCAATCTCGGACCAAAAAAAACAATGGAAACATTCAGAGCTTGATGATTGGGACCTTCTTTCTTCAAGCTATCTACAAGAATTATGTTATTCATTTCTCTACCTCACTTGTTGATGAAAATTTGGTGCTTAAAGTTAGAGAGCTAGAAAGAGAGAGGTAAAAGTGGAATTGGATTAATCATAATCATAAATTCATCAATTCAATATCTCCCTTGAATCTTTTCAAACCAAACCAAAAAAAATAAAATAAATGAATGAATGAATTAATAAATGGTTAGGTTTGTGTTCGGTCGATTGAATTCAAAGAAATCTGTTGCTCGGAGAAATAGAAACAACCCAAAAAAAAAAAAACATTAACCACAATCAAGAAGCATTGGCATCCACCAGAGAAGAATGCAAACAATGAAATTAAAATATAAAAAAAAAGAAAAAAAAAACATTTTCATTCATATTCATTCTCTCTCTCTCTTTCTCTCTTTAACTAAATAAGCACAAATTATTGTTGTCGATCTCGCCAAGATCGGTCGAATACGAATTATATAATCATCATCACCATCATCATCATCATCAAGGAGTTTGTTTCATCATTCAAGGCATCATCATCGCTGACATAAAGACATTAGCATATGGGGAAGCAATAATCGCGCAACCAACCATCGTCAAATTTAGACATTCAACCCGTTTGGAAAAAGTTTTCAAACGCCACCACCAAGCACTAAAAAGATGGTTTATCGCCATCATAAAACATCGCCACAAATTTAAGCAAATAGATCGAAGAAGATCGTAACGAAGCGACATGAAACAGCGATCATCAAAGGGTGATGGTCATTTACGAAACGAAATTTTTTTATGCTTTCTTCTTCTTCTTCTTCTCTTTCTTCTCAAAAAGGAAGTCCAATCTAAATTGAAATCCAACGAGAGAATGAAATTTTTGAATCTTATGAGATTTTAAAATTATCTTATTTTGTTGGGAAGGGGGAAGGATTTCGTGAAACATCTTCAACACAAACACACAAGATGAAAATGGTCGATTTTTTTTTCTCATGAAGACATTCAACGTTATCAGATTCGAATTCGATTATTTGCTGGATTTTTTTTTTTGATTTGTTGATGTCTTCTGCTTTGAGATGTCAAAATGATCACAACATAGATTATCCGATGTTTCGAGCGTAATGATTTCATCAAAAAAAAAAAAAAATTCATCTGATGATGATGATGAGTTTGTTTCGTTTCCGATCCATAAAACTGTTGCGATGCCGTAGAGCAACAAAAAAATATTTCCGATCCAAAATCAAAATGTTTCCATACACAAAAACATCGTTAGATGATTTCAATGATGATGATGATGAGATGGTGATATCGAGAGCGATTAAAAAAACTTCTTGAAGTTTGCAGTTCCTTGTTGCCGATGATTGATGAAGATCTCAAATTTTGTTCGAGAAAAAAGGAGCGAGAGTTTTTGAATAATAAAAAAAAACTCTTCTTAAAGCTTTGGATTTTCTTTCAAAGATTTTCCGCCTCTCCCTAGAGTAGTTAATTCATTCAGCATCTTTTTCGATTTTCATTCACCGTTGGAGATCTAGATCTGTGTTGGCCAGTCTTTTTTTTTTCTCAGGAAAAAAAATTGAGAAATGTATTTTTTTTTCTCAAAAAAAAAATTCCAACAAAAAAAACTGGCCACAAATAGTTTTGAATTCACAATCAAATCGATCTAAAAGTTCAAAAAAAAAAAAAAAAAAAAAGAATAGCGAAAAAAGGTTTACCGATGTTGAAGGTTGAGGTTGAAGAACGAAAGTAATGAAAACATTTTGATAATAATAATTCACTATGTTTGGGATAATTTTTTTTTCTTCATTCTGTTTCATCTGATGAAGAAAATAATCTCATTCATTCATTCATTCATTCGAGCAAATATTGTTGGATTTGAGAAGAAAAATAAATAATTTTTGTTTTCTTTTTCTTTTTTTTTTCGCTGCTCTTCATTCCCATCCTTTGTCCTTGATCTTGATCCGATCGAATGCAGTATTTTTTGATTTTGTTGATCTCGCTGAAACGAAAAAAAAAAAAAAAGAAAACGAATTTTCCGAAATTCGACAACATTCGAGAGTCTTTTTTCGAATAGTTCGAATTCGAATTCGAACGAAAAAAAAATCGAACGTTTCGTTTCGAATCGTATCGTATCGATGTTTTCACAACCAGATCAAACCATCTTAAAAAAAGAGAGAATCGAATCGTAGTTAAATTAATTCTAATTAATTCATTTATTCGATGTTTTCTTTTTATTAAAAAAAAAAAATTTTTAGAATCCAAAAAAAGAAATCAATGCTGTGATTGTAAAACGTTCACAAAAAGAGAGAAAAAAAAAATCATTCATTTCATATTATCATAATGCATTTCCGATTCATTTCGTTTCGAAGAGCTTGTTGGTTGGTTTCTGAACGACACCATTTATGATTCTTTTATCTTTGAATGATTCAATCTATCTATGAATCTTTCATTGAAATAAACATTGGAACAAATCGTCGTTGGAATTATGTATCCTAATAAATCTAAGGATTAATCTGTTCCTTTTCATTTTTTAATGCCCGATATTTCAGCCAATATTGAACCTAGTCAGAAATGAGATTATTATCGGTCTAAATTGTCGTTTCCGATCTATCTTTCGTCAATCGTATTGATCTCTCAAGTATTGAAATCATCTCAATTAACCATAAATTAAAGACTGTCTGACAAAAAAAATGAACTGTTTAACTAGCGAAAATCAAGCTAGTGAAATTCGAAATCATCTGCTAAATAGTGTGGCCATCAATAAAACTATCATCTGCATTATCGATTCGCTAACACCGATCATAACAAAGTATTCGTAGCGAAGGTGAAGAATCTACCAAGATTGATTGAGATATTCCCTAGAAGCTAGGACCTAGCTTGCGAAGAAAAACAGTGAAGACACTGTACTGGTCTGTGTGTATGTGTGAAGAGAACCAAATGGTCTGATAATGGTGGTGGTCAAAAAAAAAAGAAAACGAATGAAACAATCGGTGGCAAACGTTTCGGACGAAAAGTTTTCAGTAGATTTAATGTATAAAAGAATAAATGAATGAAAACATTCTTTCGTTTGCTAGTCTCAATCTTCTTGTTCTTCTCAAACACTCCTCTATCCTCTATCCTCGAGAAAAATCATCATCATCATCAACACCAATCCATTTTTCAATGAATTTTCAATCCATTGCTAAGAGTTGATCATCATCGTTGTGCTGGTTGTTGTTACGATCTAAAGACGATTCGACGATTCTAAACATTTTCTCTTCTCTATGTATTGTGAGAAGAGAAGAAAATCATCGACATCATCTCTGACTGCGAAAATAGAGTGAATGAAAATAACAACTAAACCATTGATGATGGTTGTGATGATGATGATGATGATCGCGAGTTGCTTCTATTCGTTCGCCACCATTTAATGTTTGCTTTTAGAAAAACTTTCGATATGAAGAATCAAATCTGGTCTTGGCAAAGATGGTGATTGCTCGGAGCTTTGTTGCAGGTTTTCTTTTTTTTTTCACTTTACGCTGTCGATCTCTTCAGTTTCGATCCTCTTCATTCAAAATTCATTCCATATGGCAAGTGATACTAATATTCTCTCTCTCTCTCTCTCTCTCTCTCTCTCTCTCTTCAAGAAGAAATAAAAAGGTGGAGGTGAATAGTATAGAAATCTCTACGTTACAACAGAGACGATAATGATTAGTCATGAGAGAGAAAGAGAGAAGTTGAACCATCGAACCATCACCACCGAATATATCAGGTCTGATAGTCACAACAAGATGTGATGTTGAACTTGCTTTCGAGAGTAGGGTCGGTCATATACTTTTTATCGAAGGACTTGAAAATCGAGGTTGCATCATCAACAACATCATCATCATCACCATCACCACCGACATCAACAATAACAACAACAACAACAACACCGACATTATCGTCATCTAATTATTACGAGAAGCGAGAGATTGCTTCAAATTCAACATTATCATATCATCATTTTCTAGTGAGTGTTTCTTCGATGCCTTTCTTTGATTGTTCGCTGCAAACAACACACACACATTGTACCATTAAAATCATCATACTTCTATCGATATCTTTTTCTGTAGTAGTTTCTTTCAAAACTTATCTCTCTCTCTCTTTCTCTCTCTCTCTGTTTCGAATACCATTTTGTGAATTGAAGCATCGAAGATTCCGTAGATCGTTCTTGTGTATCAAGGTGTATGGTGAGTGAATAACGAATCAAAAGATAAAGAATAGACAAGAGAGAGAGAAGAGAGAGAATCTCTTCTTCATCGTTCGAAGATTAAAACCTTTACCAACGACTACAACACTGCATTCTTATTATTATTATTATTGTTATCATCAGCATTGCCATTATTAATTCTTCACTCAAAAGATATTGTTGAAGATAATCGAAGATGATTCTTGATTGTTGTTGATTTTCTCTTTATTCTTCTTTCGTTTGGTTAATTTTCTTCAACAATGTTTTCTTGATGATGATCATCTTCATCTTCGATTACTACCACCATATTTTCTTATATTCGATTCGAATAGAGCAAGAGAAAAACCAAGATGACCATCATCTTCTTCACCAATCGTAGAGCTTGTAGAGAGTGGCTACAATTTCACAAAAAGAAGATATTATAAGACATAGAAAAGATGGAGTGAGAGATTAAGAGAGTGAGAGAGAGAGAGAGAGAGAGAGAGAGAGAGAGAGAGAGGAAGATGTTCAAAATTGATATGGAAAAGATGTGGAAAGGATTTCTCGATGGATGGATGGATGAATGAATCATCATCGGTTTCAACATCGACACTAGTTTCAGTTAAACTGTTCCAATCGTTTTTGATTCGATTTCCATTAAGAGATTATCTTCAACCCGAATCATTCAACGATTTTGATATTTTGATCGCATTTGTTGTTACTTCGAATAGAGAAAAACAGCAACAAAAAAAAAACACTAAAAACAAAAACTTCATCCAGATGCTTCGATTTTGCAACGAAATCCAAGAGTGATCCTAAAAAAAAAACTTCGGACCAAAAAAAAAAAATATGTGATCGTTTTCAATCGTCAAGATTTTGTGTTTATGTGGGTGTGAGTGAGTGTGTGTGTTGATTCTTGATGCTTAGATTCGTTCCCATCGACATATCAAACGATTGGTCTTTCAAAACGATGAAACTGTAACGTTCGATAATTTTGATGCAAACTTCGACATAGCAACAAAACTCGAAGCATAGAAAAATTTCGATCGAATATTTCCATCATTTGATTGTTTATAGTTTGATTTGTTTTCAATCGATCAAAAAATTTCTACTCCAGCGAAAAAAAAATTATTTTATTTATTTATTTTTTTTTTCAAACTCTGTTCTATTGGTGCTATTTTCGACCTTGTCGAAATTAAACTCTTTTTGTTTTTAAATGCATTCGACAAAAAAGATACGAATCAGTTCATCCAATCCATCAATCTATTCCGTTTCTTCAGTTCTTCAGTCTCATCGGAAAAGCAAATGTAAAATTCAATTCAATCCAATTCAATTTGATTTCAATTCGAATCGATCTCGGATTTGGATTTGTTTCTATTCTATCGAAATCCATCGAGATCATTGAATTCTTACGAATTCTGGCGATTCGATTTCATTCATTTCTCTCTCTCTCTATCAATCTTTTTCCTCTTGGCCTCTTTTTTTTCCTCTAGTTAGTTAGATGTGTGTGGGAGAGAGAGAGAGACTAGGACGAAACTTTTTAATCAAAACGATCTCTCTCTCTCTCTTTCTAGGCTCATAGCCAGAATTCTTTCATGCAGAATATTCTCTCAATATTGAAGAAAGGATTCTTAATGATTATGGCGTTTGAAAGGATTCTAGTTGTTTTAAATCGTTCAACCAAAACTTCTCTTCCTTAAACTTTGGACAAAAATTATTCCAAATAGGCTTTTTAGCAGAAGAAAAAAAAATATTCTTGGCTCTCACAAACACATTGCCCTAATAGTTTATTAGTTTATATTCAATTCGAATCGGATTCTTTGTTTCAATCTTCCGGTATCATTCATCGATGCGATTTAGAATACAAATCCATATGCTAAATCTATGCCAAACTAATAAGATACAAGAATGATGAAATCGAACCATTAGATTTTCGAGTGGACAGTAATCGATCCATTCAATCATCGAATGAATCATCTAAACAATGTTGATTTGATGATTGATCGAGAACATTCAAAAAAAAAAAAAAAAAAAAACTTTCACAATCAATTGTTGCAAGAAGATGAATATGGCGACAATCTGTTGAATCTTTTGCACAACAAAAACGAGACAATAAAACATATTTTTTTCTTTTTTTTTTTTTGATCTAATATTGTGGTGAAGGAAATGAATAAAGTTTACAAACCAAGCAAACTAGTAAACTTTACCATTCTTCTTCTTCTTCCTTTGATGGAAAAGAGGAACAAACAAACAGACAAACAAGAAAACTTGAAACTCTTGTGGATTTGTGACCCGAAAATATAAAGACAGCAAATTTCTATTTTTTTTTTTTTTCTCTCTCTCTCTCTATCGAAGATTATATCGAAATGTTTGATTTTGTTTTGATGAATTTTGTTGATAGAGAGACTCTTTGACAAAAATCTCAAAGAAGTTATTCGAATAACTTAGTGTTTCGAAGTTTCGAGCCAAAAGAACTCAAAACAACTCTACTCTTTACTTTTTTTTGGATTCGGGAGGGAGGGGGGAGGAGGGAAAAGATTTAAATTTGTTCGGAGAAGGATTTTTTTTTTTTTGATTTGAAAAAAAATAAAAAAAAGAAATTCAATGAATGAATGATTGAATGGATGAGAAGGTTGGGAAAAAAATCATTAGCCGATAAATTGTTTTGGTAAAATTTGTAATTCAAATCTTCCATTCCATCTTTTATCACCATCGAACAATCTCCCATCGTTTCGATCTTCTTCCTATCTCTCTCTTTTGGCGATATTAGGATCCTAAGATCCTATTAGGATCTTTCTCTCTCTCTCTCTGTGTGTGTGTGTGGTACAAAAAAATCATAATTTTTGATAAAAATTTCTTTTCCTCTCGATTGTATAACTCAATAATAGCTAGTGATAGCTTTGAATTTTTTTTTTTTTGCGAAATTTTTACCTTTAGATTTATATCTTTTTCATCTTCATTGATTTGGTTTCTTCAATGGATTCTGTTACGAAGTCCTTATCTCAAAGAGTTATTCATTTAGTAATTCTTGATGTTTTTTTTTTTTTGGCTAAAAACCGATGCTTATCATTCATTCTTTCTTCATTCGATTCCCCATCTCTATGCAATTATCATCGAAATCGAACCAAAATTTTCAAATGCTTCAACAGCCTAATGTTTTGTGTTAGCATCTTTCTTTCAGTCTCTCTCTCTCTCTCTCTCCTCGAATTCGATATCTGATCTTTTGGAGGTTTTTTTCTGTGATCACAAAAAAAAATTTCCCAAATTATCAACATCGAAATATCATTTAGATTAAGATATTAAGAAATTGCTCATCTGTATTGAGAGATTTTTTTTTTTTTTTTTTTTTGATGAAGAAAATTTGATTAATTAAGAGACCGAAAAAAGATTCAAAAAAAAAAGGAAAATATTTCGAAAATTTCTCCAAACTGTTGTTTTTGTTTCCCAGCAATCGTTTTGGCTCTCATCAAAAATTCCTAGATTTTTTCCAACCCCATCCTCTCTCTCTCTCTCTCTCTCTATGCTGTATGAATCGTTTTCTCTTTTAATCTCTATCGAGAGGTGTTTTACAATCTAATCCCCTAAATTATAAAAATATTAATTAATTAATAAATTAATTAAAAATATTGTTTCGCTTTCGATTACGTCAGACAAGTTCATTGTACTAGATAAAGAAGAGAATTTGGAATTTTGAAGAAAATCTAAGAAGTTGAGAGAGAGAGAGAGAGAGAGAGAGAGAGAGAGAGAAAAGGATCAATTGCAATCGATCGCCTCTCTGCGCGAGCGATTATTTCCGATAAAGAAATTTTTTGAATGAGAAATTATTATTATTTTTTTTTTTTCGATTCTCTTTCCAAATAATATTGATTTCAAAATCGATCGATTTCTCTCTCTCTCTCTCTCTCTCGCGGATTGTTTTCGGTTACCATAGAATTTATCGAACCAAATTTTTTTTTGGTTCAACCGTTTCTATTTAGATTATTAGATAGGTATTAGGATGGTAGGTGAAGCCAAACGAAACAAACAAAACCTATTGGAATGTATTGATAGATTTTCGTTAACTTTTCCAATCACTCTCTTCTTTCTTTCTCCCTCTCTCTCTCTTTTTGCCTTTAATCCTACAAATCTTAATCTACTTTTTTTTTTTTGCAAACTTTTTTTTTTTTTTGAAAAGATTAGTTCGATTGATTATCTTCTTTAGAATCGTAGGACAAGTTTTGTACATTTTTCCATTTGGTTTCCATTTGGTTTCCATTTTTCTCCTCTCTATTCGATCCATTTGATTAATAATCTTCGAAAATATTCGATTCGTTTCGTTTTGTTCCAAACTTTGAACTTTGATATTCTTCACTCATATTTTATTCATTTCATTAGAAAAGCTAAAAAAGATGATCTGATTAACATCTTTCCATCGCTATTATCGATTTTGTTTTTTGGTCTCAATGGTACAACCAAAGATTCTTTGATTTTGATGATGATGATGATAAGTTTGAAAGAAGTTTTCGATCCCATTTTGCACACCAAACTTCTAATGACTTTGGGTCTAATTTTTTTTTGCTCGAAACTTAACGTATCGAAACAATAGCATATTAAGCAGATATAAAGTAATGAATCTTCTATTCTTATGAAATATTTAACAACAAAAGTTTCGACTTCTTCAAACGAACGCCTAATGAAGAAAGAGAAGCTAGGTATGATAGAATCTATTCGTATCGAGAGCGAGAGAGAAAGTATTTCGATAGAACTTGTCTTGAACATTTGAATCTAATCTCAATCTTGTCAAAATGATTATAATCTGATGAAGGAGGGGGGGAACAAAATCAAATTCTATTCTCTTGCTGGTCCTGAAAATTTTCTAGGATTCGATTCTCGAAAACAATAAGATCCCAAATCTTCTTCTTCTTCTTCTTCTTCTTTCTCTCTGTGATTCCAGTGATTGATCTTTATCTTTTATTTGCTTTCACTTTTCGATGAATTCGAATCGAATTGACTCATTTTGATAAATTGTCTCTCTCTCTCTCTCTCTCTTTGAATCCTCGAAGTTTTTTTTTGGATCAAAATCTGATCGCTCCTAGCTCTCTTTCTCTCTTTCCCTCCCTATCTTTATGACCATTTTTGAATTGTTTTATTTTGTCTCTTGTTTTTCATCTCTCCTAGTTCTCTAGATCTGATTCATCATCAACACTTGAATGGAATGAGAACATAGACAGAGAGAGACTAAGAAAGAAATGATTATTATCGAGATCATCATCATCATCATATCTTAGTCTTCTTCGTCTTCGTGGTCATAGTCTCCGTATTTCTATTCTAGATTTTGGATTTCGAAAATCGAAAGTGAATCGCTTCCTTCGAATCCTTTTGCATACAAACATCATCCTACTTAATTCCACTCTTAATTCCAATTCAATCAGCTCTCAATTTAGCTTTTTCCACTTTGAATTCTCTCTCTCTTTTTCTTTTTTTTTTTTTTTGAGAAACTTCTTAAGATATTCAAATTAATTGTCTTTGTTTTTTTTCAATCTCGTTTTTGTTTTCTTTTCTCGTCCCCGTTTCAATAGCAACAAGGTCATCCGGTTTTCGAAATTGAGTGCACTTGCGAGATTCAAATTTCAACGAATTTTAATTCTTCGGAATCGGGTAATTATATTTTGATCTTTTCGGAATTTTTTTTTCTCGAAAAAATATAATTCTCATTAATTTCCATAATTTTTGCTCTCCGAAATAGTTCCGTACGAATTCGAACAAAGTAATGTTCGAAAGCAATGTGATCGATTATGAAAGATACATATTTAATGTTTATCGATATCGATCATCGAAATGATTTGGGCCAAAACGATAATACTGTTTCGAATCGTACACAATCATTGAATCGGACAGAGAATGATATTTTGAACGATCAAATAGATCATACGTTCGATCATCATAATCATCATAATCATCATCCTCATCATCATCGTCTTAATTTGAATCAACAATACCCCGTACCATTACCACCAAAACCACCACCATCATCATCATCATCATCATCATCGTCATCTTTATCATTGCTGAATGAAAATAATTTTAAAGATTTAAAATCAGATCAAACTTATCGATTTGGATCGTTTTACAAAATAAATGAATCGAATACTGAGACTAATAGTGAGAATTTCGTCCCTAAAAAAGCTAATCATTCTGAAGATTCTATTGAAGATTCAAGAACTGAATCCAATCTAAACTTCGAAGATAATCGCAATGTTTTATTAATTTCGAATTCGAAGAGAGAGGCATTGAATGGTGTTGAAGTTTCGCAAACATCTTCAACGAAAAATTTCACTTCTCAACGAAATCCATACGTTCAGAATTGTTTCTCCGATGATGAAGATGTCTCATCGATTGTTTCGGCTACAAAAACAGTGGTTAAAATCTCATCATCGACAACAACATCAACATCAACAACAACAACATCATCATCGATCTCATCTACGACATCGGATTCACTCTCATCCTCTTCGATTATCGAAAATATCAATCGAAATGATCATCTTGATGAACGATTCGATCATAATCGAGAATCTAATCGAATCATATCGGAAGAAAATGATTGTAGATTGATAAAAAATCAGCTCCAATCTCAATCATCATCTTCATCATCATCTAATGCCAATCATTATAGTGATCTTATACGATTTAGATCTCAAGAATTTTTCCAAAAACTTTCATCACCGAACCCTAACCACAACAACAACAACAACAGCAACAATAAATCAAGGTGTAATTCACCTGTTCAATCGTTTCAATCTTCATCCGATTGTTCTCAAACACCGATTTCATATAATCATTTTGGTTCACAAGACGATTATAATCGTGAAGAGAAGATTGAATCCAGACGTTTCGATGGTTACAATAGAACATTTGTTGGGGAAAATATTGGAACAAATCCAAGCTTATCCGTTTTGAATTGTCATCTCAACAATCAAAACAATAGTGTTTCGCATCGAAATCCATCAAACTATCGAACCGATCATCTTGATTCGTATAGATCGTTGACCGATAATCATCATCATCTCACAAAGCATTTGCATCTAACATTACCGAAACGAAATCCTCCTAGTCATCAGAATTGTAACAAAACAATCAATCGAAAATTGTTCAACAATCTTGAGGAATCGAGAAATTTTTCCTATTTTCCTGAGAGTCTCAATTATCGTCTAACCTATCCTTCCTCAACGATTTCTTCCTCGTTGATGCGCTCCAATTCTTCATTATCGTTAGGAGTTCATCAACGAACACAACTATATTCAACACAAAAATCTCTTCACAATCCTCATCTTCATCATTTTCTTCATTACAATCATCAATTGATTGATTCGAAAACGAATCAATTTCTATCCGCAGCAGTTTCAACCACAAATCTAACATCGTTGATGTCTGAGAATCGAAAAATTTCGATCGAAAAAGATCGGCATTCAAATCAAACTGATCAATTGAAATCGACTCTAGAATCGAGATTCGGTGTGACCAGAATCCACACAGCCGATTCTTTTGATGGATCTCTAAATGGATCGAATAGATTAGCGGATAATCAATCATCTCGTACTCATCTCAATCCAAACATTCTTGTTGATCATTCGATGATGGTATCGCCATCGATCGATCCGAACGAAACTACCAACAACAACTATTGTCCGACTACAAAAATATCGGTGTCGAATGGTACGAAACTTTTAAAAGTGCCATCCTCTATAAATCTTACACCAACGAAATCGAATTCACCTGCTACAACCGTTTTGATTACGACATCGATGCCTTCAAGAACTCAAGAATTGAACGATTCGATCGCAAGAAAATCGACTATTCTTTCGCTGCCACAAAATAGTATCAAATCGCCGCAAACAAGATCGATTCTAACTAGATCGACGAGTACGGGTTTGGTACCGAATTCCAATAGTTTAATGTCGATTCCGATAAATTCTAGCGATCATAGCTTGTCTTCGAATCCACAACAACAAACAGCAGTCCTTAATCATGCGGAGAACAATTTTATGAGACAGATAGTCTCTAATCCTCATGAACAATACCACAATCATCAACACCATCAGCTTAATCATCATCATCCTCATCATCAGCATCCAATCTCAATCTATGGCCATCCACAACATTATTCAACAACGAACATATCTCATTTAGTCTCGACATCAGCGATGAATACCAACACCAATCATTTATCATATCCACCAAGCTCATCGTCGTCATCATCGTCATCGACGATTCCGATCAATCAAGATATGGTTAGCGATAATCTACTCTACAATCGTACTAATAGACTTTCTGGATCGACTACTTTGAATCATTTACTTGCGGATCAATCTCGTCAATTTCTTTCAACCCAAAATCATCTTGGTCAACCGAATCTGACAATTTTCTCCAATCCATCATCGCAGCCTAGTTATGGAACTCCGTTGAAATCGAAAGCAGAGAGTGCGAACGATTCTTCTTCCATATCGTTTCAAAGAATCACACAACGTTTTCCGACAGCTTCACCATCCGCTCAAGTATCGCCATCATCTTCGTTCATGTCGACATCATCGTCGACGAAAATATCCGACCCACCAACGTACGCTAGAAATTTGCAACAAAATGGATCAGTATCAATTTCGGACAAGGATAATTTTTCCAGATTTCTTCAAGCTCCAAGACAACAGCATTCACAATTATCATCGATGTCTTCGATGCGAAACCCATCTAATCAAATCGAAACAGCAGCAACAGCACTGACTAGCTCGACATCGACAATAACAACAGCATCGACGACGACAACGACTACGACAACAACAGCCACAGTGATCAAACATTGTCCATCGATAATCAATAGTCTTTCTAGAAGTTTTTTCAATCCAACTCATCTCTTCGAGACGAGAAGCAACAAACTTTTTGGTTCGGTCTCATCGATAGATTTACAGGTAAGAGGAAAGAAAATTTTCTCAAAACATTTCTGTGATTCTGATTGAACATTTCTGATTGAGATCTTTTGCGATTGGAGAAATTTCTTTCCAATTCTCCAAAAAAAAAAAAAAAAATTCAAATCTTTTTCCTCCAATAAATCTACGTCCTGGTTGGTTGAACTCAAACGCTTAACATTACATTTTCGAAGCGAAAACAGACGTCTTATTGTTGTTGCTGCTGTTCTCTCTTGATTCCAGAGTTTATTTCAATCCATCTTTCTATCATAGATAAGCATTAAGAGTAAGAGAGAGAGAGAGAGAGAGAGATATTGCATAAGGAGAAGAAAAGATTGGAGAAGTTTTGAGGTTTGCTGCTGCTGCTGCAAGAAACTCAAACAAAAATCTTCCGTTATCGTTGGGGATAATACAGATACTTTGCACAAACTTTTGCAGCAGCAGAAGAAGATAGAGGCACTATCTCTCTCTCTCTCTCTCTCTCGCTTTTGGCTTCAACAACAACACACCACTCTCGCTTATCTAGCTAGAGTGTGTGTGTGTGTTTCTTATAAGATTCTTTTGCCTCTCTCTTGTGGAATTTTATTTTTTTTTTTTTGTTTCGAATCTTTTTCGTTTTTTTTATTCATTCGAACAAAAAAAAAACGAAATGTGTTCTGTTATATCTCTTCTCTCTCTCTCTCTCTCTCTCCTTGTTTTGTTTTGTTTTGTTGTTGTTAGTATTTGTTTTTATCTTCTTCTTCTTTTTATTCTCTTGAAGAGTTTGTGAGTGTCTTTGACATCGAACAAATTAGTGATGAAAAGAATTGGCTTGGATTCAAATTGGTTTGGAATCTCTCTCTCTCTCTCTCTCTCTTCGAGATTCTTTATTGTTTCAATCTTTCAATTAAAATCTGAAAGTTCTTGTTTTTATTTTTCTTTGGTTCCAAATTTTATCTATCTAACTCATCTATCGATTGGATTGTTTTGATATTCTCGATTGTTTTGTTGTAGTCGTTTCTGATTCTCGTTATCAAATCTCATCTTTCTTATCGCTCTTTGTTTCGATGATTAAGATTATATATTGTTTATTTGCGAACATCAAAACCGATTTTAACATCATATCGGTTGAATGTTATCGATAAACTTTTGTTGGTTGGATTAACCAAATCCCAACTCTTGATTCAATGGATCCAATCCAACTGGAACCATTTGTTTGGGTAAGAATTTTGATTTCAATCTGATTCGAAACAATTTTGAATTTGGTTCTATTAAATACGCTTAATAGTCTTATTTTTTTCCAATCATTCATTTTAAATGAATTAATAGAGTCATTTTAATCGGCCTATTTTTTTCGAAAATTTTCGAAGATCATCAGATTGTTTTTTTTTTTTGAGATTTTTATTTGCTATTTTCATCGTTAATCGACGTCAGATCGATGATGGCCCATTTTGATTACATCCATCTTTCTCTCTCGCTTTAATATCCTATCTTTTCAAAAAAAAAAAAAAAAATGATTTAATGATTTTCCTATTAGTAATTTGATCAACCCTTTTTTGATTGTTTATCAATCTATAGAGAACATTTACGGTTTGGAGATATTTGATGTTGAGAAAAAAAAAACAAAGGGAAAACATTTCGACATCATATTTTTCATAATAATAATAATAGTATAAGATTATTTTTTCTTATGTTCTTGATACAAATTATCGATTAGTTTTTGCTTTCTAACCAAAAAAAAAAAAAAAAAAAATATTTAATATTTCCACTAAATGAAAATAGTTATTGTCTCTCAGTAATATGTTCGATTTAATTAAAATTGAATTTTTTTTCTTTCTCATTCGTTTTTAATAAAGAGATTTTTTAGATAGATCATAGATTATAGATCAAATATTCTCTTGAGATTTCTAAAAATTGTTTTGCTGTTTCCGAGAGTGAGAACTGAATTTTTTTTTTTCGAATTATTCGTTTTTTTTAAGAAAAATAAAACCGAAACAATTCGAGAAAGGGTTGGTCTGCTCTTTTCGATGAAAATTATCGGACAATTCTTTCGAGCATCAAAAATTATTCAACGCTTGTTTTTGTTTTTTTCGTTTCTCAAAATTTTCTAATTTGTTTCTCCCCATCAAAGAAAAAGAAACACTAATTAGTTTTTTGTTCGCTATCTCTTGAAGCACGCGATTGTTTCAATTCATTCACACACCCACTCGAAAGAGAGATAGAGAGAGAAATCTTTCTCTTGAAATGTATTTGAATGAAACTGATTAGTTTCAAAACTTTGTTTGAGATTTGAAAATTGTGGCTAGTTTTTGTTTCTGTTTCTTCGGATACTTTTCTCTAAATTTAGCGCCAATCAGACAAGATGAAATGCTCAAGTTTAATTGAAGAGTAATTTTAATTTTCTAGCCAATCAAAAACAAATCCTTTCGGTTTGTAATGTTCATTGTAAATCTCATTTAAAATTCTATTATTCTTTATAGTCTATCGTTTCAATGATCTTATTATCTCAATTATCTCGAATCGTCATCTCTGTTTTGTTTCCCATTCATAAATTATCCTATTCTATCGGGTTAGGTTTGTTTTCTGGTGGATCAATGAGTAGCTTGGAATTATTATTCTGCCATTGTTTCGATGATTTCAAACCGGATTTACTTACATACATTCAGATTATTTGATCATCGGCCTACAAACCAACGGGCAACGCAAACATCATCATCATCACCCTTGAAAAAAAAAGAACCCTTGTTTTTTTGACAACCAGAAATGAAAAAAAAAGATTTGTTTCGAAAACAAACCACACCTCCAATTTAGAATCCAAATGTGTCGCTTTTTACATTATGTTAGAGACGGATAGAGGAGAATTGAAAACAAAAATTATACCTATTATTTTTTGTTCAATTCTAATTACCTTTAGTGTTTTTCTCTCTCTCTCTCTCTCACTCTTCAATAAAATGAATAGCGAACATCGATTTCCGGTTTTTTCTTTCTGGTTAGATTTTTATCTTCTATATGTCAATTGTTGATTTCTGCTGGTGTTGATTTACTGGGACAAAAAGCGTACGAATTTCAACGGTTTCCGGACTTTGATTTGGCTATTTTTTTTTTTGTTTGCATTGCTGACGATTTAATAGAGATTCGAAACTCTCAAAAAACTATCTAACTTTCACGCAACAAATTTTGAATATGCGATGGTGGTAGAGATGATTACATTGCTACCTCGATTCCATTAAAGATTTTTTTTTTAGTCAGAAAAAAACACAATGAATAATTTTAACCACGCTAATCATAATTCAAACATTTTTGATTAAAAAATTCCCGAAAAATCCATTTCACACTTGCTTGATCTTCGGAGATGCGTTCCGAGTTCTTCGGATCACACTTTCGGGATAGAAAGATGAAGATAATAATGTTATTAAAGATGATATTCTTAGAGCACTAATCGATGAATAATAAGATTCGAATTCTAATTCTTCATTCTAAATATATTAGGCTCTAACAAAATTGAAAGAATCAATCTTCGTTCTCTATATTTAGCTTAAAATTCTTATGAAATCCATAAATCTAACTAGTTTATATTTCGTTTCGAGATTTCCAAACTTCCCATTAGCTCTTGAGCTCTCTAGACTCTCGCTTTGATTTCCTTTAGGTTTTTGTCGCCTTTTTTTTGCTTTTACTTCAGTGAATCTTTCTCTCGCTGTTTGGGAAAATCTGATTAATGATCCACATTAAATGCATCTCACTTGAATTTACCTTTTTATTCGCTCTTGTTTTTTTTTATGTTTGGCTAATAAATCTTGAAGATTCTCGGAACTAGTTCTCAGCTAGGCGTTCCAACGTTGCACAAATAACTTTAACTTTGCTCTCTCTCTCTCTCTTTACTGCATTAGTCAATGGTCATCTATTATCAATTTCAAAATTTTGTCCTTTCTAGTAACGATAGCATCCGCTGATTTGATGGACCGAGAAAAAAAGGAAATGGTTTTTGTTTAGAAAACAATCTCTTAAACCGTTTCTTCCTGGGTCTAACCGAAAACTTTCGAATCAATTATTGTTTTTGAGAAAGTTCAAAAAAATATCAAGACCAAATTAAGAGCTGAGATAGAGATAGATTTGAGAGAGAGAGAGAGAGAGAGAGAGAGAGAGAGAGAATCGAGAAACGGAGTGATAAAGTTAACTTTTTTTCTAATTTCGTAAGCCTTACTTATTTAGACTATTTAAATTGCTTTACAACAATGCTTTCAAACAAAGTTTGCAAAAAAAAAAGAAATTATTTTGAAGATTCTCAAATTTTCGCCAAAACAATTAACTCAATCACATTTTGAATTCACTTTAATGACTACCTTCAAATTAAATTTCTCTCAACTTTTTGCCAATCTCTCTCTCTCTCTCTCTCTCTCTCTCTCTCTCCTATTTTATTTGATCACAATTAACTATTCTTGAATGAAAATTGTCTTGCTTAAAATGTTCTATGTTTTTGCTTGTTTCACATCGCATTCATTTCGAAACACAGTAGACTAGACAAAAAAAAATTAGAATGATGTCGTTTAAAATGAAAATCTTTGGATGACAATTTTCGAATTTAGCTACCGAAACAACAGTTTTTGTGTGTAATCTCATCGTCCTGTTTTTTTTTTTTTATTATGCGAAATTATTTTCATCATTCTATTGTTTCTATGAGCTGTTGAAAAGAAAACGAATTCAATTAAAATGGACAAAGAGTGTTCCCGGAAATTGAATGCGGATCTAGATCAAGCATAGTGTCTAAATGGCATCTCAAATTTTTTTTTTATCAATATCAATATTTTTCTCTATTGAGATAAGTCTGACTGTTTTGTTTCGACTACCTAATAATTTTGAGAATGAAATGGATGGTATTTTTGATTTGTTTTGATTCCATCTCTTCTCCTAAGTGCTTCAATAGTTTAAAGGTCAAATTGAGAAACAAAAATATCAACGAAAACTTTCAAAATAGCTTAGCTTATTGTGATTGATGAAATCATTCATTTCGGGGCTGTTTCTGTCTGTGTATGTAACAGAATAGCTCAAAACCTAACAATTTCGGTGTGAAGTTTAGTCTCTAGGTTTTTACCAAAAAAAAAAAAAAAAGTTATTAACGAATCGTAGGTTGGGTCTTCTATCTGATCTCATATTCGCAAAGCCAATAATCTCGTTAAGTGAGAGAGCGAAAATCAACCTGAAGCTTTCTCAAACATATAATTTCAACACGTGAATCAATGCTTTTTTTGGCGAGAAAAAGAGAAGCCCAGGTGCTTTTAATCTTGTTGAATGGAAGAAGTTGAAACAATTCTCTTCACATCTTTCTCTCCCTCCATCATTTCGTTTACCTTACTTTTAACATTCCGTACTTTGCAATTTGTATGTAGCTCGAGAACTGTCTCTACAGTCCGAGTTCAAACTCTCTCTCTCTCTCTCTCTGGTCAGATAGATTAGGACAGTGCGGTCCGTTTCTAATCTTTTTTTTTTTTGCTAAATTAACAAAAACGAAAAAAAAAAATATCTCGGTTTTCCCTTTGAATATAGTATTGAATTGTCGGTTGAAAAACATATCTTCACATGACCACGACAACAACGAAGACGATGATGGTCGGATGATCTTATCTATCTCTCGATTTCCGTTTTCTAGTGAAATGAAAAATTCATGGTCGACAACAATCAAAAAAAAAGGCCGACAAAATTTTCGATTGATTTGGATTTCAGATCATCATTTATCTTTGATTTATGAAAATTTATTTTCTCCACAATGATTTTCAACAATAAAAAAACGCCACATCCTTTCACCATCATCATTCCGTTGATGGTGAACGTAATCGAACGTAACCAGTATTCGATTTCGTTTTTGTTTCAATGTTCTCTTCGGTCCAACATTTTTTTTCGATCTAGATCCTTTTTGAATGTTTGATGGTCAACGAAATGCACAAAAAGATTTGAATTTGTTTTTTTTTCTCTGTTTTGATACGTAACCATTGTGTTCTTTCTTCCATCTCTCTCTCTCTCTCTCTCTCTCTAGAAGATAGTGATGTTTTCTTGAACAATCAAACAATTTATTAATGTCATCATCATCGTGATGATATCGCTTTGACAATCATCTTCTCTACTCCAAAAAGTTCGAGTCGATTGTTTAGATTGATGATGGTGCCGATTTTTGTTTGCCAGTTTGTTTTTCCATTAATCTATTGAAAAAAGATTTTGTGGAGAATAAATTTCGAAGATTCTCTGCTTTACCTTGTTGTTTGTTTTTTTGTTTCAGGTTTGATTCAAATTCAATCGGATCAAGCCAACCAATTATCAAAATCAAATTCACGATGTTTTTGTCTCAATTTTGATCCAAAAAAAAAGTTGTGTCTGATTTGAAAGCTGATGAAAGTTGATGGGCCTAATCGAAAACAATTAAACATTCAAACAAACTTTCCAAACGTTTTTGGCCCTTTTGTGTGTATGTGTGTGTGTTTGTGTTGGTTTTTCTTGATAATTATTCTCCTCCGAACAAATGATTTTTTTTCTTTTCTCAAATCTCAATTTGAAAATTTCGCTATGATTTAGTTTAGTTCCTAACAATGATGTTTCGGATACAACAAAAACAAAAAGGAAGCGAAGAGAGAGAGAGAGAGAGAAAAAAATCATAGATATTCTCTATTCTCTTCGATGCGAAATGTGAACTTTTCACACTGATGAAATCGACACAATTCATTCAGCAACGATAGAGAAGGCAGGAGAGAGACTGTTGATGAGAATGTTTGTGGTGCATTCAATTTCTTTGACATTTGACTACATTTACAATTAGCGAGCAAAACAAAAAAAACAACAATGGCACCAATTTCATCTTCATCTTCGATCTCGAAATAATCTCTTTTCTTTAATTGTTTTCTTCTCGTCCCAAAAGGATTCGGATTAGAATTGATAATTTCATCGACAAAAAATTTCGAATTTTTTTTAGTTTTCTGATTAACATTCTTTTATCGCCGATAACTTCGTTGTCCATTGTCTTTCATTAATGGAGAGAGAGAGAGAGCAAAAAAAAAAATGAAAAAATCAACTCTCAAATCTATAACTATGCAGAAAAATTTCGAACAAAACTATTTCCCTTCGATTGTATCATCCAAACGCTCATCAACACCATCATTATCTTTCTCGAAAATAATTCCGATCCCTTCCATACTAGGCTCCGACGATCAAAACCAACCGAATGATAATGATGATTGTAGATGTAATAATGATCCTACTGAATGCTCTATAGAGAATGAAAACAATACTTTGAATGATTGTTTTGATTGTGGTGGATTGTTTTCCTGGTATAATCATCGCTACCTCCATCATCATCATCATTGCCGACAAACAAAACTAGCTAAATCATCATTCTCAGCTAATAATTTTATTGAGAATAATAATTCTTTCGATGATAACAAAATTGTCAATAGAATAGTTCGATTTGTTAATCTCAATGATTTTAATGATGATATTAATAATAATAAGAGCAATATTGAATGTGATCTATCGAGAACTAGATCAGAATCTCGAATAGTTGTTGATTCATTTCATAAACATTCCTTCAAATCGAAATCATTAATGATTGAGGAGAAAAATTTGTCATCATTTTTTTGTTTCGAAACTCTTTGCCCAATGTTCAATGTAATTTCGATCGTTTTATTAGATTTTCCATTCAGCTTTTGTATTATTCAATGAGAGAGAGAGAGAGAGAGAAGAAATTAAATTCTCTTAACTAATTTTGTTTCTTTTCAATTTCATTTCTCCTTCTATCCAGTGCCTTAAAGAATCTCAAAAAGTTTCTGTGATCGAACGCAAATCTTCCAACAAAAATGAACGATCAGGGGTGATTTCAGTGAAATCAACACAATCGAATAGTTTAACAACGGCCAACAACTCTGGTAACAACAATTCTATCGGATCCAATGGCGGCAACGGTGGCGGTGGTGGTTTCTTCAAGCTTTTCAGTTCATCGAAAACAAAATCATCTCAATCAGTATCGAGACAGAATTATTATAATGATAATTCCTCACTTCCTTATGTCAATAATGAATCGAATGCTCTTTCGAATTCCATTGGAATGTTACGAGGTGATGTATCATCGATTTCCACCAATACCGATTCAGAAACTGTGATGAATGATGCCACTAGTTGCGGAATATCCACAATGTTGAATGATCGAAAACAACAGATCTGTAATTCGGACCGTTTAACCATCAAATCGATCTCGGTGGATTCCGCTTCTTCAGTCATTATGAACAACCAAATTGATTCGATTCCTATCGAGCCATCAATGCCATCAAACGAAATATTATTTCGAAAATATTTCACTTTCTACGATCTTCTTTCAGCCGTTAATCTCAATCGGCTGTTTTTGGATTCTAATCTTTCGAATCTTAATGGTCCATCACCATCGCTATTAGACCTAAATCGTGGAACAACACCGAATAGTAATGTTGCGACATCATCCGCTTTCGAATCTTCAACATTATCATCAACGTCATCCTATTCATCTTGCGCTTCATCAATGTCTTCTGCATCGCATCAAATTCATTCTAGCATCAATGCGACCAGCGTTGCCAATTCATTTGGCACCTTGTGTAGTTCCAGCAATAACACAAAAAGTAACAGTCCATTTCCATTACCTTTAGCTCAAAAGGAGATTGGCAATGAGCTTTTGGCAGCTAGTCCTAATTTTTTGAATGAGTAAATTTGAAATTATTTTCCTCCAAAATTTATGATTAATAAATATTTTTTCTTCATTAGGATCGGCTCAGAACATCAATATTCAATCGCTCTGACTTGGAATAATGGTTTCAAAGAGGAAATCCCATCTTCAATGCTGAATCAGCGGCAACACGGTGATCTAGATTCTATTGCTACTTTCGCACAACACAAAGAAATATTTTCAAGAACCAATATGACTGATTCAAATTCATCATCTTCATCATTCTCATCTGTTTCATCATCTTATCATGATTCCTCAAAACGCAATGATCCAATAGATTCTTCTTCATCATCAAATGCGAAACAATTACATCCGCCAATCTACAGTAAGCGAATCAATATTTTCAGTGATGCTTCTCCGTTTGTCTCACCAAGTCAACATTCAGTTATGAGTGATCTGTACGGTATGAATAATTCAACCTCTTTTACCTCAAACTCTCAAGCATCGACAACCACTCACGAGACTAAGATACGGAACAAAAATATCGATTTTGAATCGAACGATTTAGATGATGGATTTGGTTCATTATCGTCAACTTCTATCTCATCAAGTTTTCCGATTTTTCTTCCCAATCATTTACCATCGCATTCATTGTGTCCATTTTCTCAAATACCAGAATCATTAAACGTTCTAGAGATGGATTATGGTACAAACTTTTATAGAACACATTTTCGTGATTTCGAGCATCAAAATTGGTTACAAATTCATGATAAATATGGACCGATCATTGTTTCTATTAGGAAAGAACGCATTAAGGCTAATTCCACTGGATCAAGTTCGCTTGCTTCAGCGACATCATCATCCTCCAATTCTTCTTCAGCATCGTCTTCTTCAAATTTAAATTTTCGATGGCGCGTCATTGTTCGCACGACCAGTTTGATACCTTTACGAGGCACGATAGCTGCTTTGTCACCAATGTGTCTATCTGGATCTGGATGTTGGGAATGCAGTAGTTCAAAAAAATCTAATCAAAACTCTCAAGACATGTTCAATATCAATAGCGTCAAAGATGTTTTATCGTTGGTCGTACCGAAATCTGTCAATATACAAAATTTTCGGTAATTATTAGGATTAGAATTAAGATCAATTTGATTAAATTTTCATCATTTCCATCTCAGACTCGGCTCACCGACTGTTATCTCACAACTACTTAAGCTTGATGAGATGTCCCAAAATACTGAATATAAAATTGGTGTGTTGTATGCGTACGGCAATCAAAATAGTGAAGAAGAATTCTACAATAATATTCTTGATTATTCTACCTCATCGAGAAGTCCATTCTATGATTTTCTAAGTTTGATTGCATCAAGAGTTCGTCTAAAAGAATTCAAAGGCTACAAAGCTGGTCTGGATGTTTGCAATGATACTACAGGAGAATATTCTTGGACATCGAAATTTGGTCACACAGAAATCATGTTTCATGTTTGCACTGAATTACCATTTAACAGCACCAATCGACAACAGTAAATTTTATTGTTTTTCAAACAACAGACAATATCTAATTATTCTACTTGGTTTTCTTTATTAGACTTCCTCGTAAACGACACATCGGAAACGATATCGTAACAATAGTCTTTTTACACGAGAATTTCACCGGACCACCATTCTCTCCATCTTTGATACGATCAAAATTCCAACAAGTTTTCATCATTGTTAAACCAATACAAAATGGTAAATATTTTCGAGTAGCTGTCGCTCGTCATCGTCTGGTTCCATTGTTTGGGCCACCTGTCAAAAGCTGTTATTTAAGACATGAATTGAGAGATTTCATTTTGACCAAAATTATCAACGCAGAAAATGCGTAAGTATTTTTGAACCAAATCAATCAATGAACTTGTCAACATTATAATCATCTAATATATTTTAGATGTCATTCCGTCAATAAGTTTGCTGAGATGGCTAAGAGAACTAGATACGAATATTTGACTGAAATGTGCCAGAAGCATTCTCTAACACAAACTGTTTCTCATATTGATTCAAGTCTTAGCTCGAATTCTTTGCAATCTTTTAAGAAATTATTGGCTCTTAGCAGTTCAAGTTCGAATTCATCAAACAATAGTGAATGCTCGAAACATCGAAACAAATCTAATGGCGATTCTAGTCTCTGTAATCAATTTCCATATAGTGGGCATATTCTGAATGGTATTAAAGATCCGCCCACATTGAATGGAGCAATTCTATTCTCGGACCGTTGTGCCGGCTCTTCTGTACCATCAAGACTCTATGTTCATGATTACAATACGAATCGTGATGTTGAAGCTTCTCTTTTACTTTCTAATGAAGCCATTATAGTCGTCGAATCTTGTACGATGGAGGTTTTGTGGGCTGCACCAGTGACTTCAATCATTGGCTGGACCGATTCCAGCGGAGTTTTCGCCACAACATCGACTAACTGTATCGTCAACAACATCGATATCAGACATCGTACGAAATCTTTCAGTGATAAAAAATCTAAATCATTAGATTCTGAACCACCGAATAATTACATTTCTAATAATTGTCGAGAATTACGATTATATTATCATCAAGGAGAATGTATACATATCATGCAGAAACCTGTAAACGTGAATGTGATTAATCCTCGTCCTGAATCGATTAATAGTAATGGAAAAACAACGAAGAATACCCAACAGCAAAGACTCTTTCAGAGGAACAATGATCCTTTCTTAATGTTAATCAGAGTTTTAGAATTGATCACGAGAAAATCTGAATTGAGATCGATTGTAATTAAACGCAAAGGGGGTCGAGGAACGAAATCTACCCAAAATTTTCAAGCTAGTCTTCAAGAACATCGGAAATCATTACCTGTAAGTTCTCTTTTGACCATCGAACCATTCGGTAGTTGTGGGGGAGACTTTGGATTTCAAATGAAAGCAACCACTGGTGTGATCGAAGAGATATACGATCAAACTCTTTCAGATTATAATTTGATGCTTGGTTGTAAGATTTTGGAAATCAACAAAATAAGTTATGGAGCGATGTCGATTGATGAGTTGAACGAATTGATAAATTCGTCCCTGATTATGTGCCTGACTTTCACTGGATTCGATTTTCATCGTTTACAACCTCGATGCACTTGTGTTTGGCCTAAAGCTGTACAGCTTGAGCATAAGCAAAAAGTAAGAAGTCAATTTATTTGATTGCATTTTATAAATTTTGATCTATTCGAATCTAGTGTCAACAAACACCTCCCAGTGATTATGAAAATGTTACCAAAAATCTAAGTTCAACAAATTCAACTCCATCTAAATCTTTCAATTGTCAGCAAAATCAAAAATCAAGCAAAGAGATCAAAACGATCAAAATCATTCACAACATTTTACCAACTTCATCGTCTCCGAGTGATGCAGACTATCATCAACAATATAAGCATCAAATTAACAGGGACCAGCAGCATCAACAACAACAGCCAAATGTTTCATCGCCATCATCTTCTTCAAGCTACCATTCCACTAATACATCCAATAGTCAATACAACAATGGGAATCTTTATGATAAAAAATCTTGTTCAAATTTCTCGATTGATGCTGCGACAGTCATTGGCAATAAAGATCACAAGCTCCAGTATCAAACAAAGTCAACTTCGAATATCAATCAAATCTCTCAATCTCCAATTAAAATGAATTGTAATTTTGTTCTAAATGACAGTTTTTCAATGAATAATCATAATCGAAATGGTATTATTAATTCAAATCCAGCTTCAAATACTAATCGAAGCATAACAACTACATCGAATTCGTCGACTAAAGCATCATTACAAGGTTTCGACATTCGAATTCTCATTTTTAATGGTTTTAATATTTATTAATTTTTGCTCCGTTCAGATAATCTTATTCGATTGATTACAATGGATGATTATAATGGATCATCTTCTCGATCCTCATCGGTCATAATGGAATCAGAGATTGAAAATCATAAAATCCCAACATATGAAATGAGACGTTCTAATTATGACGTGGATAATATGATTCAGTTTAATAATCAATCACCATCTTTCAAAGCGACCGAAAAGACGATCGGAAATGAATCTCAATCTTATTATTCCTTGGATCATTATTCTAATGCATCGAATAATAGTGAATTTTATCCCCAGAAATCTTTTTCAAATCAAAATTATTACCAACCATCAGATAAGAATGATGCTGCATTATTGTCGATTCCAGTTCAATCGAAAATTTCAATCATTCAAAATGGTGATCTTATTACTCGAACTGGGCCTTACGGGAAAGAAGCACAAAACGTTTTCGCATCATCATCTCCGGAATATGAACCAACATCTTATGGAGTACGTTCTTCGAACAATTTAAAAGCAAACAACACCTTGCAAAATGATTTCAGTGTGCTGACAGCCCAACCAGTTCGAGTCGAAACTAGTATTGTAGTCGATGATATTTCATTGGCCAAAAACAGCACCAATTTGATCGTGGCCGATATCGAAACGTCGAATGAGAAGTCCTCAACCAATCAATATGAATCAAAAATAAATGCCAATCAGAGTACGGATCGATCTAGCCTTCGTTCTGCTGACCACAATACTTCTAATCTCTATACATCTTTGTTGAACATGTCAATCGATCAGCGTGATCCGATTGGAGATATTGTTTGGCCTTCGATGCATGGCTTATCGTCGGCTGATGTCGATACTGTATCGCCTTCTTGTCTTACCGAAGAAGGTAAATTTAATCGATGAAAAATAGCTTAGTTCTAATGGTAAATTTTAATTTTTTCAGTTCGAAAATTATCGCACGAAAAAGATGTTCTTAATGATACCATATCGAAACTCCGAGAAGAGAATCAAAGATTACATATGGAATCTCAGACGACAACACAGCAACTTCGTAAATTGACGGAATGGTTTTTTACCGCTGGCTCTACTATCACAAACTCTAGCTTGATTAAAAATGTTCAAGCCTCTTCATCCGCGAATTCTCAACAAGAACCTTCACAGAGTGAGATCAAAACTACCATTTCTATTCAACCTAAATCATCATCAAATCAATTATCTTCGATTACTGATTCACCACAACCCGTGCACTCATCAACATAGAATTGATGATGATATCAAATGATCTATTTGATACTTTAAATTATTTATTTTCAAAAAATATCTCCAATATCATTGAATTCAACATCGAAGAACTTCTTCAAAATAAATTATGGAGAAACTTAATGTTATTTTGTTTCAGTATTTTATTGATAATTTATTCACAGAATTATTTGAATTGTTTCATAATTTTGTTTTCATCGCTCAAATTTTTTGATCGTTTTTTTTTTCTCTGTATATAATCGAGAGCGTTTTCTATTTTGCGAAATTTGAATAAAATTTTTTGAAAATTTATTCGCTCTGATTATCGAACTTTGTTTTTAAATTTTGAAAATTTTGGAACGATTAGATGAGATTTCGATTAGATGGTGGATCATTTTGGCAGATATTCTTTATTGATTTCACGCCCGATCAACCATCTACGAATTTCGCTTGTTCCGGCACCAATTTCGTAAAGTTTTGAATCTCTTAGAATTCGTCCAGCTGCATAATCATTAGTGTACCCGTTTCCTCCCAAAAGCTGTATGCATTCCAATGCTAGCTGAGTGGAGCTCTCCGCTAAAGTCAAAATGACTGCAGCACAATCTTTGGTGAAAGGGCTCGGACCAGAACGAAGTTGATTCTTGGTGCACTTTTTATATTCATCCAATGCTCTTGCTGTGTTGTAAAGATAAGAACGAGACATTGAAACTTTTGCATACATATCGGCCATTTTCGATTGCAACAATTGAAACGATCCTATTGGCTGACCGAATTGCTTCCGCTGATGAACATATTCGAATGATAATTCACAAGCAGCTTGCATCAATCCTAATGGGCCACCGGATAGCACTAAACGTTCGCTATCTAAACCAGACATTAAAATATAGACACCAGAGCCTATTTTTCCGACTACATTTTTTTCCGGAATTTTAACATTATCGAATAAGATCTCAGAAGTTGGTGATCCTAGTAACGAATTGATCAATTTAATGAATCAAAGCAATCTTATCCATTTCATTTCAAACCTCTCATTCCAAGTTTATCGATCACTTGTCCTATAGAGAAACCTTCCATTCCTTTCTCAATCAGAAATGCAGTGATTTCTTTCTCGCCAGTTTTAGCATAGACAAAAATGACATCAGCTTCCGGTGCATTTGTAATCCAAAATTTCGAACCATTCAGTATATAATAATCGGCAGTTTTCGATGGTTTTGTTGCTTTCGTTCGCATCGATGTCACATCGGAACCGCTCGTAACTTCAGACATCGCTAACGATCCGATAAATGTTCCATCGATTAGTTTCGGTAAAAATCTAGCCTTCTGTTCTTCGTTTCCATGTGTGTTGATTTGATTCACACAAAGATTGGAATGTGCTCCATAGGACAAACCGATACCACCTGCACATCGGCTCAACTCTTCCATAGCAATGACGTGATGAAAGTAATCGTAACCTAATCCACCGTAATCAGGTGAAGCTGTGATCCCTAACAAACCCATCGATCCTAATTTGGTGAAGAACTGTCTGAAACCATCCCACGAACCAGCGCGATCAATCTTGTGAGAAGAAAACCATAAACAAAAAAAAAATCAATCAGAAAAATTAAATCCATCGTTCCAGTGACTAGCAAAAAAAAAAAAAAACTATGAACCTTATACACTAGATCTGGTTGAAGTTCTTTCTCCGCAAAATCTCTAACCATCTGTCTGAATTCAATCTGTTCAGCGGAGAGTCCGTGAAGAAAGTTCGCATTCCATTGGATGCTTGGGATGTGATTCGAAACCAAATCATCAACATTATTCGTATGCAAGAGATGATCACAATGAAATTTTCGATTATAAATCCAACAACAAGAAGCTTGATCGAAACGATAAGTGATCGTTTTGTTCACAACACTCGATATCTTTCTCGATGCCAATCGAGAAGGAAAACATTTCATCATCATCATGTTCGAGATCGTTACGATCGACATTTTCGATTTCGATGTATAAATAATCAATACTAACTTGTTTTTTTTTCTTTTTTGCTTCGTTTTCTTATAATTATCAACTGAATTATTAAAAAGAAAAAAAAAATTCTCATCTCAAAATTTCTCATATCAGTCCATCTTCTCTCTCTCTCTCTCTCTCTCTCTTGCAATCTCTCTAGCTCTTTCCAATGATATCACTATACTTTGAGTTATCATCTTCATTACCAAATCATTAAAACATCGCTTTCGTTCGATGAGGATACTTTTCATTGATAATTTTCAAAGCAATGAAATGAACAAATATGAAATAAAAACGAAAAAAAAAAAAAAAATAAACTGGTCATAATCAAATCAGAAAGTAAATTAAAATTGCGATTTTAATTGATTTGAATTTGATTTGAATTTTTGCGCTTAGATTTCAATGTTTTTGTTGCAACAACAACAAAACAAAACGAAGATAGTTTAAATTGTTAAAGACAGTTTGATTCGATTTCAATTAGAAACCTCTCGGTGTTGAGCCAGGAAACGATAAAAGATGGACAGAGTTTCGTTGCGAAACAGTTAAATTTTTTGGTATACTCTTCAAACGAGATTCTAGATCAACTTTAGCCGTTTCGGTGAAAACAATCTCGATCGGTTGCTCTTTACGTTTCGCTGCCTCACCGCTCATCGTATCGAGAGTTTTGTTCCAGATTTTATCCGTACCAAAATCGTTCACTCTGACGAACGTAAGTGATGGCAGTTTTGGTAGCAACGCACTCATACCGATATCGGTGATCTCTGGAGAGACGATGTCTAAAAATGTTAGCTTCTTAAGTCCACCAATATGCTCGAGAGATTGATCATTTAGATCAAGACCTTCAATTTCTAACGTCTCTAGCGAAGATAAATGAGTGCTAAATTTATCCAACAAAGTTTTCGAATGATTTTTCAATATTAATCGTAAATTTTTCAACTCTTTCAACGATGCTAATGGTGCAAGATCTTTGTTGATTCGAAAATCAATATGACGCATCGGTGAACGACCGTTCAAAGTTAATTGTTGAAGTTTTGTTAGCTTTCCTAAAGCATTGATTAGAACATCTCCATCCCCGTTCCAGATACAGATATTGATTTGAGTAAGATTGTTGGTGAATTTTGTCAATAGCTGCGCTAATTCGTTCTCGATCGATAGATTTGCAGTACAAGTCACCGATAATTTGGTGAGCTATCAAAAAAAAAAAAAAAAAAAGAATACAAAGAAGAAATTCACAAATTTCGAATCTCAAAAACAGTGCCCACTTACGCCGCCCGTTCTTGTACTTACCCCATTCAAATTCCCAAGTAATTTGATGAATTCGGCCGTTTTCTCTTTAGTATTGTTGAAAGTGATATCCAGGTGGCGAAGATATGGAGCATATTTAACAGTGAATTGTGATAGCTTTTCAAGCTCGTCTCCAGAAACTCGAGACCAAACATGTCTCATGTTGGTGATGGTACCACTGTAATCGGCTAGAAGACCGATAGCATCATCAAGATGTAACACTTCGAGATTACCGATCGATGCTAGAAGAGCTTTGTAGCCAGCGTTAGTGATATCGGAATTGCCAATCATCTCTAAATGAGTGATTGTTTTGCCAAATCTTTGTCCGAAAAGTTTCACCGCTTCATCGGTGATCCCAAGACAATCGTAGATTCGAAGACATTGAAGTTTTGTTGCTCCACAATTTCCAATCTTCTCTATCGATGATGGAGTTAATTTGAGACCACCAAGTTCCAAACAGATCGCTTCAGTCGCTTGCATCTTTACGAAAGCATCCTCATTCAATGGTTTCTGTTCATCCAATTCGTTCTCTTTGTTGATTAGCAACAATTCTTTACAATTCGATGATGATCGATGATTATCATCTTCACAAAAATTACGTTCACGATCACTAAGACTGATCTTGATCGATTGTGGAGAGGAGGTCATTTTGCCAAAAAAAAAAAAATCGAAAATTTTTTTTTTCCTTTTCAATTGAAGGTGAAGATCTAATCACTCTATTGATGATGTCGATTATGGCGATGATGATGATGATGATGGTGATGATAATGATGAGAAATGATTCGATTCTATATTTATGAATTTTAATGTATTTCACTCTCTAAAACTAAAGCTAAAGCTAAAGCTGAAGATAAAGTTAAAGCTAATGAAATTTTTAGCGTAGAAGAAACTTCGAAATGAAAATTGAATGAAAATAATAGAGCTTCTATTTTTAATCGGTGAAAATTTTTCTTTAAATTAGTCCATAGAATTGCATCACATCGAGAATCGAGTAATTTTTTCTCCGTATTCGTAGTGCAGTTAGATTTTGATCGTTGGCTTTTAGCCCATAAATATCTTCTCTTAGTTTGCCAAACTTTTCTCTTACTTTTCCCACTCCTATAACGGTAGTCTCTACGAAAGTCTATTTTTTTTTTTGTTTTACCGAGTGGAAAATAAAAAAAAAAGTCTAAAAAGTTTTTACCAATCAAAATCGATGCGATTTTGATTGCGATGTGAAGAGGGGAAAAAAAATTTTTAAGTTTTTCTTCCAATCATCACCATCACCTAGAGAATATTCATCAATATTCTTTCTCTTCGAGTGTTGTTCGTTAGATGCCGGTATCGATATCGATTGAGAAATGAATCTTCTTAAGGAGATTATTTTGCTATCACCGAATTCTCTTGGAACTAAACCTGATTCATTGTGCTTCCAAAATGGGCTATAGCCGATATGGGCTTCATAATCAGCGCAACAAAACAATCTCGTGGCCCTATAAGCAGCTATCGAAATTTAACTATAATCACTTAGATTATCAATTTCCTAAGCTAATCAGATTGAACTCTTATCTCAAGAGTTGACTGATTTCGAAAAAGTTAGGGCTTAGTTCTAACTAAGTGAGAACAAGAATCGATCCAAACATCAATGATTTGATGAATTCATTCAAAATCTCTTTGCTAGTCTCGTATCCTAGGGGAGAGCTTTCGCTTTCTCCGATTTGTGTTACCTAATACACCAGAAAAAAAACTTTTTTTTTATAGCTTACAAAACCTCTCAAAATGACAAACAAGATGGATTAAAATTGAGAATAAATCGTTCAGAAATGTAAATCAAGTTTGAATTTCTCGAAAAGAGGTAGATAATTAGAGGTGAAAGAGTAGAGCCGACAAGAATCGAAATCACTGCATCGTTAGAGATAGAGAAACTTGAATCATACAATCTTCACAAATTTTTACGAAATGTGAGATTCAGTGCGAATTTTTTTTTTCTCCCGGTCCCAGCCAAACATCCCAACTCAATTATCCGTATATTGCTGAAGCTAATATGATCCTCTCTCTTCTTTCTCTCTCTCTCTCTCTCTCTTTCGATTCTTAACTAGAATATATCTCTATGTTCTACCATACGAGATCCCTCTGAGAAAAGCTATAAGAATTTCAATAAGGTTTTTGATATTAATTAAAAACAATACCAGAATATTAGTGTAGAAACAGGCAAAGAGAGAGAGAGAGAGATAAGAGAAAATTTACTTAAAAACGAAAAACGAATCGAAACGAACCGAAACGAAACCTAAAGACATTTAATTTATTCCTTTAATAATAGAGAATTTTCAATCTTAAATCTTTCGAATAGAGAGAGAGAGAGAGAGAGAGAGAGAGAGAGAGAGAGAAAGAATCGTTCAATTCTAACGTTTCTAATAACTATTCTTTAAGGAATAATTATTAGAATTGGAATAAGACGACGACGACGACTACGACTACAATGAAGAAGAAGAAGAAGAAGAAAAAGAAGATAGGGAACAACAATTATTACTATTACTTTGATTATTATTATTATTATTATTGCTATTGCTATTATCAAAAGTCTTAAATGTTAGAGATTTGAATGTTAGGTTTTGTTTGGTTTGGTTTTGTTTAGCTTTGCTTTCGGTTATCTCGAAAACTTTGGATCGAGAATGAAAAAAAAAAAATAAAGATTAATAAGGAATTATATATTCGATGGGTATAAAGCGATAGAGAGAGAGAGAGAGAGAGAGAGAGAGAGATTGGATTCGATCCCAACAAGATGTGATTTTGTCTAGGATTCGTTTTTTTTTTTTTTTGTTCGAGAGTGTTTGGTCCTTGTTATCGTTAAGAAATTTTGATTAAATCATTTCTTCACCATTAGTTTGGAGCGGTAGTTTTTTTTCTCATTGTTTTCGGGATGAATTCGATTGAAAACATCGACAACGACAACAACAACAACAACAACAACAAAGATAATTATTTGCAATCTTTGGAGCTACCGGAAATCTACACCGGAATCGATCAATCTGAAGAAGAGCTAAGCTGAATGCGAGTGATGTGATTGTGAACGAATTCTATTGTTTTGGATTTCTTTTCTAGGTTTAGATAACGGTATGGAAGTTAAAATTTCTCGATTCAAAGCTCTCTAGGTCCTAGGGCCTAGACTCTGAGTCGAACGAAATTACGAAGCTGCAAAGATCGAAAGCGAAAAAAAAAAACGGAGCGATAATTCCAAACGGTTAATTGGATTTTTTTTTTGTCTGCTTCCAGTTTACGATTCTCTTTTCTACTATAGTTCCAAACAATATGGAAAGGGGGTAGGGTAAATCTAGAGACTAGAATGTCTAGATGTGTTTGAGATGCAATTTCTTCGATCATAGCTTAGTGAATCAAAAGAACAAAAGATCAAGGTGTCAATGAAGATAATGACACAGAAGGATCATTGATCATTATCGTAATAATATCTATCAACACCACCACCACCATCATCATCATCAGCCATCATGATCTCAATCAAGACAACATCACCAACAACATCATTAACTTGGCTTATTTATCAGAAATGGAATGAAAAAATAGAGAGAAAAAAAAAGAAAAATGAGATAATGAACAAAGAGTGGAAAAAGAAAACTGATTTTGGATTAGTTGGCCAAGTTTTTCGATAGCCTCCGAGAACGACCGAACGAACGAACAAACAAACAAATAAACAGACAAAGAAATGAACGAAATTGATCGACAGAGTAAAAGTAGAATTTGAATTCAAATATTAATTAAGAGAATATAACAATAATGGATTAGATGAGATGCAAACTCTAATTAATTTTCAAACTATGAAAATTTAGTTAACGAAAAAAAATAAAATAAAATAAAATGTTTCGTTTATAGATTACCATTCTACTGCAGCTATTGATATGATTTCAATTCTCTTGGATATATCCGAGATAAACTTGAAAAAAACAAAAAAAAAAAAGACTAAAATTATCGAATTGAAGTAGAATTTTTTTTTTTTTTGATTTGTTTTGCCAGAATCAATCTAGAAGAAGTTTCGAGAAAAAAAATGATTCGTATCTCGCTCTAGTGAATGGCAAAAGAATTTCTTAATACTAAAAATTTTTTTCGGTTACCTAAGATGATTTTTCAAATTTCAATCGAATCTCTACGAAAAGAAATAGAGGAAAATTTTTGAATGAATATTAGAATCTATTCGAAATCTATTCGCTTATTGTTGCTTTAGTTAATCTAAATTGTGGATAGAGAAGACTATCGAGATTGAAGAAAACATTGTAACCATCGAGAAATAAATGAAACAATAATGATAATTATTATGATTATTATTATTACTATTATTATCATTATTATGATCAGCTACAAGAATAGAATATATTGCAAAGATTATTTGATTAAGAAATTTGATTTTAAATCTCGTAGCACAACAATCTCATCAACGATCATCTCTATTCATGGCGCTAGTTTATTTAGCTACAATCAAATTGACTATAATTTTTTCCGATTAAATCTATCAACGAAGAGAGAGAGAGAGAGAGAGAGAGAGAGAGAGAGAGAGAGAGAGAGAGAGAGAGAGAGAAGTAAAGGGAGTGAGCGAAAAAAAAAATTAGAAACAATAACAAAAACCAGAGGACCAAGAAATCGAAATGAAATCCAAAAAAAAAAAAAAAAAAAACACACACACACACATTGAGAGCTGTCAAGAGCGAAATGAAGGAAAGAAGAAAAAGAAAACTGTTTCCAAACCTAACAATGAAGACTCTTGAAAGGTTGAAAACCGAACAGCTCGAATAAAGAGAGAGAGAGAGAGAAACAAAAAAAAACTGTCAAGAGAGTTGAGAGGGGGATACAAAAATCAATAAAAAAAAAACTCGAACGTGACCATTATCATGATGATGATTATCTTTTCGGTCCTAACATTTTCTTTTTTCCTTGATGGGTTCCGCTGGAATACCTAGCTACCGCCTACCTACCTAGTGAACTTCCAACTAGCTTACGATCCAGAACAATCACAAATTAATTGTCTAGAATCTCTCTCTCTCTCTCTCTCTCTCTCGGTTGAAATCTTAATCTACTTCTTCCATCTCAATCTCATTTTAATCATTACTAGAATTCGATCGAATAGTTTGAATTTTGGTCCAAAAGAAAAAAAAACGAGATAATTAGTCATCGAATCGAATCGATTCGATTTAAGATTCGACGAAAATTATTGATAAAAATCTAAAGTTTGATTGAATCTGAAGTTTTTGAATAATGAAATGTTGACATCATTTTTGTTCCAGATTCTAGTTGAGATCGTTGGGAATCGATTTTCTTTCTCATACCTCAGCACACAGTGATCTCATTAATTGTTTGTCCAATTGTCTTAATCGGAAAAAAAAACAAAATATTATCGAAAATATAAATATTGATGAATTTTTTCCTCCCCCTTCTCTTCTTCTTGATCTCTCTTTCGAGAAATTGATTGTCACACTGATTTCTATTTTAATTTGAATGAAACCTTTTAGACCTTTAGAAAAAATGGCAGAATAGAAAAAAAAACAGACAACGTCGAATCTTTTTAAAGATTGGATTTTTTGGTTTCTATTGGATTCTCTTCACTCGAAACAAACTCGTCTCTCTCTATCTCTCTCTCTCTCTCTCTCTCTCTCTCTCTCTCTCTCTCTCTCTCTCTCTCTCTCTCTCTCTCTCTCTCTCTCTCTCTCGTTTTTGTTTTGTTCGATTGTCGATTGTCAATGAATTCATTTTCGGATGAAAATATTTGATTCTATAAAAATCGATAAAACAATGACAAATAAGGCTGTCTAATCAAAAATATCGATCGAAGATTTTGCTTTAAAACAATAGCTTAAAAGAAAGAGAGAAAGAGAGAGAGATCGAAAGAGATAAGAAAAGGTAGTCCTAGGACCTAGGTTGTCATCGACACAATCCATTTCTCTTTATTCTCTTTTTTGTTAAATTTGCAATAAGTTAGTCGTTTGTTTTTTTTTTGAGAAAGTCTCTTTTCGATCCAAGATTTTTTCTCCACTCTCGAACGAGCAGAGCCGACCGAAGTGTTTCCGAGCCTACCAACTTTAGGTTTTTTTTCAATGGATTATTTGAAGATTGTTTCCGAAAGATTTAGAAAGATCGGTGAAATCTTATTTGAAGCAGTGGGATCGTATCGAAATCAAGAAAAGGTCAAGATCTAAAGCCAAAGATCAAATGGATTGATCAAATGATGATGATAATGTTTGCTTTTAGCATTGATTCTGTACAGAATTCTAAAAAATCAAAAGAAAGAGAAAAGGTAATAGGCTATGTTGATCGCAATAACTTCGAAGCTTCATTTTTTTTTTTTTTTTTTTTGAATCTTTTGAAAACTCAAAAATCTGATATTCACATCTGAAAGCTACGCGCTAGGTTTTAAAGACCAGGGAGAGGCAGAGAGAGAGAGAGAGAGAGAGAGAGAGAGAGAGAGAGAGAGAGAGAGAGAATAGAATGCCAAGTTAATTTATTCCTGACGCCGAATCGTTTTTTTTCTCTCTCTCTCTCTTTAGCTCTCTTTTCCTCTCTAAAAGAAAATAGGAGAGAATTGAAAGAAGAATTTAGAAGCCCATTCAATACTGAGAGCTAGAATCTTTGTGATGGGGCCAAATTGATCAAAAAAAGAAACCTTCGTTCGAAGAGAATCATCGTTCGGCATTTGCAACCTTTCTACTCTTACTCTAGGTTCCAGTACTATATTCGTTATTCGAGAATCATCTAATTTTTCTTCCTTACTCTTGTTCTCTAGGTTCTCCACTTTTCAGAATTGATTGTGAAAGTAATGAAGACTTTAAACCATCATCGCCATCATCATCATCATCATCATCATCATCATCAACATCATCGTCGTCGTCGTACATCAACATCATAACTGCCATCATTGAACCATCATTGAGATTTGAAATTTATTCTTGATGAAAAAAAAAAAAAATAAAAATAAATTTCAATTGCCGAATGTTCGCGAAACAACCAAAACCAAGTGAGACATAGAAGATATTCAAATAAGAGAACGGGTTGGAGAGAGAGAGAGAGAGAGAGAGAGGGAGAGGGAGAGGAAGAGGGAGATGAAGAAAAACCGATCAGTCATTCGTTTTTAGCTCAACAATTTATTCTCTCTCAATCCTTTACGATAGCTTTTGATCGTTCTCTCTCTCTCTCTCTCTCTCTCTCACTCTCTCTCTCACTTTTTTTGGTTAGTTATCGAAAATTGAAGGCCACAGAAAAGCATCAAACAATTTCAATTAATGGATTTATTTTCTCTCTCTCTCTCTCTTTCTCTCTTTCTGAGTCCTCATCTAATCAAATCAATCTTCTCCATCATCATCTTGGACGCTTTTTTTTTTGGGTTTTCGAATTACCGTCTCTGTTTCGATTGGTTTCGATCGAAAATCGATTCCAATCGAAAATGATTATGAAATCAATTATTTTGTGATGAAAATAATCCAACAAGAATTGGGAAGAAGCAAAAAAAAAAAATTCAAATAGATTGTGAAACATTTGATTCTAAAATTGATTTTGTGATGTTTAGCTGTGGTCGATTGTGTTTGTGTGTCTCTGTGTGTCTGTGTGTTTGTGGGTGGATTTAGTTTCATAACCACTAAAATCAATCAAAAAAAAAAAAAAAAAAATGAAAAATAATTTCATTCACCAGATGAATATTTTGTAATCCATATCGATTTGAATCCGATCCAAATAAGAATCGGATCGTAAAGATCGTATCACTAACATCTTGAATCGTAAATCTTGATTTGTTTTTTTTTTCCACCTAGATCGACAACAATCGTCATTAGGTAAGCTTTATCATTATCTGATTCTTTTGCAATGGATTTGGTTTCGATTATAGTTAGCGACACCTCCCTCCCTGAGAGCATAAATTCCAATCAGATTAAGTTTCATTTTTTTCCCATTTGATTCCAATATTTTTTTTTTTTTCGTTGTCAACCCGATTCTCTCTCTCTCTCTCTCTTGCTAGCTATGGGGAATATTTGTGATACATAAATTATTCACCCCGATCTCATTTTATTGATTGATTGATCGACAGAGGGGGGGGGGTATGAGAAAGAGACCGAACCGATTACTTTCATAACCATATCTGATTCTTTGTGATTGATCGGATCCATTGATTCGGTGGGATCTGAATCATTTTGATTGGCTAGTTAGTCGATCGACTTATGATCGATCATCTAGATTTTTCTACATTCTAATCGTACGCCTTTACGAATTGAATTTTTACCAAGAGAGAGAGAGGGAGAAAAAAAAATCGAAATTAAATCAAATTAAAAAAAAAATGGTAACCAGCGAATGAAAGAGAAAGAATTAGCGAAAGAGAGAGAGAGAGAGAGAGAGAATTGGGTTTTTTTTTGCCGAAAAAAACCTAGATTGATGAAAATTTTTTCTATCCATACTCGAAAGATCTACTAGCCTAGAGAATATCTATCTATCGAGCAAATCTAGAGAGATGCGATGCGATTAGTTTCTCACAGCAAAACACTCGTTAGATGAATGATTTATGGAGATTTTTTTTTTTGCCAATCTTTGAAAGAGAATCAATTGAATTTTGGTTAGAATTTTAATCTTTTTGGAAATTTTAAAATGAAATTTTTTTTTCCTCCCTTCTCACTATTCTCTAGATTCTCATAGGATAAATAGCTCATTTATTTGTTTTTTTTTTCGCTTTTTTTTTTTTTGGTTTCTTTGGATCGATTTCTTTCTCTGTTCTCTATGGTATTATTAGATTTTTATCTTTAGATATCCGACCGATTTTAATTGAAATCAAACTCGAGTTTGTGAAACAAATCGGTGATATGGGCCGAGAAGATAGTTGGGAATAGATTTTTCAAAAAACAATAAATAAAAAAAAAGGCAAGAAGAGAACCAGAGAGAGAGAGAGAGAGAGAGAGAGAGAGAGAGAGAGAGAGAGAGAGAGAGAGAGAGAGAGAGAGAAATCAAATTTGTCCCAACGATAAGTTGAATTTTTTTTTTTTTTTTTGTAAAAATTTCCGACTTTTTGATTTTTGATTTCTTCTTCCTTTCTTTCTTTCTTTCGCTGAAACGAAAATCTCTCTTAATGAAACAAAACATTGTAGATATCTAGGAATCTAGATCAAATTCGAAGTTTTTCCTAGCTACCCGAAACCGAAGATTTCCAAAATCAACGATAATTAGAGGCAGAGAGAAAAAAATTTCATTAAAATTAATGAACCAAATGGATTCGGTATCAAAAAAAAAAAAAAAATAAAAAAATAAAACGGAATATATTTTCTTCACTTTCACTTTTTTTTTCACAAAAAATCAGAGATCCCAACAAAACCAATGAGTAAAGAGTGTGCAAACCACAGTGAAACGATTTCGACAAATACTTGACGTTTTTTTTTTTTTTGATGAGACCAAAATCAGAAAATGAAAAAAAAAAAATGAAAATCACAAATGATTTCAATTGGGAAAGAATTTAATTTCTAATTTTTCATTTTCTTTTCGTGTGTCTGTGTGTGTTTGTGATTTTCTTCTTCTCATCTAAGAATAATCAAATTGATTTATAATAATTATAATTATAATAATAATTCTGTCGATAACTTTTCGTAGCACAAAAATCAAAATGGTAACAATTAATATTAATAATAATTTGAAGTAATCAGATATGAGAAAGAATAATAAGAATAATAATAATAATTTCCAAGTTTTTTTTTCTAAAGTCTATTTGATTTCTTTTTTTCTTATTATTTTATACCAAGAGATCCAGAGAGGAAAGAGGAGAGAGAGAGAGAGAGAGAGAGAGAGAAAGAGAGAGGAGACAAAGACAAAGATAATTTTCTCCAATCTTCTCCATTTCAAATTCAAACTTCAAAAGGTGAGCTTCTTTGTCAAGGTAACCTCTATCGATCTATCTTTTTCGTTTCTTTTCTTGCAATTCTTTAAGAATTTCTTAGAAATTTTTTTTTCTCTTCGCAAATATCGATGAATGGAGAACAAAATCAAAATTGACAGAGAGTAACAACAGGAGAATAGAAAACCAGAACAGAATTAGTCAATTCGAATGAAAAAAATTCTCTTCCTTCTCTCTCTCTCTCTCTCTCTCTCTCTCTCTCTCGTCGATTCTCGTCGTCTTTCGAGCTGAACTAAAAATTATTCTGTAAATAGACCACTATGAAATTTTGGTTTTTGTTTTTTTTTTCTCTCTCTCTTTTTCTTTCTATTGTCATCATACAGTTCGGAAGCATTTGAAAAATTAAATACAAATACGAATCAAATTGAAAGATAGTAATATTAATAATAATAATAATAATAATAATAATAATAATAATAATAATAATAATAATAATAATAATAATAATAATAATAATAATAATAATAATAATAATAATAATAATAATAATAATAATAATAATAATAATAATAATAATAATAATAGCCATATTTCACCAAAGTCAATAGACTAAAACAAACGAGACATTTGTTTGTGGAGAGAGAGAGAGAGAGAGTGAGTGAGCGTTGAAAACTAATCAAAGGTAAATTTTTTAAGGTTTTTTTTTCAGTCTCGATGTCAAACTTAGAATTAAAAAAAAATGATCTCAATCTGATCGATAGATTTTTTTTTTAGAGTTTCGCTTGACGAATCTTAAATTCGAACCACTTTTTTCTCCACTTTCAACCATCAGATTATTGTTGTAGAATCGTACAATCTCCGTATCGATAACCTAAAAAAAAAAGTGTTAGCCGTTACTAATATTTTAGACCGATCAATTGGACTCCGATTCGAAATATCATTCGACCATTGTTGAAACAAGACTGAACAACGAAAAGAGAAATGGATGCAAATATAGAGTGAGCGAGCGAGCCAGAGAGAGAGAGAGAGAGAGAGAGAGAGAGAGAGAGAAAGAAAGAGAAACTGGGCCCAGTAACGTTGAAAAAAGACCAAAGAGATAAGCAAAAAAAAAAAAAAATAATCTCAGACTAAGTCTCAATCTTAGAGATGAAATAAGAATCGCCAATCTAAGATTACATTCGAAATCGGAAAGCACAAACGGATAAACAAACAAACAAAGCAAAACAAACTAAAAAAAAAGCAAAACAGGAAACGGAATAGAAAAAGCTGATTTCTTGACCACCAAAAACAAATCAAACTATGAATGATTAGTTCGGGGTAGAATTCCAATGCGAATACAGTACGATATTGAAGCGAATCATATGAATCGGATGGATTATTACTTTCGAACTAGGGAGAGAGGGAAGGAAAGGAAAGGGGCAGAAGAATATAAAATTTCAAATTGAAATGACAAAAAAAAAAAAATACTAAGAAGCAATTTCGAAGCAAAAAAAAAAAGTTTGATTTGAAATCGTTTTTTTTTCTCGCTCTCGCTCTCTCTCCTAAAACTTTTTCCCTTTCGATCAAACCATACGGAATTCATAATTCTTAATGTTTAGTTCCTGACGGATGTGTCCGGATATGATTGTCGATGTCGATGATGTGCGTGTATATTTGTGGATCAAAATTAATGCGACTAAACGATAGAACGAAATGAATTGTTCTAGCCAAGAGAAAAAAAGAATAAAACATTTGAATCCATTTACTTCTGGAGGGAGACGGGGGAGGGGAAGACGATGTTTTAAAATGCTCGATCTTGACCAGATCATAATATTCTCGAACAGACCTTTAAAGAAAAAAAAAATATTACATTTTTTTTTGATTGCTAAAGAAAAACAATAATAGCGGAAGAAAATTTTTTTTTTTTTTAGTAATTTTGTTTCATTTTCTTTTTTTCATTCGCTTTTTTCATCCCGCAAACATTGTAATAAATATTAATATTAAATCTAAGGATCTAGATTCTAGGCCCTATTCTAGACCGCTATTCTAAACCTATTTGTTATGGTTTCGTTCAAGAAACCCAAAACAAAAACGAAGAGAGAGAGAGAGAGAGAGAAAAAAAATCCCTAAAATTAGTTCTGCTCAAAAACAAAATACTTTGTCGAAAAAAAAAATGAAAATAAAAAATAAAAAAATTCATCCCAAATTTTGGTTTAGTTTTGGTTCTTTCGAAACTCTCTCTCTCTCTCTCTCTCTCTCTCTGGTTTCATCGCTCGACATTCAATAGAATACCTTTTTTTTTTTTTTTGAATTGTTTTTCTACCAATCCAAAAAAAAAAAAAAAAAATAACAAAATTTATTCAATAAAAAAATCTCTGCAGTCTGAGTGTTTTGAAAAAAAAATCAATTCTTCTGATTAGAAAATAAATCGTAGAAATTATCCAAATTATTTAGGCAGGCAAAAAAAAAATTCATAATTTTCTCTGCCTTTTTTTTTGTTGTTGTTACCTACAAATAACCTAAAACAAAGAGAATTAGATTTGTTACAAAACTAATCCGTATCTCTCTCTTTCTCTCTCTCTCTCTCCCTATGAATCTTGAAATATGGGGGAAAAAGTGTTTTTGCGATTCAATCATCAATCGTTGTTTCGTTTTCGTCTCGATTCTTTTTCGCACATTCGTGCATTCAGCGAAAGCTTTTTTTTTAATCGATCAAATCAAAAAAAGATTTGTTAATCGAATTCAAACAAGGGGGTAAGAAAAAGGTAAAACAACTTGTTTCCCACCATAAACACAATATGGATGAAAGATTTAGAAGACTAAAATCTAACCACATATAATCCACTACTGTTTTAGACCCCTACCACCACCACCCCCAAAAAAAAAACAACATAAACCAAATTCATGGGACCAGTGAAAGAGAGAGAGAGAGAGAGAGAGAAAAATAAAAAACGGGACCAAAACCAAAAAACTAAAGACAATTGTTGTAGCCTTCAAATTGATAAGAACAAAAAGAAAAAACAATAAAAAAAAAATAAATTTTTTCGAACTATAATAAACCTTGAACGAGAAACAGACAGAGAGAGAGAGAGAGAGAGAGAGAGAGAGAGACAATTATGAACATATTTGACGACTAGGATCTAGTGGAACCTTTCCTAAAGGGAAACAAATGAAAAAGTAGACTAAAGGGGAGAATCATTATCATCACCATCACCATCATCATTATCATTATTATTATTATTATTATGATCATTTCATTGTGAAAATTTCGTTTCGTCATCTAATCAAATGATGATAATAATAATAATAATAATTTACCTTTATGGAACTTTGTATTTTGTGATTCATTCATTCATTCATTAATTCATCGAGGCAATAATATTGTTTTTTTCTTTTTTTTATTTCTTCCTCTCCTTTCTTCTTCTTCTTCTTTCTTTCTTTCTCTTCGTCTTAGTCTTTCTTCTTCTGTCGACCTATCGGAGAATGTTTGCTTGAAACCAATTCGAACAACAGAATTGAGAAGAGAAGGGAAATAAAAAGTTTATGCACCCAAGAATTTTCGGTTTCAGTTTTTTGCGTTTCCCGTAAACGAAATCTTTGGATACAAAAAAAAACTAGAACCAAATGAAATATAAGAATCGAACCGAATTAAAAGAAGAAAGAAGAAGAAGAAGAAGAAGAAGAAGACAGGAAGCAAGAAGAATTTTCTCTTCGAATTTCGATTCGATTATTACCACTCTTATTATTAGTATTCTTATTATTATTATTATTATTATTATTATTATTATTCTTATAGTTTTAGTTTATAGAATTGACAAACAAATGATTGTATCCATGGCAGTTTGGTCCGATCGAACAAGAAGTGTGAAGAAAATGACAAAACTTTTTAGTTCGGTTAAAGACGATCAACAAAAAAAATTACGTCTTCATAAGAAGAGAAGACAATTTATTAAACATCGAAATTTTTATCAAAATTATTTGCAACGGAAATACCACCGCCACCATCAGCACCACCTCCTTCTTTTCGATCTTCATCTCGATCATCTTTTTCATCAGCAACAACATCACCACCACCATCAACAACAACAACATCAATTTGAATTGAATCAAGTTGAATTACATAATTGTTTCGATCGAAACGATTGTTTTTGTTTTGATTCGATCAAGATCACAATCGAACGAATTGAATTGAGACAAATGAGCAAAACTTTTGAAACGAAAAAATTACAAAGTTATGGGCAATTGTCAAAAAAATCGTCTCAGCGAATCGTTACATAATCATTGTCCACAATTCTTTCTCGATTGTTTTCAATCGATTCTTTCCGATAGCAATCAACAATCGAATAGCTACTGTAATCAAGAGGCAACGAATAGATATCTTTGTTGTGATGAGCCAACGAACAAATTTCTAAATGAGAATCATTCCTTCTCCAATTGTCCAAATCGATCGAAATTTTTTCGCAGCGAATCGAATCTCATTGAAAAAAATCAATCCAAATTTAATCGAACAATCTATGATCGATTACCGGATGATAGATATCTGGAAATCGAATCACCATTGAATCCACTCATTCAAAAACAATCGTTTAGATCATATCAGTGTATTTATCATTCTCGACAATCTCCATTACAAAATAATAAATCCACCGATTTCAATGGTTCCAGTTCATCTCTATTCAGTGCAACTCTTCAAAGTCCATCATCATCCATACAACGATTTGAGCAACGCCAAAAATCCATTATAGATCAACAGCTACCAGTTCATTGTTTACAACATTTATCTCATTGCCAATATAACACTACTGGTGGTTCGACAACACCGATACAAATCAAACAATCAAGTCGATTGAAAATCAAAATCCAAGAACGTTTGTTAGCGATGCATCGACAACGTTCCGCAAGCCATTGTCCGCATGCCGATGGACATCGAAAAGATCGAAACGGTCGACCAAAGTGTTTATGTTACAATCAAAAAGAGAAAACGCTTGATGAGCAACAAAACGAACAAAAATATTCAAGAAAACAAGGCGAAACATCGAACGTTGTCGTCGATCCTTTGGTGAATATGGTTTGGACCAAAAACAAGAACTCCATAAGACATTCGAATCCATGTAGCTCACCGAGTTCATCGGGAACCGGAACCTTATCAATGTCAAACATTGGCAAACAAAAACGAGCCTCCTCGTTAAGAGTTCTAAATAAACGATTTAATTTTTTCGAAACCAACAACGATTCACCGACAAACAATCAAGGATTCAGTAGCAATCATTCCGATCTGAATGAAAGTGCTGGATCGATAATACGTCGTGGAAGTAAGAAACATCCGAAACGTTTCGCTACGAAACTTAACGATCTAGATGATCAATGTTTTTTGGCGATTTTCGAATATCTAACATTGCAAGAGAAATTGATCTACGAACGAGTTTGTCATCGTTGGCAACGATTGATTCGTGGCTCTTTACAAGCTCCAGCCTCGTTGAATATCGGTGAACATTCAGTGAAATGCGAATGTCAGTGCTCACATTTCATCAATTGGGATCTACCTCCATCGAAACGTTTCGATCGTGATAAATCTGGTTACATTATCTATCCGAAATCAGTGATCAAATATCTTCTAACTTTGTGTAGTCAATTGAGATGTATTAATTTTTCTCATTGCTATATTGATGATCAAACTTTACAGGTGAATTAGAATTTATAATATTTCCAATTGATTAATCTGAATCGATATCGATATCTTTTGATTTCGAATACAGATTATTATGGACCATAGTGATATGATACAATGTTTACATCTAAACGATATACGATTAGAGGAAGAAGATGATGATCTCTTACCGAAAGTATCCTCATCGTATAATACCAAACAGAGTAGTGATCAATTGAATGAAAATCATCAACATCATTCTAGCCAACAATTCGAAGACAACAACAACAACAATAATAATAATAATAATAATAATATTAGCTCGGCAGTTGGAGCGTTCGCATCGGAACAATTAGCCGTGTTCGGGGGTCTAATGCGACGATTATCAACAAGACGATCATCGAGAAAGAAAAGTATCAATCAACAGCGTTCACGAAGTCCATCGAATTTTACCATCTCGAATAATGCAAACAATTGTGGTGTGATTGAAACAAAAACAGCAACAACAAAAACTAATCTAGGGAATGAGAGTGAAAAAATTCCTATGAAACAGCATTCTAATGCATCGACAATATCGAAAAGATCATTGGAATCTGGTTACAATGTTTCGCAAATTGTTTCTTCCAAAATGAAATCAAATTCAGTATTGAATCAAAAATCTCCTAATCATCAAACATCATCAAAGAATCAATTTCATCATCCGCAGCAGCAACAGCAGCATCAGCATCATAATCCAATAAATCAAACCAAATCGACACCGAGTCAATCATCATCGTTGATCAATGTTTCGGATCAACGGAAAAATTCTCGAATCATATCGCATCAATCTATCATCAATCGAACTTCGATCAATTCGCCTACAAACTCGTCAACAAATCGAACAATCGGTTCTAATTCATCTACATACACCAATAGCAACAATGAAAATCGTCATCTCTTGCCTGGTGATCCTAGAACATCGATGTTGATCAATCAATCCACAAATCAAGTGTTTTCTGGCGATGATATGAGAACATCTATAGAGCATCTAGTTCGTAAGAATTTACATCATCAACAGCAACAAAAACAACAATCGCAACAAAAACCACCGGAAGCTAGTGAACATAACGATTATCATCATCATCATCATCATCATCATTCTCCATCTACGCAAGCGAAAGTTTCGATAACTAGTCAACAACGTCGAAGAGAATGGTCTAAACATCGAGCTATAAACAAAGAGATGAGAATTCTATCTGATGATGATGATTTGGATGGAGAAAAAAGTTCGATGTTTGTTCATTATGAATCGACACTAACTAATCCGGATGTTCAACACGAGACCTGTAAACCTTTCGAAGGAAATCAATCGATTCAAATCAATTATCTCTCATCACAAGAGCAATCGGAAATCGATACTCGAGGTCTCGAGATGAGTAGAGAAGCTACATTGATCGAAGAGCATCCAAATCAAGTGAAACAAATTCGAAAATTATCAAACTTTCGCCATTTATCACCAATTTTGGCGCCAAATCTCTCCAGTATTTGTGCTGATTACGCAAGCGATGGTGCTGGAGAATCTATCAACTCTGGCGTTGGTAAAATTTGCCAAAATAAAACCCCAAGTAGTGAAAGTAGTACAAACTATAGTGCTAGTTTGATGACAAACAATCAAATTGGTGAGAGTGAAACAAACAGTAGCTGTATCGGTGGAGAATGTGGCCAACATGGAGCTATAGCGAACAATCAATCGATTAACGAGACCGTTTTGGATCATGTTCAAGTGTTTGTCGAGCAAGAACAATTACGATTCGAGCTTCGCCAAACACATCTTCAACAATGGAAAGCTTTCGCAAAGAAACTAGGATCTCAAATCAAATGTCTTTCATTGGGATCACTAGGATCGGTCGATTCAATCGTAATCGATCTTCTACTTCGATACTCGAATCTTTTGGAAGAGCTAAGAATTAACAACGAGACAGATATCTTAGCATATTTCTCCACAATCAAACAAAGTGTCAAACGGATCTATATTAATTGTGAGCATGGAATCGGTAAAAAGAAATGATTAAAAAAAAAAATTTTCCGATTAATGTCGATTTTGTTGATCGTTTTGTTTTGTTTTTTTTTTTTTTTTTTTTGATTCCTTATCTCATTGTTTACTTTGTCGTTCTCTCTCGATCCAGGATTAGAATGTGTCTCTTTGTTAGCATACAGAAACTATGCCGAGAAAGTGATCTCGTTGGGTAGAGTCGATGTGCAACCAGATTTAATCGATTCGGTCATCTCGACAATCGGATCGAATTTTTCCAATTTACGTTCACTATATCTTCGATTGCATAGTTTAGATATCGATGTTCAAACACCTGCAAGCCTTCTTTTCGATAATCTCAATGAATTAAATCTTCAATTCGTTTCGGGCAATGTAGATCAACCGTTTAAGAAATTTATTCAATTAGGTTGGTATTCTGTTCGAAGCTTAACGATTCAATATGCATCGATTACTGAGGAATCGGTCCGAACCATTCACGAACATATGCCTCAATTGAGAAAATTAGTTTTGTATGCGATCGAATTTCGATGTGATCATCTTGGTAGAAGGTATAATTCAATTCGGATTCCGGAAGCAAAGATAGATTTTTAAAAAAAAAAAAAAAAAAGATTAAATTTTAATCTCTGCTCTCTCTCTCTCTCTCTCTCCCGGAACCAGATATGGACATCGAATCTGTACGAATTGTTCACAATCGGTTTGGAAAAATATCGCAACACTACAACATCTCAATCATCTCAAGCTACATCGAGTGATAATCGATGAGGAAATCTGTAAAGCTCTCTCTCGTATGCATCGATTATCAAATCTCGAGCTTCATTATTGTTCCAATGTCAACGAGAACGTTATCAATGTTTTCAGTGATCTAGCACGACGATCACCACGGAGACGTTTCAAATTATCGATTGTTTCGCGTGGTTTTCTAACAATCAAACCACCACACGATCTAATCAATCTCTATATCGATATTCGTATCGCTTGTAAATAAAAATTTATTTAGTTTTGTTTCGTGCATCTCGATCTTGAATAGTAATGTTTTGGTATAAAATTCGATTCCAGATCTGAAAATGATTGCAAAGTTCGATGAAAGTTTTCAGTTTGAATTTTCAAATTTACTTTTTTTTTCTTTTTCCTCCTTCTCCAATCTCAAATTTATAGATCAAATTGTCAATTGTTGTTCATTTGATGAAAGAGAAGAAAGAATAAAAAATTGATTTTTTTTTTTTTTTTGATAAGAATTAAATGATTTATTCTCGATTTCAATTAGAATCAATCCAGATCAGTGAAACAATTCAATCGAAGAAATCTTCAACTTAGTATAACTTAACTTTTAGTAAGTGAAATGAATGAATTTTATCGAAGTTTGAGAATCTCTTTAGATAGAATTTTGTACAAACGAAAAATTAAACGAAACCTAACAAAATAGACTAACAATTACACACTAACCTAGTGAGTTAATTAGCTAACGTAGAGCAATAAAAAAAAAATTTTTATTAAAATTTTTGGGATATCGAAAGAGCGCGATAAAATCTTTGCAAAAAAAAAAAAACTCCGACAACAAAGACATTCACAACTCTTTCTCTCTCTCTCTCTCTCTCTCTCTTCGAAGAGAAGAGGATATGGGTAGTTTTTGGATGTTGATAGGGGTGTGGTAGCGATAGAGTTGTTGATGATGGTGATGGTGGTGGTGGTGTTAGTTTTTGTGAATGCAATCACAATCAATGCATTCGATTGCATTGTCTAGGCGAGAAAATGAAAGAATGAAATTACATCAATCATATGAAAATCTATTTGTTAGAGTTAGTCTCATTAAAATTAAAAAAAAAAAAAAGAAAAGAACGAGAAAAAGAAAAAATGTTTGTTTTCCGTTCACCGACTAACACCATACACCATACACCATTCTCGAGGTGTGTGTGTGTGTGTGTGTTGCGGTGCGAAGAAATTTTTACATCAAAATTTTGGATGAATGTCAAAGCTTGACGATGTGACGAAAATCTAAAGTAAAGTAAAGAAGAGAGACAAAAATATCGAAACGATTGAAGTAAGAAAAAAGAGAAAAAAATAAATAAACTCACAAGAATATCCATTCGATTCTTGTTGCCGGATGAATGCTGAATGTTGAAAAGAAAGAGTGAAAAAGAGTGAAAGAGAGAGAGAGAGAGAGAGAGAGAGGAAGGATTCTATCGGAATACTTCAAAAAAAAAAAAAAAAAACAAAAAAACAAAAACAGTGAAAAAAAATCGAACGAAAAGATAGAATCGAAAATCAAAAATAAATTAATCAAAGAAAAAAAAAATCAATCAAATTTTGATTTGAATAAGCTTCAAAGAAGAAGAAGAAAGAAGATCGAAAGCTTCTGTGATTGAATTCGTGTTTCGAAGATTCTCCAAAAGAAACTCTTCATTCTAGGTATCTTCGGAAAAATTAGCTTTGTAAAATTTGATTTAAAAAAAAATTTCTTTCTCTCTCTCTCTCTCTCTCTCTCTCTCTCTCTCTCTCTCTCTCTCTCTCTCTCTCTCTCTCTTCTCAATCTTTCAATTGGAAAAGGGTTTCAAGAAAAAGTTTCAAGAGAAGAGAAATGATTGAGATCAATCTATTTTTTTTTTTTTGCTTGTTTGTTTCGATTCAAAACAATGGAACTAGATAACTAGATTGTGTAACAATCACTGATGAATTGAATCAACTTTTGATTGTTGATCTGAAAACAAACAATCAATGATTGAAAAAAAGCTCAATTAATGAAGATATCGACAACGATACTGATAATGATGGCGATGGTATAGATCATAATGATGGTGTCGTTGATGATCACAATGTTTGCTAAATATAATGATGCTCATCATTACCTTCATCATCATCATCATTAATCAACTAAACAAGATCGGAAAATCAAAAGCGATTGATTGAGAAAAAAAATTAATTTAAAAAAAAAAAAGAGATAAATAATAAAACAGATTTTCCTTGTTTATAGCAAAAAACGAAACAATATGAACAACAATCTTCGACGAAACTTTTTAGATTGTCATCGATCCGATAACGTAAATTAATCGGCTCATCGAATATCCAAGAAAAAAGCTGTGGTATTGACAAGAGTGACATCGAAACCATTGGAGACTACCATAAGCAAAAAAAAAAAAAAAAACAATCTAATATTGTTTCGAATGATACAATGGAATGGTTTGAATCGAATCGATCACCACCATCACCACCACCATCATCAATATTGAAGCAATCATTTTCGATTCTAAAACCGAACCCTCGCCACTTTAATCATCGACATTCGAAAGGTTCGTTTTGTTCCACGTATCGTTACAGTATTTCAACGTTCAGCCAGTGATATCAGTGAAGTGTGATGAACTGATTGAACTTAGCATCTAGAATCTATGTAATCAGAAAAAACAAAAAACAAAAAAAAATTAGTCTTATGAAATTTTTCATCAAACATTTCAGGAATTTCGTATTCGAAACATTTATCCATCTAGCATCTGATCCGTTTTTCGTCCATCTAGCGTTTATCTTCTTTACTTTTACGAGGAAAAAAAACAATGGATATTGGAAATCAGCTCAATCGAAACCTAAAGAGAAAAGAAGTGAAGAGGAAAAGAAAATTTATCCTTGTAGGCTTTCCAGTGAGTTTTTCGTTCCTTTTTCTCTCTCTAGACTGTTATTGTAGGCTTAGTAAATTAAAAATCGTAGAAGGGAAATGATATTGCATAGTTACACCAGGAGGATAATTTCAAACAATTCAATAGAGATTTTTTTTTTTGGTTTTCTGTTTCGCAATGAAACAATTAGAGTTTGATTCGCTAACATGATAATCTGATCTGAAATCTGGTTTGGATTTTTGTTTGCAATTTTAGCATTGAAAAATCGGAAAAAAACGAATCCGAAAAAAAAGGTAGGTGAAATTTGATCGAAAAATTTCTGAATTCTGAATTTTCAAAAACTAAAATTTCGATTTCTTTTTATAAGGATGATTTGATATCGAATGAAATGAAATCCAATCCATCATCATCATCATCATCATTGAAAATATTTTCGAATCTATCGAAAAATCTACCAAAAAAGGAGCCCATAGTACCGGTGAAAAGTGTTCAAATTTTAGCACCAACAAAATCTGAACGAATTCTATTCGATCCGAAACGTTCCGCAGCTAACTCTTTTCTCTTTGTCAGTTCTGAGGAGAAGAACAACAATGGGAGAGATGATCCGGAAGATAATGACAAAGATGAAATTATTCAAGATGATGAAGAGAATAGCAATAACGTTGACAATAAGATTAAAATCGATCGTAAAAATCTTCAATATCAATCTGAAAAGAATCGATTTGAATCTTTTAGTAGATCAAAGGAAATCAAAGAGGAAATAGATTCGAAATCTTTTGTTGATAGAAGTTCGATTCGAAATGATAAGCAAAAAATCGATGGTATCGTTTGACATAATTTGATTCTTCCTTTTTTTCGAAAATTCATTGACCATTGATTGATTTCTTCCCCTGATTGATTAGATAATCAAAATCAACGAGCCGATTCATTCGCTGATAATGGTGATGATGTTCAAGGCGAAGATGATGATGATGATGATGATGACGATGAAAGAATAGAATCTGTAAACAACATCACTAGTTTCTATGCGAATCCAATGATCAAGATGAAAATGATTGAAACCAGACCGGATTGTTGTGGAACTCAATCATCACCAAAATCATTCTTTTGTGAATGTGATCCAAAACTAGTCCAAACAATTACCTATCAGATCTGTCTACAATGTCAAAGACCATATATATCGAATGATTCTTTCTTGATTCAACAACACGATTCTCTTTCGCCTTTGATTAGTAATGAAAGAATCACAACGAACAATGATGAAGATGATCAAGACTTAATCGATGGCCAATCTGAATACATTTTTAGATCGAACGATTCGAATTCGATTAAAACTGAAGAGAATTTTTCAAATACTAGCGATCAAAAAGATTACGATTATGGTGTCGATGATAATGATGATGATGATGATGAAGAGCGGCAGCCAAGATATTGTAAAAAATGTAAAATCTGGTTCGGAAGCTTTGATCCAAGCTATCCATCGATTTGTTCTTGTTTAAAATCAAACACTTTGACCACAAACGATAGTGGTTCGATCTATTCTGTTCATATGCAAAAAGATTTTAGGTTTGTCAAAACGAAAAACGATTTTTAATCAATTCTATTCATAGCGATTTGTTTTTATTTTCTTTATTGATCGAATTCAAAAAAAAAAAAAAAAGATATTATTTCCAGCATCCATATTCCAGATTGTTCATTTGTTACTCTGTGATATTTTGTAATTTTCTCATTTTCGCCGAAGATCCTCTAAGTCATTCATTGAAAGAGTGTTCGATACCAATACTTGGTAATATCATCTCGATGCTTTTCACTAAATATCCTCATCGATCATGGCTTTTGTTTTCGGTAAAAATCTCAATGAACATCATTGCGATCATAATTGGTTTGATCTTTGGAAAATACTTTCTCCATAACATCGTTTTACGACGAGTACTAAGACTTAAAATGTTCCGTGATGAAAGTGGAACTTGGATGATTATGTTATTATCAATGTTGTTATCGTTGTTTTTAATCTCACATTTATATAACACATTATTGCTCATGTTAAATCCTTTCGATCGTAATCTTTTGATTACTTCCAACATGGGAATCTCTTATGCATCGTTCATGAAAATAGCTGCCTGTGGAACTTGGTGTGGCGATTTCTTCACTGCCTGGATGATAACTGATATGATGCTACAAGATAATCTCTATCCTAATTGGGCCAAATCTACTCGAAGATTTTGGCTACGACATACCAATATCAGAATCTTGGTATTCTGGTCTGGCTCTTTGGTGATCGCAGCGATCGTAATTCTAATTATTTTAAACGATGTGATTTGTTGGGATTGCATAAACAGAGGTTGGATCTCAACTACCGAGATAACTCGTGCATTTCTTGCGTCTGCGATTCTTGTGATGGATCTACTCATAGTCATGCAAGATTGGGACTTTCCTCATTTCGTCTGTGATTTAAACATTAAACTTCCGGGATTACTTCAACCTTCGTATACATTCGAATTTTTTCATAAATCTTTGAAATTTCCTGCCATTGATATCAAAATATCTGGTAAGGAACACCAATTTTTTTTTTTGATAATTTTTTTCATAAATTTTTTTTCATCCCTTCATCATAGGTAAATGGTTCAATTATGGCATTATTGTTTTTGTCATGATGTTAGATTTGAATATGTGGAAAAATCAAATCATTTACTATCCTTTGGATTATGGACAATATGTTGGGCCAAAATCAAAAGTAATAAGCATAACTGATCAAAGTTCTATCGAAACCATGTCCAAATGGTCATTCGAATTACGAAAAAGGATGATTAATCTTGAGACTAATCGAACATTTTTCGAAGATGATTTAAAAATAGAGGCTAGATATACTGGCTCTGCTTGGATCATCAAAGCAACAAGTTTGATTCCTATTCTAATTGGTATGAAGAGATTTGTTTAGTTATCTATCCGATTTAAATTCTTTGATTCACCCAAAACACTAAGGTTTCATAAGTTTCCTATGGTTAGTCTATATTTATGGAAGATTTCCACCCAAAACCGATATTTCATTAGGTGGCCGTTTACCTAAACGTAATTCAACTCAATTCCGATCATCATGGCGTCGTGAGCGTAGAGAAGAAGGACGTTCTGCTCGTATAGATTGGCCTGGCATTACCATCTACGAGAACGAAGAGGAAGATTTCAATAAACGATTTTTCGGTGTACTCAACTCTACAATGATCAAAGCAAGACAAACAAATAACAAATTTAATTTTTCGAAATTCTTTCAAAGAATTTTGGAAAGAATTCATTCGATTTTTTTGCCAAAAAATCTGAATTTGAAAAATTCTAAAAAATCATCGTCATGTAATCAACGTGATTTCATCGGTTGTACAGTGAACAATAATTGTGCTATTCCAATGATGATGAAAGAATGTCTTCTTGTACAATCAATACCGATGAGAAATATTGATGAACAATCACAATTGAATACGTAAATCGATCCTCTATGATAGCCTCTAAACTTCATCGAGAAAAAAAAAAAATCAACGATTTCTCAGATGCCTAAAAATCTTCAATTATTACTTCAACAATTATTTGTTAATTATTTCTTATTCTTAAACAATCAATTGTTGTATTATTTCTTTCTCAAATCTTAATTTAATGTACTTTTCAAAAAAAACTAATTTGTTCACATCTCATCCGTTCTTCTCGAACGTTTTTTTTTCTCTCTCTCTCTCTCTCTCTCTCTCTCTCTTTCTCTCTTTTTCCAATGAGATAGATTTTATTAATTTTATCAATGTTTTTTTTTTTCAACTTTTTGTTTCGAAAATAAAATACTTTGCTACACAACAATAATAACAACAATAACAAACAAAACGATGTTTATAGAGATGATAGAATTTTGAAAAATTGGTTTTATAATTTCAAAGAAAAAAAAGAAAAAACAAAATCAAATGTCCACAATAATTGTGAAAACATAAAATATTTACAAAAAAAAAAAAAAAAAAAAAAATTCAAGTGAAGCTGATTTATAGAGATAAAATCAATAGATATAGCAATCACAATAGATTTCCTTTGATTTGAATAGAATTGAATTTTTAAATGATTTTCGCTCCTTGTTTTTTTTTTGTGAATAATCGTATCAAAGTATTCTAGTTAACGATGGATTTCGATGCTGATGGTACATAGGTGCCAGTGATATCGGTCAATTTTGGTGAGTAGAGATTGATATGTGCGCTATAACGATTTCCTCCAATCTCCACCTCGAATCTTCTGTTCAGTAAATAATCATTGGTTATCGTAACGTTTGGATCTGGATTAGCGATGTAGCCCAAGCAAACCATTCTATTCAATGTGAAACCGAACGATGTTGTTGTTGTCATACCGACCGGTCGATCATTGTTTACTTGCTGGCCATCATCACTGGCTAGATAGATAGGCTCACCACCCCAAGGCCATAATGGCTCTTTGTCTGGATCGAAACTATCCAAAATCAATTGCACGTATCTTCGTTTGACGCCATCACGTTTTTGTTTGATAAGAGCTTCTTTTCCGATAAAATTCTTATCATAGCAAACTCGAAACTCTCGCCCACATTCTAATGGTGTTGTGGTGGAATCAAGATCTTGTCCCCAGAAGGAGAAGAATTTTTCGATTCTTAAAACACGAACACAAATACTTCCAGCATTTTGAATGCTATATTTTTTACCAGCATTAAACAATGTCTCATAGCATTGAACTGAATAGGGATTGAGCATGTAGAGTACGAATCCTAATTCACCAGTATGCGATAGATTACAGACTAACACTGGAAGTTTTTGTGAACCTATCAGTAATTCTTTGGCGGTGAAAAATGGAAAATGTTCTAATTGTTTGAGATATTCATTCATTGGTTGTTTCATTGCAAGAGCGGCAGCAGCAACCACATCTGTCAACAACATTTTCGCATAAGGGCCCATTATACAGATAGCACAATAATCTTGCGTAACATTACGAATGGATAATTGATCACGATCTTCTTCTATCACGTTTGATCGTAGCCATTTCAGGCATCGAAATTGACTCTCTGTTGGACCGATGAGAAGGAAATTTCTTTCACCAGTCCTTATGATTGAGACATCATTCTCGAAACCTCCGTGTGCATTCTGCATGCCTGATAATTCGATCATTAGTTTTACAACTTCGAAAATAGAGGAGATTTCATACCTGTCAATGTGATAGATCCGATTGGCATATCGATGTTATTCGAACAAAGATATTGTAACAATTCCAAAGCTTCATCATTAACGGAACTGATTGAAATTTTAGTAAAACTAGAATAATCAAGTATGGCAACTCTTTCACGACAAGCAAAATATTCACTTTTGACAGCATCAAACCAGTGAGGTTTTCCAAACGAAGGCGTTTCAAGGATTCTTTCCTCTAAAACACCGCAGTCTGGCAAATTTTTCCCATAAGGTTCCGCTTGATCTTTTAAATAGACTGCCGGTCTTTCATAGCCCATGAATTGAGTGAAATAAGCTCCAGCTTCTTTCAAAGGATCGTAGAGCGGACTGCGTAATAGACCATGTCCAGTTTGATAGCTATTGTGTGGAGTGGGAAAATTGATATTATAACGAGCTTTCGCTGGTATCTCTCGTAAACGATCGAATAGAAATATTCTATTTGAATGTAAAGTGATGAAACGTTTCGGATCCAAAGACCAGAAATCGTGCTGAAATGAATTCGGCTTTTTGAGTATTATTTGTTCAAGAAGTTTCGCTGTGCCACCGCTCAACGACGGCCAAACACCGGCAGCGATAAGATAGTTATTAATCTCAGCAACCTCCCCAATCAATGGTCTACCATCGGGTGTGAAATTTTCAAGTCTAGCATGTAATTCTTTATAACGAGCTTGACGGAGTATTGGCAATCGATTTAGAATTGGATTCAAAAGATGATAGAAATCATTCATACGAATCGGCAGTTTAGGTATTTCAATATCAAGGGGATGATTTTCACTTTTGGAACTATACAATTTGCGAACAACTCTTGAGACCTTCTCGTAGCCGGTCAAAATAAAACGTTTATCGTCGTGTTGATAGATCGAGAAGCGATTATCGAAATCATTGATGATTGGCATGATAGAATCGCCAGTGTTCGGAATCGTCATCGGCTGTGTTTCCAAAATTTGATGCTCACAAGCGAGACTAGGAACACGGACCCGAGTCAAACTACATTTGCCGATAGTTCTGCTCAGATAATTGTTCGCAGAGTTGACAAAATAATCGCATTTAATACGTGCGATCTCATGTGTGATCGGATGTAAAAGCTAAGGGAAGATTAGTGATTGGATCAGGAGTCTTGATTTCGATCAAATCAATCAAGTAACAAACCTCGATGTTAGAGACACGATCATTATTGACATGGATTTTGTTCAAAATAAACTCATTGAAAAATTGGACACCTTTCGATTGAGCGTGTTGTTCTAGTTTCAGCTCTTCAGCTTTTCGATCCATAACGACACCATCGAATGGTAAGTGTATTCCACATTTAATATTCTCCACATCAATATAATCGTATCGTCTTTTGATCTCTAAACTCAGCAATAATCATCAAAATGATTGATAATCGCATTCGATTTCGATTAATTTTGATTCTAACCTTCGGGAGAGAGAAGCTCGATCGTACCACATTCTTTCGGTATGAAAAGTTTCGAGATCGATAACATTCGTTTGAATGATTTAACTCGTTCTTCGGTTTGGGCTAGATAGATCGCTCCACATGTTTTCGTTCGATAGAGATTGGCACTGTAACGGATCAACAACGATGAACGTGGATTGGATACGATCAAGTGATTTAGAAAAAAACTATTCAACGTAGAAATCGAAAGAGCTTTCTCTTCTTCGGTTCGAGGACCATGTCCGCGTATCACAATCACATCGGATCCAAGCGAATCGCTAAGAAGATGAGCTAAAGCTTTCGAGACTAACTCGTCGCCATAGATCACTACTTTGATCTCTGAAGGAAGATCGGATGCAGTCTCGTAAAAAGGTTGTTTGGATCGGCTCGAGAAAAAGCAACGGCTGATCGAGAACAAAGATGAGCCAGATGATACAGAATTGAGCTGCTTCAAACGATTCAAACAGTTTATCATTAAATTTTTGGACATTGTTAACTACTTGAGCTACTTTTGCTCAAGAATTTTCAGAATCGATCTCCGATTGATTCGATTGACATTGGCCACATTAAAAACATTGATCTAAAACAATGTTTCCCTATCGATTTCCGTTATGAATCAAATTCATCAACGCTTCAATCATTGATTAAGATTGATTGATTGATGATTAAGATTGATTAATTATTGAAGAGAATTTGAAAAACCGAAATTTAGAAAAAATTCAGAATTTGGCCCAAGGAAAAAAAATAAACCAAAAACAAACTAATTGAATTCGATAGTATAGAACGTAAACATTAGATGACACTGTTGTCGCAATGATTTCGAAATGCAGATGAAACACTCTTGATGTAAATATGAATTGGATTGTTTCTCTTTCTGATCGACGAACCCTAGAACCTAGATCCTAGGATATGAAATCAAATAGCTATTTTATTAGATTTTTTTTTGTTTTTTTTTCAGTTCAACAAGCAAGAGAGCAATATAATTTATACAAAAGTAAAAAAAAATTTTTTTTTTTTTTTCATTATCAATCAAAACGAAATGCTTATGATGGTTTAAACATTAAACGATGGTTTGCTCGTTTCATGAAATGTTAATCTTATTTACAATAGAGAGAGAGAGAGAGAGAGAGAGAGAGAGAGTGAGAGCCAATCACAAGGATAGGATTGGATTTGAAGTTGTTAAATTTTATTGCTGATTTTTTTTCCCATCAAATGGATGCGGTGATGCGAAAGTGATCGCAGTAGGATTGGATTTATTTCGATAGAAATCCCATGATGGTGGTGATTGTGGCGAAGAAACCATCATCGGATTAATTGGAGAGGGAATTTTTCTAGAAGAATTTGAACATTTAAAATCCATTGGATTTTGTTTGCGTGATAGTTGCGATGTCGATGTCATCATTCTACGACTCGATGATGAATTATTCGAACCACTTGTAGACCAATGAAAATGCCAAACAAACGAACGATTCAAACGTCGTTTGATTGCATTCATTGCTTTTTTGTTAAAAATCAATTGTGTGATAAATATGAAGAATCCCTAGAGAGAATCGATTCGATACAAAAAAAAAAGAAAAGAAAGAAAAATTAGAAAAAAAAATGATAATTTTCGATTGAAAAATTTACCTGCAAACCGATCAAAATAATGAAAATATAGGAGAAAAAATGGCCAAAATCGTTTATGTAGAGAAGATAGGTTAGCCAAGTGATTCCCATCAAAAAAATCAATCCAATCAATCCTTTTAGATAGTTGATGCATTCCGAAATTCGTTCGGCAATCTTTTTCGATTTAGGATTTGAATTTGAATTTGAATTTGAATTGGAATTGAAATTCGAATTTGATCCATAAAAAATCGAATCTCTTGAATCGAGCTTACTGTTTTTCGATGAGCTTTTGTTCCCAACACCATTGTTGGTATTTTGTAATTTTAAACTATTCAAAAAATTCGATTTGTTTGCGATATTGTTTTGATCGAAATTTTTCATCCAAACTATTCGCATCACAAAAATCAAAATCATCAAATTGATCAAAATGATTATGGTTGCTGGAGCGACAAGAATCCAAATTTGATTCGGATATTTTGTTGAGGTTATCCAACAGCTTTCATTTTTGTTACAATAAGATATCGATGTGAATAGAAAAATTATTTTCAATCAATTTAGCACAAAAAAAAATCAATAGATTCAATCGAGACTTACAAATATTCATTTGTTAATTGTTTTGATTCACTTTCGATCGAAACGATTCCGATGATAGTTATGATCAATGGACAACCATAACCAATTAGATAGAGATAGATCATTCTCAATCGTCCTTTGGTGTTAAAGATCAAAATCATCATCTGATAGAGATTATAGCCTTCTATGAGCATCCAGAAAAACATCGCCAGAAGAAAATAGAGTAGAACTACGGCGATCGATCTGCAAAGAAACTATTCGTTTTGATCAATTTACAGATTAATCTCTCTCCTCTACAATTATCTCCACCGAGATAATTAATCGATTAATCTTACCGGATAATCGACTAGATCCAGACCGAACATAACCAACAGGTCGATGATGATTATTGTGAATGAAATATTCACTATGATTGAGCTTCGGCGAGATTTGAGCTCTGGACAAAAACTGAATGCTGATATGGTCAGAAGTAAGCATACGATCGAAATGATGCAGGAAATTATTGATAGAATTGATTTCCAAACAGATGGATTTTCTTGTCCACTTACGTCCATCAAAACGGCAAAATTTGTGAGATGATTACATCGACATGTTGTTTGATATCGATCGGAATCTTCCCAAACAACACTGCATCCGGTTGCGTTCCAATCTCTAACATTGCTGTCCCAAAACACACAGCGAGGTTTGCTGCCAAATTCTAATCGTTTATGATGCAATAAACTCATACGAGCTTCATTTCCATCCATCAATGGATGTAAAACATTCGTTTCATTGTTAAGATTGAACATAATGATTTCCGAGTTCATTCGATAAGAATTGTTACGCAATTCAAACATATAGATTGAAAGTTTTTTAAACAAAGCCCCAACACCGATCCGATGTGGACACCATTCGGAAACGGTTTTCCCTAGATTTGATATCTTTTCGGTCGATTTCAAACGAAGCCAATGATTTTCAAATTCAAAATTAATCGATCGATCTTGATCGATTTCAAAAGTATCCATCATAATATTTTTGTTATCCAATGATTTTCGATAATCAAACGAAATATTCGATTTGTTTTTACTCGAATAGCATCCAAACATTAGCATATTTTGATGAACGTATTGCATAATTTTCTCTGAATTTGAGATTTTCGGTTTCGATTCTGTCAATGTCCACGCTTGTGTGCTGTCGATAATTTTCGAGCTACTTTCGATCACTGATTTGAAAATACTAAGAACATCGTCCCAGTGTTGTGTGATATTATTATCGATAAGAAATGTGCGAAAAACATTCTGTATTTTTCTCACAACATTCACTGAATCATCGATATCTTTGGCGAATTTAAGTTTCTTATCTTGAAGCTCTTGATCGAATACTTTAGCTTCACGAGCTAGATCATTGATGTTGGCAACTTTCGAAATTTTATCCAAAATTCCATCGATCCATGATTGTTTGCATGAGACATGCGGACCATTCGGATCAAAACGTCCATCTGGACCACATTTCCACCAAGCTTCTCCTTGAAATCCGAAAGGACAATGAGCTTTTGAGATCTCATTCGGACGAACCGAAGGCCAATATGGAATTCCAAATTTATTGAATTGAGCTCGACAACGTTTCAAATCATCGTGATGATCTGATTGGATCGTTGTACTGTCGATACTCGGAAAAGGTGTCGTAGTTTTGAGATCATGGCTAAAGGAAATGAATGAGAATTTTAGAATCTATTAGCGATTCGTATCAAAAGCCATTGCTTACCTATCACAAGTTTCAGGCTTTTTAAAAGTACAAATAAATGGAAATTTTTCCCCACTATTCACATCGATAGCACTACAGTGAAGAAAGATAGATTATGTGGATTAAAATCGATTCACCATCTAGAAAACTAATCGTTTGTGTAACGAACCGTAAGAATTTAATTTGAAACTCCGAATCGATCGTCACTGTTAGATAGCGGCATTTGATATCGCCAGCCGGAATCTCGACATAGATATCCGGAACGATATCCTCGTTGTTGTACATCCATTTGCATTTGAATTTGGTCGCATGATAGAATAAGCTAGATTGATGCAACAAAGGACAACAAAGTGCACTGGTTGCGTACTCGTTTTGATAGATTTGATTCCAGATTTCCGATTCGATCGAAATGAATCGCATCAAATCTCGATCGTAATTTGGTTTCACCGAAAAGTAAAGAAGATCTGCGCCTGGATAGGCGTGAAAGATTTTCCCACAATAGCTTCGAGATGATTTCCAATCAGAACGATAATTTGAATGGAAAAAAACTGTCTGACCGATGCAAGCTTTCTCGCCATCACCTTCGCCTTCGTTGTGATTGTTTTGTTTGAAGAGATCACAGCTAATGTTCCAATTGAGACAATCTTCTACGGTGGCTAAGAGAGAGAGAGAAAAAAAAGAGATTCGAATTAGATCAATTTCATATTTGGACAAATTTTCGCAAAAATTCATTCGACGCACTTCCAGATCTTCGAATATGAACATCACATTCAACGTTCGTAATAAGAACGGAAGCGATCAAGATTAGTGGAACGATCTTTAACAAGCTAATTGAAACAATAGCTATTGGTTTGATGATTCTGGAAAGAATTGATGCCAATTTGATGGCTACAGTTGTCATTGTTATCGATTCGATCATCGAAAAAATATTTTTGAAATGGAAAAATCTGTGAGAGATTTGTCATGAAAAACGAAAGAGAGAGAGAGAGAGAGAGAGGAAGTATGATCAATTTCGATCGATGTAGACAAATATTTGTTATCGAAAATCGATCTAGAACAAATCAATCCATAATGTTTGTATTGAGATGTTAATGCACTGAATAAAATAATCTAATGGAAACAAAATAAAACATCAAAGAGCAAAAACGATTTACTGATTGATTGATTGAGATCCAAAAAATGTTGTTGTAGCTTCTTCTAGTGATCTAATGATGACTATGATGATGATAATGGTGATGGTGATAGTTTAGTAGATTATGATTGCAATTGTCTTTCGCCTCGATCAGCTCAATCACAGAGCCTAGTCTAGATTTTCAAAATCCAAAATCAAATCTGATTACCTTAATGTTTCGCTTGATTTCGGCGTCTCTCTCTCTCTCTCTCTCTCTCTCTCTCTCTCTCTCTCTCTCTCTTTTCCTCGTAAAAACAAAAAAAAAAAAAAAAAAGTTAACAAATTGGATCCGATTGCTACCGGTTTCGATTATCGAATCCTAACAAGATAGATAAGCTTAGATAGGTTTCGCTTTCGCTCTGGCTATTGATTTTAGGGTTTGGGTTGTGTGTGTGTGTCTTTATCTATCTGCTTTTTTTTTGGTGGTCGCAAATGAGAATGCCGATGCAAATTTAAAAAAAAAAAAAAAGAGAAAAAATAGATTTAGAGTTTAAGATTGTGTGTCGATGAATCGTTTCGATTATTTTATGATCACTCGTTTCGATTTGATCCGATATGACTCATATAGAGCAGTGATGAGAATCTATGAGAAAAGATGTTTGGTAGAATTTGTTACAAAATGATTTCGATTTTGAAATCAATCTGAGAGGCCATAAAAAAAATCTTAAATGCAATTCTTCTCTCTCTCTCTCGCTCTCTTTGATTAAGATTAAAGATAATCCATGCGTTTTTTTTTAATGAAGATAATCAAAATTGATTGCGTTAATTGTTTAGGTAGGTGTGTGTGTTTGTATGTGATGATCGAGATCTTATTACGATTCGATCGCTATCGAATTGATTCGAGATTGTGTGATGATGATGAAAAAGAGATGGATGATGATTGTGTGATGAAGCTGGAAGGTGGTTGAAAGAAAAAGGATATGATTGATGAAAAAGGGATGGATGGAGATGATGATGATGAGAAAATTTTTATCCAAAAAAAAAAAAAAAACGACTAACAATTTTTTTTTCCTCAAAGATATGTTTAAAATTCAATCCAAATCAGCAATGATAATAATTGCTATTTGATGATTGATTATGATGATGGTGAGAAGGTGGAGGTGGAGGTGGAAGTGGAAGTGGAAGTGAATCGTATTGTGACAAAATCAAATCAAATCAAATCAAATAAAGTCTCTACAAAAAAAAAAAACATCTTAATTCTTTCGATTCTCAATCGCTTGAGTGTTTCGATCGATGTTTGTTTTCTTTGATGATTGCCATCATTTGATTGTTTTTTTTCTTTTTTTTATGGTATTGTTAGATTGATGTTCGCTCTCTCTCTCTCTCTCTCTCGCATTTTGTCTATGTTTATTTTGGAGACATTGAAAGATTGGAATCGCTTTCTACAATGTCAATATCATTGGCTTCATTGTTTTTCAAAGAATTTTTCTTTTCTTTTTGTTTTTGTTTTTGTTTTTTTTTTTTTTTTTTTTTTTTTTTTTTTTGATTTCATTCTCTTATTTCTTGTATTTTGATTTACGATTGTTGCCATACCAGACATACATACCGATCTGATCGGTTTCATGGATGTTAGAGCAAGCGAGCGAGCGAGTGAGTAAGCAATCAAAAGCTAACAAAATCAACCAGAATACTATTTGATCAATTTTTTTTTTTAGATTTTTTTTTCGCAATAATAAATCTACCATGAACTGTTCAGATTTGATTTGCTATCTCGATTTTTTTTTTTTGGAAAGATTTTTTTTTTTTTTTTTTTTTTTTTTGAAGAGAAGAAGAGATCATTAGAGCATTGAATCGAATGAATCAAATAGTTTATGGATAGCTCTATTCGAACAGAATCAATTTGAAAATATAGAATTTTATTCAACTAATCAATCAATAGAAAATCGTAGAGATTTAAAAAAAAATCGGAAGGAAAAAAATCGAAAATATAAAATTTGAAAAAGTCCGCCAAAAAAAAAAGAAGAAAAAAAAAATAAAAAGAGACGAGCCAGGCAGGATTCGAACCTGCAATCTCCTGATTCGTAGTCAGGCGCGTTATCCGTTGCGCCACTGGCCCTTCAAAGCATATAGAATAAAATTCTATTATTATACCTAAATCTAGCTATTTAAAGAGAAGAAGTTGGCCAGAATAGAACAAAGTCATCGCATTACTAAGTTTAATCACAAAAAAAAAGCCGATCAATAATAAATTCCATTTATTGTACAATAATTCTATCATAATCGTTTCAGATATATTATGCCTGACCAGAAAGTGGTGACACCGGTGATTAATTGTAAAAAATTCAAAATAATTTCATATTGATTGAGGTATTCTGTTGTAAGCGAAAATGAAAGTGTCGCTAACACCAGAGACAATTGTAGACCTGTGTTTAGTTTCGAAATGAATGTTGGACGATATTTTGAAACCGAAAATGTATCTATATCGAAAAATTTGCTCAATGTTATCGGTGATTGTAATGATTTAAATCGCATATAGAATCCACCCAATACGATAAGAAAATCGCGTAAGAAAATCAAACTGGTTAACCATAATGGAATCAGATCGACGTAAGTCAATGTTAGAGCTAAGGTTGCAATCAGTAGTTTATCAGCTAACGGATCAAGTACAGCACCAAGTTTTGATTCGCAATGAAAAGTTCTTGCGATCCATCCATCGAGAAAATCTGTTATCGCACTGATAGCGCATAATATCAGAGCTGAAGGGAAATCGGAACCGATAATTAGGAAACCAATGATCGGTGTCATTGCGATCCGAAACAGACATAGAAGATTCGGTGGTGTTAAGATTTTCTGAAAAGAATATATTGAGAAAAATTTCATTTTAAAAAAAATGGCAAACAAATTTGAAACGTCTTACACTGGAAGCTAAATTTTCTTCATCTCTATCGGATGGCTAAATTTGAAGACAGAATTAAGAGATAGAGAGAGAAAACGATAAGATTTTGGATTGGAAAACAAATTAGAATTTCAAACATTCTGTTTTGATGAACAGTGACGATTGAGAAGCGTAGACGATCGAAATGGAAGAAAGATTGAATTTTTCGATTTTTCAAATCGATGAATGAAATTCGATCGAATTGAAAAGAGAAGAAGATATCTTCTTGAATTCAAAAAATTTTGCTTAGAGAAATGAAAATTTCCAATTAGAGATCGAGAAAATTTAATGATCGATTGTGAATGATGTGATCGAATCAAACGTGAAGATAGAGCAATCATTATAAGTATTTGGAATTTTCAAAAAAAAAAAATATGATTTGAACTCAGAGATGTTCCAGAATTTTTTTTTGCTCCTAAAAATTCAAATCGAAAATTTCGAATCATTCCAAAAAAAAAAAAGAATTTGTTGTTTGTTTTTGTACGACCATACGAAACGAATCCATTCAAAAAGTTAGAGATGAAATGAAGAGAGAGTCCATATGAGAGAGAGAGCTTTTTTTTTTTGGATTCGAATTTTTTCCCGATAAGTTTGAATTTTTTTTTTTTTTTTCGTTTTAATTTATCTTCTCTTTCAAGTCTAAGTGAATCATCAACGATTCTAGAATTTCTATCTATCTTGATCTGTTTTCTCTTGAAATGTTATTGTTAAAAATTTTTCGACATCGAAACTCGATCCTATCTGGTCTCGATGGAATTCAACGTTTTCGATGTCGAAATCTTTCCGGTCCGATACCGATTCCACCAAGTTTTAATCAAAATGATTTTGTCTCAAAAAAACTTCAAACTTTTCTAGTGTAAGCTATATCTGAATATTGATTCTTTTTCTTCTGATAGATTTTGATTTTTTCCCCAAACAAATTTTAGATTTCCGGATATACCACCGCTTTCAGATGAGACTAATGAGTTTATTGAGTTACCGACGACTGGTGAAATTCCTTTCGACAAACTTACCATTGAGAAACTAGTGATTGCTTCAGGTCGAGCATCGATTGAACTTGAACATTTTTTGAATGAATTTAGCAATGAATTGAAAAATTATTCCGAAGATAATGGTAAGAAAGTTACGAATAATTTTTCGGAATCGATTCTGATTGTTGAAAATTTATTCGATCCATCAGATGTTTCTCGCGCCAAACTGAATGAATTCATATTGGGCATGGAGAAACATCTCTTACCTCTAAGATACACTCTAAGCCTGATGGAGTGTTTCGATGAGATCGATCCAAAAAGGTTTCATTTCAACGCCATTGAAGATTTCTATGGGAAACGTATGAAAAAATCCGAAATTCGTTTTGAAAACAGAGAGATATATTGTTTTATGTGCGAAATGAAAGCTCGCATCGATGCAAAGAAACGTATGAGATCGAAAAAGAAGCAAGATAATAGCAGAAAAGAGAATATTGATATCAAAGAGATTGAAGAGAATTCAATAGTCAATCGGTATCTATGTCGATCGAAAACAAAAGGTTTAGCAATTAAAAAAGATCGTCGAGTACAGCATTTTGCTTTTTTGAATGAAAAATTGAAATTCACCGAAAAACTTTTCTATATGACGGCAATGGAAGCTAGTAGAACATTTCAAGCGAATATAAAATCCCCACAATTTCTAGATTGCCTTCCTGATCATGTGATCACATCGATCGATCATCATGATATCGATGCCTTGTTCACCTCGTTTCTTCGATATTGTCCCGATCAAAGTTTACGGAAGGATTTTTGGACTTCTTATATGTCCAGAGGCTCACCCTTTCAAAATTCAATCTCGAATAATTTGAGAAACATCGAAAAGATTCGTACACTTAGGCAAGATATCGCCGAAACTCTAGGTTACGATGATTTCGCTCAAATGGCATTAGATTTGAATGGTTCTGGTCATCGATCAATGATCGGAACTCTCGACAATGTTATCGCATTTATCAATGAACTCAGTGATAAAACACAAAACCAGTATCAAAAAAATTTAAAAGAAATCAATGAATTTGCTTTGGAATTTCGACCGGACAAGATCAGTGAGAACGAATCACCTGTAGCGATGTTACCATCGAATATATTAATTGAAAAATTGAACATCTGGGATCTTAAATATTTCGAGCGGATGTATTTGAAAGAGATTTATCAATTCGATTCGACGAAGATACGGCCATATTTTCAGCTTGATCAAGTCATCAATGGAATGCTAAAATTCACTGAGAAATTATTCAACATAAAAATAGTTCGAATCGATGAGATGAAAAACGTTTGGGGTCCGAACGTTCGATATTATAAAATTTTCGATAATAGCCCAAACTCTAACGGTGAATATGGATCGTTTTATTTCGATCCATATCATTCGAAATCACAAATTTTCACCCCATTGATACGAAGTGAATCGATGTGTATCAAACCGTCGATCATCTTCTTGATGGATTTCAAAAACATCAACGGAAGCGTTCTGGAACAATTCGAACAGCAACAACTTCAAGCAACTGGAAAAGAGCTGCTGAATTTCTATCAAGTCATCAGGTTATTCGAGAAGGTTGGAAGTGTTCTTAAGGAAAAAAATTTGATGTTCAAAGATTTGATTTTATTCTAGTTTGGCCATGTCCTTCAACTCATTCTATCGCAATCAGATTACAGTGAAATCGGCGGTCTCTATAATGTCGAAAAAGATGTGATCAATTTTGTTCCACATTTCATGAAATTATGGCCAATCAATTCGTTCGATGTTCTTACTGGTTGTAGTTCACATGTCAAAACTGGGGAGCCATTAGCTCCGGAACAATTCGAGAAAATCCGAAGAGGTTCTCTATTTTAAAAATTTTTTGTTGATTTCTCTCCCCATTCATTTTTTTGATTTATTTTTTCGATCTAGCTTATTATCATTTTGCTTCGTTTCCTCTTAAGAATGAATTATATTCGATCACTATGGATATGAACTTACACACTTCCGATACTCATTCAACGTTATTGGTTAAAAATACTTGGAAAGATTGGATGGCTCCGTTTGATCTCGGGGAAGAGACCGGTCAACTTTGTTCTTGGATCGATATGTTTGGCGGAAGAGGTTTAGAAGGCATTTATTATAGCAACAAATGGTCGGAAGTGATTGCTGCTGATGTTTTTGAATCATTTATCGAGAATGGAGCTCATCAGAACGATGAGGTTCTCAGTCAAATGGGACAACGCTTCAAAGATATCTTTTTATCTCGCATCGGTTCGATATCGGCAAACGAGCTATTTCGTCAATTTCTCGGTCGTGATCCGACTTTGAATGGATATTTGAAAATCAATTCGTTTAGATAATTTTGTTCAAGACTATTTGTTACATTGTATTTATTTATTTATTAGTTTATAAAATCTTGAATCTAATAAAATAATTCATTGTTGATAAAACTCCAATCAGGTAAATTAAAATTGAATCGATTAAAGAATAATTTTTTTTAAGGAAAAAAATCAAATTGAGAGATCGAAAACAAATTAATTGATTTTAATCTTCCAATTTTGACCAAATGAAAGAGTAGGTTTTCGAATGACCAAAATATGTTTCTCAGAATCATAACGGAAAGCTAATTGCCCAACAGATTTATTGGGACCGTCGTGCTCATTTAATGATTGCACATTGATTCTGTTCGGTTTCGATGGATAACCGAAAATAATTATACGCTCCAGCCAAGCTCGATTAGAATTCGGATCACCGAATCGAAACTCATATGAAAGTGTACGTTTCTCATAGCTTAATTTGCCTTCGATGAAAGCATTTTTATTTCGATAATCAAATGATTGACCATCGTCAAGATAGAGTGAACCTTCAGCAGTACCTTGTGAATCCAAGAAGATTTGCAATGTGATTGGATCGTTTACGGCCAATACCGCAGCACGTCTTAGTCGTTCTCTGCGAAAAGTAAAACAAAACGATTGAAATTGATTTCGAAATCAATCGAATCACTAACCTTTTGGGAATGATTGAACCACTTCGCTGAAATATGGGAATAGAGTTGATGTCGACTTCGAATCGATAATCTTGACCACCTTGATAGACTTGGTAGGTGAATACATCCAGCCAGGAAGTTGAATCGGATGATTTTGGTAGATAAATATCAACGTGCTTTGCTTCTTTTTCTAAAACAGGCGCGAACAACAAATAAGATCCAAGCATGTGTGAAGTTTCGATCTTCAAAGTTTTAGGATCTGTTGGAAAACTCATCCACAATGCTCTGAAAGGAGGTAGACCGATTTTTTCATTCTCGTAGAATAATTGATACATGTATGGTAGATAAGTATAGCGGATCCGAATCGAATGTCTAATTGAATTTCGAGTGAAATCCGAAAAGGTCCAAGGTTCACGACGTTTCGTATCTAGATGAGCGTGGGCTCGAAAGAATGGATGAAATATGGATGCTTGATACCACCGAATCATGATCTCTTCCGATTCTGGATTAAAGAAAAAACCACCGATATCGGCTCCAATAAAAGAAATTCCGACAACAGAGTGTGACAGTAACATCGGAATGGTCATCTTTAAGTGTTCCCATTTGGACATGTTATCACCGGTCCATACGGCAACGTTACGTTGAGATCCAGCGAAAAACGATCTAGACAAGATGAATGGCCGCAAATTCGGTCTATGTTTCAGTAGACCATCATAAGTACTTTTTGTCATCAAATAACCATAAATATTATGAATTTCACGATGTTCAATATCGTTGATATGCTAGGATTGTGGAAAAAATATTTAGAATAGGAAGTGAATATTTGATTTTCTTATAATTACTTTCATATCGCGAGGTGCGGTTATCTCAGGTCCACTGAAAACAGAGGGCTCGTTCATATCATTCCAATAATCAACGATGGCGTCCTTGAATCCAGGATAAAATTCTGGATTGAATTTATCTCCCCACCATTCTCGCACAGCTGGATTCAAGTAATCTGGCCAAACAGATTGCCCGGGCCAGCACCAGCCTTCAAAATCTTTCTCTCCTTGAGGATCTTTGGTGAGATAATTATTGCTGGTCGCTTCATCATAAACTGAATATCCAGATTCTTTTTTCAAATGTGGATCGATTATGGTGATCAAACGTCGACCTTTTGAAGTTAGATTGGTGATCATAGATTCCCAATTACCGAAGTTAATCTTGTCCCAAGTGAAATATTTTTTCGATCTTCCTTCTGTATATTCTACATCAAGCCAGATTGAATCCAAAGGAATATCATAGAGATCTGCTTTCTCATCAACTTCCATAACTTCTTTGTCGGAGAAATAATTCCATCTGCATTGATGATAGCCGATCGAATAGATTGGTGGCAAGGGTGTTGTTCCAGTCAGCTGTGCGTTCTGATGCATCACTTCCGAAACAGTTGGACCAAGTAAGAAAAAAACATCCAAAAGACCAGTCTCACTAATCCAGTGAGTTTGTTTGCTTGGTTTGCTATCTGAGATCAAATCTTTTATCAAACCAGTTATGCCAGTATTTGTGGATTCGATATCGATCCAAGTCTCGGAAGGATTAAACCAAAATAATCCAACAGTTTTGGGTTTAGTTGAATGAGCGATCATGAGTGGATAGGCACCATATAGAGTCATCGGAGAATGAATTTCGTACTCGAAAACATCTGAATTAAACAATCGATATGGGTCTGAATTTCCTTTGGTATTTTTGAGCGAAAAACTATCAGCATGTTCGGGTATTCCATATACATCATCAAAATCGACAAACGTGAAATCCATTCCGATAGACATCGGACCGTTGGGTTTGCTATCGACCGAACCTTTGAAGGATTCCTCCCAACAATTCTCATTACAATCTCGATCTGATTGGTTGTCAGCATTTTGAGTCTCCTGTTGTTGTTGCTCTGCATCTATCGAATTATTATTATAAAATTGATTTCTATAAGCGATGAGAAATACCTTCAGCCTTTGGTTTGGTACGAAAATGTTCAAAATTAAATAATCCTCGTTGATTAGCGACAATAACTAGATCTTGACCGCTATAAATATCCATCCGAAAAGGATCAGCATGCACAATCACTTTATTTTTATGCTTATTTTTTTCGTCCAATGTTTCCAAAGTGAAACCATGATTTGATTGTTGAACGATATTGATTTTAGAACCTTTGATATTGGCCGATAGTACTAGATCGCTAGCATCGAAACGTTTTCGAGCTGAATTCAATTCATTCACTTGAAAACGAAAAGTTTGACCAGCAAGTATCGAAGATAATTTGGCTTCGTAGAGCTTTTGAGTATCGACATTTTGAAGATGGAATAATACAGTGTTATGAGTTGGACCTGGTGAGAAAGAATCTGGTACTATAACAAAACGACCAGGTTTAGGTTCGAGGTTACGATTACGTCTATTCAATGAGATTGCGAAAAATTAGAGAGAAAAAAAAAATCAATCATTCTATATCATCGAAAGAAAGACTTACTTGCAGAAACCAGATTGTTCACATGTCTTGAAATTGCTTCGATCAACAGCATCGATCGAATAGAAAACTGTACAAAGGAGAAGAAAATTCCAAACGAAAAATTTCAAATGATTTGAGATCATTTTTTCTTTATTGATTTATTTATTTATTTATTTGATTTTGTTCTCCGATAATGGATAGATCACAGCTATGAATCAAAAAATGGAATGGCATGGATCAAAATGAAAGCCGTTCCTTATATTTTTTTCTTATTACTTTCACAGATTCTTTTTGAAGAAAAAAAAAATCTATCTATATATATATAGAGAGAGAAAGAGAAATAATAACAATTGGAGATTTTGATCATCAAACAATGATGATTGGTTTCGTAAATTCCAACGATATATTCCCTAGCGAAACCTTAGCTTAGTTTGGCCGTACGATGATCGATTTTGCTATCGAATCTCGAGTAATTCGATATATCGAATCGATTGCGAAACCGAAATAAAAAAAAAAGTACCCGTTTTCAAACAATCGAAATCAAAAGAAAATCTAAATTTTTTTCTTTAAAAAAAAGAAGCAGAAAAAAAATTTCCAATCTCCTATTCCATTCCAAACAGATTGAAAAGAATTTATTGGAAAAAAAACAAAAAAAAAATATATTCGATCGATGTCAAAACAATACTATTGTGATTATTGTCTACGATCGTTTCGTAACACTACGATCGATCGTAAAAAACATCGTCAAAGTTATCAACATCGGAAAGCGAAGTTTGACTATAATTTTTTGATCTTGATAAGATTATCGACAAAATTCAATCCGCAACAATTGAAAGAAATTTTATCACAAAAAGATTATCATAAACTAAAACGTTTGTTCGAATTATTCGATAAGAGAAAAGATTCTCGCATTTTACCAACGATCAAGATCGATTCAAGCGAAACAGTTGAAGAATGTCTTTTTCGTTTGCTTGAATTGATTTCACTCGCAAGAAACAATAAAATTCAAAAAGAATGGTCTTTTCATCTAAATGAATCAGAATTTAGTCGAAAACAATTACAAAAAGAGTTATTGTTGAATGTTTGGTTAGAGGAACGTTTCGATTTTGATCATCAAAGTGATTGTTTCGAGAAAAATTTGTCCCAGAATCAAAGATTAAAACAATTGAATCGAATCATCATCGATCGAACAAGAATAATTAAAAAAGAGAAACAAATTTTTTCATATTAATAATGTTTAATGATGTTGATGATGATGATGATGATGATGAAATGATGATTTCTCTCGAGAATATTTATACTTCCAATCTTCTCTTTGATTTTGTTGATTACGAAACAGGCAAAGATGCCATTTTGATCTTACAAGGATCAAAAAGAATTCATTTCAAATTAAGCGCTAAAGTAATTTGATCCGCGTAACAAAATGAATCGATAACAATAAACTCTAAACAAAATGAATGATTTAATTTGTTACAGGAGCAATGTCGGTTTGGTCGAGACAGCGATTGTGATTATCAGCTACGATCGATTGAGATATCTAAAAAACATTTTGAAATCAAATACGAAAACAGTGAATGGATTATCCAAGATCTAAATGTTTGTCACAAAATTAAATTCGTTTTTTGATAATCAATTTTTCTCTCTTAATTCTAGAGTTTGAATGGAATCTATGTCGATGACAGATTTATCGAAGATAAAACTACTCTTTCGGACAAATGTCAAATTTCTTGCGGTCGACCTAACGTCTCTAGCTATAAGTTCATTTTCTTTATCGATTATGAAGCCTATGTGATTGAACAATTGTATGAAACTTATCAAATCACTGGTGATCGAAAATTGTTCTCCAATTCTTTCTATGAAATAGCAACAAATTTTTCCCATAATTATGAAAATCTAAAGAATTTATTCACTCGAATTAAAGTGATTGAATATTCTCGATTAAAATTGAAGCTTCTGGTACGGCTGATTCGTGTCTCAACGCTACAAATGCTTCTTGATGAAAGCGATTCTAATTGTTTAAATGAATTAGATCGATCCAAGAGAGAATTTCTAATTAAAATTGAAGAATTTCATCTTTTTCTCTCACAATCTATTGGGGACTACTCGAAACAAGCATTGATAGCAGACCGAAATAATAACGATGAAAATTTCATTGCTAAAACAAATCATTTCGATCAATTAATTAAAGAAGAATTAATTTGCTCAATCTGTTTAGGGCTGTTGATTAAGCCCAAGATGGTCAATTGTGGTCACATTTTTTGTTCAATTTGTATCGATCGTAGTATGTCAATGTTATCAACTTGTCCCTATTGTCGTACATATATTACTTTCTTTTCAATTTGTGAGAATTTGAATGAATTCGTCAATCTTTCAATTCATTTCTCCGAATCATCCAATTTGGAAACGATTTTAAATTAAAATTAAAATTTAAATCAATATGAGATTTTATTTTCAAGGAAATTATCATCAGAATTATTCGATGACTAGCCCATAGAATATATAATTGACAATTTTTTTTTCAATCAATTTAAAATCTCATCTTTTTGATCAGAATTCGCTTGATTGAAATTGTTTCGAATTTTTGGAGAGAAAAGAACAGATCATTGATTTTTCTTGATTTCTTCAGCTGTATTTTCCGCTTGATTGAGAGAGGAATCTTCGCTTCGATCATTGGTTATCATATTTTTTCGATCTGCATCAGCTAGATCATCTCCACTCACACCGAATTCATTCACACGGCTATGATCGACTTTGTAGATCCATCGTTGATAGATGTAGATCAAGAAGATGATATCATCTCGGAAGCAGCCCAGACGATACATGGTCGGCATTTTGATTACAAACGCAAAGATATCATCGATGAAAGTGTTCAAAAATTTATAGGTCAACATTCGCCATGGTAGATGGGCTACGGATTTGAGTTTATAATTGATAAACAATTGTGGTGTCATCATTATGAAACCAAATGTAAGCAAAAATCCATAGATCTTATTCAGAACGAAAGAATACCATCCTTTATGTTCGTTGTAGATCAACGAATAGATTACGTAGCCGACGAACAACGGAAACAAGACCCAAGAAAGATATTTGAATGCAAGCTGAAATTGAGAAATTTTTTTTATATCAAAAGAAAATAAACTGTTTTGATTATCTTACCGTATCGTATTCTTTGGTAGATGATTCCACATATGATCCTTTATCTTTGATGCGGAATCGAGGAACGAGTCCAAGGAATTTTTCATTCGGAATCAATTCAAAATCGACAACTTTTTTAATCTTCCAAAGTTCGATCAATAATCCGATGAACACGGAGACTCGTATCATAAAATTAGTGTCATTATCGTAGACATAGAGCAAAACAATCAAAGACTGGAAAACATTGAAAAATACTGATCGAACGGAAAGACCTTCGAGTGAGCGACGATTTTTCCAGAATTGAATATCTGATGTTTCGAAGATTTGAGAGAACAATGATTATAAATCGAATCGAGACAATTTTTCTTCAAGTACAAACCGTTTTTGAATGCTAAAAACTCGAAAATCGAATGAGTTATTGAGACCACAACTGTTAAACCAAGCAGAATCGGAGATGTTTCCAAGAAGGTCTCTTTCAGAAGATCGTGCTCTTCATCATCTTGTTCATTTTGATCGGCACCCATCATCGAGGTCCATTTGTTGCTCATCGATTGTGCAGCATACATCTGCCATCGTAGCAATGACAATGGCTGATAATGAAAACGCAGTGTGATATTTTTAACGGTATCATTGATCGGCTGATAATCTCTCATTAAATTCCAATAATCGTTTAGATAGACGATTGGATAATATTTGCCTGTGGTGGACTCGAAATTGATATAATCTTTCAACGGTCCAGGTACATGACCAGGTTGCCAAGGAGTATGATCATCGATGATGTTGATGGTGAGATTCGGATGCCAATGTGATAAAATTTCTTGTTTGATGTTGTTTTTGATTTTATCCTGCTCAACTTCAGTTGCTTGAGTTTCACCGGTCAACAAATTGTGTGTTTTTTTATACGAACGTTTTTTGAACTTATTCAATTGTTTGAAACGATGAATAGTATATATTGCATTGTAATTTTTATCAGAAGGATTCGGACTTTGACCAGATAGAACGACATAAACATGCAACCATAATGTACCGTTGTTTTGTACATTGTTGGAAAGTGGAAAATTAATCTCGGCAAAATATTCTCCATTATTTGTAGGTCCACTTGACCAATCACCATAGACGAGATTTTTTTGGCACCAAACTAGTTGACTAGAATCGCTGAAATCGGCATCAAATTTATTTTCATTGATGAACAGATACAAATCCATAGAGGTGCCATTTATGTAGAGATTCGAACCAGGCATAGATGCCGATAAATTCGGATTGAGAGGTGCTTTAGAAGGACTTCTTCGAAATAGTGATATTATGAAATAAGCAAACAGAGCTCTAAAGACCAGACTTTTTATTATGGTCCATGTTCGGGAATGTCCACCTAAGATATTTCAAAATATTATCAAACATTTAATAGAATCACTTTTGTCATCAAACCATCTGGTTGTTGCTGGATAGAACCATTATTGCCCTAGAAGAATATCAAAGGATAAACTGATGGAAAATAACAATATCTGAAGCACTTACTTCGGAGGCAGGCGAGACACTTTGTGCGAGAGCAGACCCCGAATCGGAAGGTGAATCTGACATTTTCGTTCTTAAGAAACAAATTTTCTAATCAATCGGATTAAAAACGATCGAATAAAATCAAAAGAATAGCGATAATATCAATGGTTATATTGTTTCAAATCGGACAACAATAATGAGAAAAAATGAACGAATGGGAAAAAAAACTGGACCAAAACTAATCAATTCGAGTGAATCAGCAAAAGAGGAGATGAGTTTCAAGATGATTGCATCTTTTACTCTGCTCCTAACAAATAACCAAAAAAATTAAGAGTCGAAAACATTTTTGGAAAGAATTTCAACGAAAAAAAAAAGAGAATCAAAATCTATTCTAAACACCTATATTGTTTGGATCGTTCCAAAGATTTCCAGGAATCAAAACAAATAAGGAAAAAAAAATTCCATCATCTCAACAATGTGTGAGGTGTTCAGAGAGAAAAAAAAAGTGGACCAGTTTCACAATGGAATACATCGATGTTATCGAAAAGGACTCGGAAATTTTATTTGTATTCGAATTCGATTTTTAATTTTATCATTAGATAATTGTTGAAGTTTGATTTAAATTTAATTGAACCAAAAAAAAAAAAAATAGTGCTAAATCCAAGATTTTTAAATCCATCAAACACATTCTGTTTGAATAAAGGGGAAAACTACAAAAATCACAAAAATCACTAGATGTTCATTAGGAAAGTTCAAATTTTGATCTCAACAATCATGATAGTTTTGTTTGAATTCGATAATCTCATGTGTTTCGATCTAATAGATGATGATCTTATTGATGGTTTCGATTTGGATCGAGATTCTAGAATAGTAGAGATGCGATTCAATATCTTTCGTAGACGATACTCTAATCTTATTGATCTTGATCATTGTTTGTGTTACGTTCCCGAACCTGGTATCTATCACGGAATCGATCTTAATCGTTATCTAAATCGTTTCGTTTGCGAAGCAAACATCTATGTTTGTTCGAAATCCGATTTTGGTAAGAATGCTACATTGTTGATTGATTGTTCTAGAACGATTGGATGTTATTATCAAGCAAAATTGTTTCCACAATGTCGATGTTCATCGCGAGAGATTAAGAAAAAAACAATCAAATGTGGTAGATCTCTTTCGAAATATTGTCCAAAAGATTTGAAATTTTTATGTACTAGTGAGAGACCAAAATTGATCGGAGTTTGTTGAGGATAGCTGCTTTCCATAATCAAAATCACAATCGTTCTAGTTTTCTAGTTCTCCATCCAAAAATTAATTATATCAACAATAGTGATATCATCGATTTTTTGTCGAACATAGCTCATCTTTGTCGGAGTATTGTTCATTGAATTCACCCAATAATTAGTTCCATTCGAAAGAATTTCAATCGAACCATAGATTTGAGTATAGAATGGATCCACACCGAACACTGCAATAAAAGCAGCAATCTGATCGAAACATCCAATATAATCATCATGGATTATCTCCCAAGCTTTTCTTATTGGACTATTGATCGTAGATGGTGTCCAATATTTTGGATCATTACCACAATCAAAATGATCTCCGCTTTCGAAACCGACAAAAACAACCGAAGTTGGCCATCTTTTCAGGGCTAGTTTCGCTGCTTCCGCTCCAATCGCAATATTCCATTCATGTCCGGTTGGAAATTCTCCAGCCATCGCAACTAAACGATAAACTTTCTGTTCGATTAATTCGTATCCATTCAAGTGAGAATATTGATCTGGACCAGATTCAATCAATCGAGCTAGATTGTAAAAGAAACCTATCGATAGAATTATGACACTGTTATTTCGAGATGTTGCCAACATTCGTCGATATAATGGAACAGCATCTTCAGCTTGATCATTGATCTGGAACATCGGATGATCATAATGATCGTAGATATATTTTGGCCATAAACTGATTAGATAATCGGAAGCATTGGAATCTTTAGTGATTCCGATTTGAATGCTAGTTCGATTGAAATAGAGATTGATCGATTCGATCACCGAAACAATGCCTTCATAACGAGAATTCGCCATGATCGCTCTGATATCGATCAGATTTATGTCTGCAAATCTATGCAACATACTCAAAGCTCCTGGATCATCTTTCCAGTTACCAATATCGGTATCGACAATGATCGGTATTTTGGATCCATCGGAAACGTTCCAAAACGTAATCAAAACAATCAATGTTACAAGAATGAATTCCATTTCTTTCATTGCAGTTTGCTTTTTCAAATCGCAACAAGCCAACAAATTGGAACAAACTCTAATATTGGATTAATCTGAAGCTATCGAATCAATAGATTATCTCTCTTTCTCTCTCTCTCCTGGAAAGAAAATAGCCTTTAGAGAAAAATAAAAAAATTACATCGGAAAATTTTATGAAACTTTTAAAGATAAGTTAAATAAATAATTTAGTTTTATTTTAACGATAATCAATCACTCCATAAGATAACAAAACTAATTTACAGATAATAATTTCTCAATTAGATATCGATGTGGGGTTCTTAGCGGAAAGATAGTAAAAAATGAAATCTATTCGATGTATTGCTTTACTTATGCAGAGAATATGTTCGATTGTTTGATCATTTGTCTCATTCATATGAGTCAAAATTTTTTTTTGTCAGGGATGAGAAGATTTTAAACATTGACGGCCTATTTTTTTCAAAAATTAATATTTACTTCAATGGAGACTCGTAGAATATTCCACCATGATGCAAGATATCGGCAGCGATGCTGCGAAGAGCTCCATCCACCTTTAGCCGCTCGCTAGATCGAACTGATGCAAGATTTTGAGAGATTTTCATATTTGCCTTTGGTGTGAGAGAAAATATCAATGCTAGATTTCGGAAAGAAAAATCGAATGACTTACCTCTGCACAGAATGCTTTGCACATTTTTTCTTCGAATTCCGCGCTACTAAGATTCTTGTTCAAGGCGTTTGTCGCGCGAGATAATAAAACTAACATCGAATAGATATCAATGACTGAGTTAGCTACTCTATTCAATATGATCTGTTCCATGACAATTTTGCTCGTATATTTCACCAATAAATGCTCGACAGCGGAACTGAATGAAACAATGTTTTTGGCCAGGATTTGTGATTCTTCTTTCAATTTTGGATGAACAAACTCTCTAAGATCGGGGGCATCTAATCCTACGGACCTACGTAGGCGTTGAGAACCTGCACCAACCAACATTCCTAGATTTGCGACCGGATTTTTCATTGCTTTTTGCAACTCTTTGAGGTGTCCACCAGCGTATTGAAGGCCTTCAAGATACAATTCATCAAAGCTATCCATCTTATATCGAAATTAAAACAATCATACCGGTGAGAGCGATGAATAGGCGCAGGATATCGTTAGTTCCTTCGAATATTCTGAAGATTCTAACATCTCGCATCAATTTTTCTACACCAGCATCTTGCATGTATCCCATACCGCCTAGAATTTGAATCGTTTCATCGACAACATACCAAGCAGATTCCGAGGCTATGATTTTAGCAATGGCTGCTTCTAACTGGAAATCTTTCATTCCATTATCCATAACGCCACTATTTAAAAAAAATCATATTAAAGACATCGAAAAATATAAAGATGACCTTACCTAAGCATGTAGGCATGAGATTGAGTCACATAATGTGCCATTGTCATTCGAGCGATTTTCTCTTGGATTCCAGTGTAGGTCGATAATTTGTTGCCGAATTGAGTTCGATTGTTGGCGTGTTCCGTAGCGATGCCGATAGCTTTTCGCATCGTTCCAGACAATGCGCAACACATACCGTAACGGCCATTATTCAAGATATTCATTGCAACTTTGAATCCTTCGCCAACTTGTCCAATTATATTCTCAGATGGTACTTTGACATTGTCAAACCAAACTTCTGTTGTGTTCGATAGTTTAATCCCCATTTTTTTCAAATTTGGGCCATTGGTGACACCAGGACCTCGATGAACCCAAAATGCAGTTACTTTATCTTTAATCTTGCCATTCGCTGTTTTACAAGGTGTTTGAGCAAAAACAGTAAAATAATCCGCTATTCCACCATTAGAAATCCATATTTTTGATCCATTTAGAATCCAATATTTCCCGTCCTCGGTGGGCTCGGCCCTAGTTTTGATTCCAGAAGCATCTGAACCAGCTGAAGGTTCTGTCAAGCAGAAACAAGCAATTTTTTGCCCAGAAGCTAATTCAGGAAGGTATCTATCTTTTTGTTCAGGTGTTCCGAACAATAGAAGACCTTTGTAGCCAATACTTTGATGAGCGCCGAGAACTATTCCAATACCAAGATCGTATTGTCCAGAAATTTCACTGAGCCTAGCATATTGAGTATTGTTACATCCAATGCCACCGTAGTCGGCTGAAGCTTGGATTCCAAACGATCCCATCTCTTTAAGTGTTTGTATAACATCTTCAGGAATCGATTCACTTTGTTCAATTTTCAATATATCGGGCATTTTTTCTTCCCACATTTTTGAGACAGGTCCTGTGACCATATCGATCAACGATAATTCTTCTTCATTTAAAACTTGTGGATATGGAAAATAAGAGTCGACGCAAGCTTTTCCAGCATAAAGATTCTGAACAAATGATTTAGTTTCTGGAATTTTGATTTTCTCCAATCGATCTACATCGATTTTAGGCTCATCTTTTTTCTCAAGCTTAGCTTGAAGTGAGAGAGCTCTTGGAAATCCATTGATGATTTTTCGGCTGATCTGGTTGCCTTGCTGTAGAGTCAATCGATTCGCTAACGAAATGAACATGTTTATCTCGGTTAGAGAACAATCAGCAGTCTGGGAAATGAAAGAATCAAAATAGAAAAAAAAATTCTACAATCAAATCAAAAAATTATGCACAAAAATCAAAATTGTTGTAGTGTAATCGATTTATTGAAATTGAAGTGTTTAAAATTAAATCTGAGAAATAGAAAACCCTACTTTGAAATAAAGATTGAATGATGAAATCGAAGAGTAAGAAAAGAATTTCGTTTGTTATCGCTGTTAAATGTTCCAATTAAAAGTTAGTGTCTTTTTTTTGGTGTTTTAATTTTTCGTGATTGTGTAGTGAAACAAAAAAAAAACAAACTGATTTCTATTTTTTTTTTTTTAGTTCAAGGTACATCAGTAGTTCGAAATGATTATTGTTTGTTTTTGAAAATTTTCGATGACGAAATTTTTTTTTTCTTTTTTTTTATTTTTTCTTTTCATCGACATCGAAATCAGAGTGCCGAACACAAAATAAACAAACAAACTAACACCGCATATCGCTATGCTTCTATCCATTGAGAGAGAGATAGAGAGAGAGAAATTGGAAGAAATTAGGTTCGTTGAGGAAATCTTAACCACTACTTTTCGAATGAGATTTGATTTTGATTGTGATTATTTGTTAGGACCAAAATGGTCACAATTTTTTTTTTGACCAAATTTTTTTTCCTATCAAACGAGAAAATAATTAGTATTCGATATTTTATCTGTCTTTTTTCTATTTCGATTATTATTTTTTTTTCTCTCGATTCGATAAAATCTTATGGCTGATCGATATAATATTCATTCACAATTGGAACATCTGCAATCGAAATACATCGGGACCGGTCATGCCGATACGACTAAATTCGAATGGCTAGTGAATCAACATCGAGATACCTATGCATCATATCTTGGACATCCTGATATGCTCTCCTATTTCGCCATCGCCGAAAATGAATCTATTGGTCGGATCAAATTCAGTATAATGGAGAAGATGCTTCAACCTTGCGGTGAGAACCCTGATAGACCTGAAGATTGATTCGGATGAAAATTGTTTCAATTCCTCGATCGTTTTGAATCTCATTGTCAATATCATTGATCAGTTGAATTTATCGATATAAAATTGTATTCATTTTGAATTTCATAAACAATTGGAAAAAAATTCAATCAGTTAATAACGATCAAGGCTGGATAAGTTTTGCGATGCATCGGATTGTATGAATAAATTTTATTTTTGATTGAATAAAAAAATTGTCACTTATTTTGAGACTTGCTATCGAAACATTGAAATGATTTCAAATTTGAAAATATTTTTGATTAGTTTGGTTTGGATTTGCGGTTCCCAGGCGAATGATTTTCTACAATCTGCTTGGTCTGAATCGGAATTCGATTTCAGTGATAAAGTTGTGCTTATCACTGGAGCCAGTGGGGGACTTGGAGCTCATCTTGCCCGAGAGTTCGCAAAAAACGGTGCCCATCTTATCGTCAATGGAAGAAGAAAAAATTCTTTGATCAAAATCACCCGACAACTTCAAGAGATCACTCTGAATCATGCACGAATATTTCCATATTTAGCTGATGTCACTAAATCAGATCAATTAGCGGCTATGGTTAACGCTAGTGTTGCGAGATTCGGTCGAATCGATATCCTTATTAACAATGCTGGCGGAGGAGTTCTTAGTTCGATCAGTGATCCAAATCTCTCGCAAAAAATGCATCAAATGATGGATTTGAATTTTCATTCAGTCGTAGAACTTACGCATCTAACCGCACCGTATCTGGAACGAAGCAAAGGAGTAATTGTGACGATTTCTTCGATTCTTGGCCAAAAAGCTGTAATATTAGATCCAATCAAATGATTTCAATAACCCTATTAATCTTTATTTCTTACTAAAGAATCAATATTTCATGCCATATTGTGCTGCTAAAGCTGCTGTCGATATGTTTGTGAAATCTATCGCTTTGGAACTAGGACCGAAAGGCGTTCGAGTCAATCTTGTGAGGTATGAAGAGAAGAGATCAGAAGTGAAATGGATAACTTTGAAAAATTCTTTACCATTTTTTTTTCGGAAACGATTCGATTTAACAACAGTCCAACAGCGATGCGAACTAATTTCCAATCCGCTACTGGATCCGGTGAGCAATTATCAACGATTCTAGAGAATCTTGAGAAAACTTTACCGTTGCGAAGAATCGCTAAAATTGAAGATGTATCCAATGCGGTTCTATTTTTAGCCTCAGATAAAAGCTCTTTCATAACTGGAGCAAACATTTTGATCGATGGTGGACATAGTTTGATTTGATTTTGATTTCTCATTGAATGTTAATTTTAATAAAAAAAAAAAAAATTCAAATTTCAATACGTCATTTTTGTTTGAATCTATTTTTTGTTTTTTTTTTCGAATGTTCTATGAATCTCTCCTCAGTTTGCAGACACTGTGCTTTGAGAGAGAAAATGAAATGCCATTTAGTACCGAATTGAATCGAGTACATTTGTTTTTTCAACATCGAAAATCAACAAATTTTTTTTTTCTATTCTTTTCAACAGACTTGAATCGAAATTTGTTGTGCGAAAAAAAAATTGAATTCGATTGAATCGCAAAATGTTTTCGTTGAAAAAGAATCTTACCAATCCTCATCTCGTGCAATCTATTGGTTCTCAATTGATCCGAACACTTGCAACAGCTCCAGCCACATCGAAATCTTATAAATTTGACAATGCACGTTATGGAAAAAATATTGTTTTGATCGAAGGTGTTCGGACTCCGTTCACGATGTCATCGACTGATTATGATGGTCTCTATCCACATGAACTTCAACGTATGGCTTTATGGTAAGAATTTTTAAAATAGATCAACTTTTTGATCGATCTATTTTTTGTTTATCAATTTTAGTTCTCTGATGAAACGTGTCAAAATTCCTCTGAATAAAATCGATTATGTTATCTGTGGAACTGTGATTGCTGAACCGAAAACGCCTAATGTTGCTCGTGAAGCACTCCTTTCAGCAGGATTTCCAGAATCCATTCCTGGCAACACTGTTTCTCAAGCATGTGTTTCAGCCAATCAAGCCATATCATCCGCGATAGGCTATATAAATTCTGGAACCTACGAAGTTGTTGTTGCTGGAGGAGTCGAAACGATGTCTGACGTACCGATTCGTCATTCGCGACCTATGCGACATATGCTGTTACAGCTCAATAAAGCTAGAACTCTTCAGCAAAGATTGAAAGTTTTATCGCAATTCAGAATGAGCTACTTGGCTCCTGAGGTTAGCTGATGAATTTTGATTTGTAATATGAATCAACTTCTAGCATTTTTTCAGCTACCTTCTGTGTCTGAATTTTTTTCCGGTGAAGTTATGGGTCATTCGAGTGATCGTTTAGCATCAGCATTCAAAGTTTCACGGCGTGAACAAGATGAATATGCTTTAAGATCTCATACATTCGCAGATAAAGCTTTTAAAGAGGGGCTGCTTGCAGATATCGAACCTGTCGTAGTTCCAAAAAAAGGATTAGTAACAAAAGATAATGGAGTGAGAGTTTCATCTCTTGATAAAATGGCTAAGTTAAATCCAGCATTCATCAAGCCACATGGAACAGTGACAGCAGCTAACTCAAGTTATTTGACTGATGGTGCTACCGCTTGTCTGATTACGACGGAGGAAAAAGCCAAAGAACTTGGGTTGAAGCCAAAAGCCTACCTTCGTCAGCATATGTTTGTCTCAATCGATCCTAAAGATCAACTTCTTCTTGGTCCTGCCTATGTCATTACAAGACTTCTAGATAAAGTTGGTCTCAGTGTTAAAGACATAGATGTCTGGGAATTACATGAAGCATTTGCTGGACAAGTTTTAGCAAACATGAAAGCATTGGACTCAGAATTCTTTTCTAAAAATTACATCGGTCGTAGTAGTCCTATTGGATCACCTGATCTCAATAAATTGAATACTTGGGGTGGCTCTTTGTCGATTGGACATCCGTTTGGTGCTACCGGTGTAAGATTGGTTACAACAGCTGCCAATCGACTCAAGAAAGAGAATGGTCGATTAGCTATGGTTGCAGCTTGTGCCGCAGGAGGAATCGTAAGTTTGATTTCAATCAGTCTTTTCTCTCGCATCGATCTGAATTGAATCAAATGGTATTCCAAATCGCATTTTTCCAGAAGGATGCTATACTTTTTGATTCGAATGATTGATGCAAGATAATCTCTTAGAAGAGATTCGACAGGACAGCAAAATAATTGGCTAGAAATTTGAATCCAATTCAAATCGCTGTAGTATGTATCTCTAACAAAAGTCTGTTTTTTTCATCAAAGGGTCATGGAATGCTAATCGAACGATGTCAATAAGTTTTTTTCTCGCTGGTTTTGTTGGAATTTCAAAATCGATGGATCAATTGACTGGAAAAATAGTTCTCATCTTCTCTTTACCTCCGATCTACATCATTAATTATTTATAAATGGATTCTGAATTCGAAATCAAATTGAAGCCAAAAAACTTTGCAGAATGCTTTTGGAGAGAATAAAAAGGCTAATATCTCATTCGTGGAATAAATGGATTCAATCATTTGTGTCATTGAAACATTGAATTTATCGAGAATGAAATGAATGCAAAAAAAAAAATTATTGATACCATGTTCGAAATAAAAACAAAACATACCAAGAATCAAGAATTTTTCTTTTTAACGATCCAATAATGACAGATTGATTCTCAAGAATGCCATTAGCTAAATGCAAGACTGTAGTTTGGGGAAAAAAAAGATTCTATCTATTCTATTCAAAGACTAGAATAGGTCTTATTTTACAAGCGAAAACAATTTCTCCCCAAAATAATTTGAAACTACCAAAAAAAAAAAAATTTGAAAACTCAATAAATAAATTAAAAAATTCTAATCCAACTCTGGATCTAAAAGATATGAATGCGTTTGTAGATCACCTCCACCATCAAACCATTGTCTCTTGATGATTTTTTTTTATCTCTATGTTTTACGTTTCCAAAGCGAATCCATTCAAGCATTCTAGAAACTAAAAAAAAAAAAAAAAAAAACAAACCAACCTAGGTCCTAGGATTTTGAAATTTAAAATTTTGAATTTCATCATCAGAGATGATGAAGGTGTGAATGATGGTGGTGGTGGTGGTGGTGGTAGGGTAAAAAATACAACAATACAAAACGAATAATGATAACTTATGGGCTCGAAAAAGAATATTATTATTATTGCTAACAATTGGAACAATAATCCAAGAGCGGGGGTGGGGGTTGAGGGGAGAAAATTTTTTGAGACCTAACATTTTATTCTATTTTATTTATTTTTTTTTTTTTTTTTTTTGTAAAAAGAGAGAGAGAGAGAGAGAGGAAAATTCCGATAAACAAACAAAATTTTGAATAAATTAAATTAATATTTGCATTCTTTCGCAATGATGGAAATTCAATCGACAGTGAAGTTAACATTTGATACAAAAAAAAAAATTAGAATTATTACATTCTCTATCGTACTTAGATCGTTGAAGTGGATGATTTTTTTTTTTTTTTTGCTTTGCTTTTCTGCTATTGTTATTTTTTTTTATCAAAAAAAAAAAAAAAAAAAAAAAAACATTGAAATCTGAAAAGATCTAAAATGATACATTATTACATTGAATATTGTTTGAGATTCGATGATAGGATTTTTTTTGATGAAATCGTAATACCTTATTTCTTCAATTGTACTCTCTTTAATTTTGATGTGATGTTTTTCTCATCTCTTAGATGTTTTGAAACATCATTTCATTTCATTTCATTTCATATTTTTTTTTGTTATCTCTTCGTTATCTCTCCACTTACGAAGCATTCAAATTCATTCAAATTACGATTATCTCTCTCTCTCTCTCTCTCTCTCTCTCTCTCTCTCTCTCTCTCTCTCTCTCTCTCTCTCTCTTGTCTTGTCATTGGTTTTTTGGTTTGATGTATTTGTTTCAAAGAAAATAAAAATGAAAATTTTTTTTATTTTTTTGGTTGATTGTCTCAAGACAAACACACCCACACACTCGCCAGAGAATGTTGAGAAAAAAAAATTATATCTTTTGTTCTTTCTCTTTCTCTGGTCTCGAACAACAAAAAAAAATAATGTCCCCTAACAGTATCCAAATTCAAATTCTAAATCTTCAAGGAATTCGAGTACGAAACAAACAAAAAAAAAGCAAAAAGATAAGAACAAAAAAAAAGAGAATCCAGAGAGATCGGAGATGGAAACGGATCGAAAATGAAATTTATTGAAATTTGATGTTAGCTTGATAGAATCAAAAAAACTATTCGATGTGATGACGTTTTTTGATTGTATTTGGAGCGAGAACATTCGTATCGTATCGAATCGAATCGAATCCGATCGGATAGGATGAAGATTCAAAAATGATTGAGTCATAGGGGTTGGGAAGACGAGAAATCAAAAGATTTCAATTTTTGAAACAATCGATGATTGGATAGAGAGAGAGAGAGAGAGAGAGAGAGAGAGAGAGAGAGAGAGAGAGAGAATTGAATTCAAAAAAATTCAAAAAATTGGCTATTGTTTTTCATCGTTACCCTTCACAATAATTTCATTGTTGAAATTTTCTATTCTTAATTTTTGAATCTCTCCTGATCAATCAATCAATCCAATCCAATCCAATCCAATCCAACGAACAGTCTAGATGAATCCAGATGAATCAATAGTCAGGATTGGTAAGTTTCAAAAACGTAAAAGGATTGAATCAGGATCTAGAGAACGGTAAGATATCAGTACATCAAAAAAAAAAGAAAAAAAAGATAATCGAAAGACAAAAGAAACCTAGAGAATGAGAACAAAGAACAAAAAAAAAAAAAAAAAAAAAAGATTAATTAAACTCATCTTTTTTTCTTTCCTATCTCTCTCTCTCTCTCTCTCTCTCTCTACCAGAACCAAATCTAGGCGATGATTATAGTTCTGTTTTGGAGCAAAGAAAAAAAAAAGCAAAGATAGTCAAGAGAGAGAGAGAGAGAGAGAGAGAGAGAGAGAGAGAGAGAGAGAGAGAGAGAAAGAGAGAAAGCAAAAAAGAACTAGTCTTTTTTTATTTTTTTGTATTCGAGAAAAAAAAAATCCACAAAGTCAAAATTCTTACCTTACCTTTTTTTTTATTTTTTGGGCTGAATTATTAATTAAGAATCGAGGTGGATTAGAGAAATTATCTGCCGTTAATGATAAAGTCTTCGATCATCGAAACCAAAACGCACACAGACACTCATACACACACACACACATAAATGTCATTAATGATTCTTCATCTCTTCTTCATTTCCAAGAGCTTATCTCTCTTACGCAACTTAAGCTTTGAACCTGAAAAAAAGGCTTCTTCGGAGAAGAAGTTTGATTGAGATAATTAACAAGAGAGAGAGAGAGAGAGAGAGAGAGAGAGAGAACCTCTTGGAAAGAATTCATTGCATTCGGTGAAGAATAAGAATAAGAAGGAGGAAGATAATTCATATTCCAATGAATTCCAGAGAGTTTGGAATGATTGAATGATTTTTTCTTGTCGAAAGAATTTCCAAATGCTTGAATGTTTGAATGTGTGGTTAATAATTATGATTATGATAGAATTCGAAATCTTTCATAGCTCTCTAGGTAGATGGATAGAATCGAATCGAGATAAAATCAAAATTCTTTTCGTTTCATTATTCTAGGAGCTAGACTAAATTTGAAAAAAAAAAATTTGTAGTAATATGGTATCAATGGAAATGATATCAATACAATACAATTAGCTAGAAATTTTCTCAAATTTTATCTAAAACTTTCGCACCCGATTCGCAATCGATTAACCCGATTCTGTTCGATCAATAATTTCATTCGGTTTCATTCATTAATTTCATTGTTAAATCGCGTGTTTGCGGTATTTTTTTTTTTTTTTTTTGTTTCCTTCCATCGGTTCTCTCTGAACAACTCTTTGTGGTTTTTGAAAGTATTACTAAAAGTTTAATTTAGCTTCACTCTCTTCTCTTCATCTTTCTCTATCTTCATCAATTTTTTTTTCTCCCGCATCAAATTTTTTGTTTTCTTCGATCGAAATTCACCTCCAGGCTAGATTTTTGGCTAGGATCGATCTAGAGATTCGATCCGATTCCAAGTTCTACATCGATAAGATACAGTGTTCTAATCTCTATCTAAGATAATTTTATCGAAATTTCTTTTTCCATTGGTTAGTTGGTTTGTCCCAGTGTTTCGATCCCAAGATAGATTCCAGCATCTATAATTGAGCAAGATGTTGGAATATCGAATTTTTCTTAATTCGAAATCGATCAATTTATCGATTTGTTTCTCTCTCTCTCTCTCTCTTTTTGTCTCATTTGGATTTGTGGAAAAATTTTCTCTCTGATTAAGATTAGAGAGACTCCAATTATTATCTACAATGTTGGTTGGGGAATTTTCAAATCAATAAAGTCGACAACGATTTCGCTAATAAATCATAAATGAATCCATTGGATTACGTTGTATCGATAGAAATTCTTTTCGCGACGAATGAGATGAATGAATGGTGTGAAGAAAGAAAAAAAAAATGCTAAAATCTTTTGCTAGGCACCACCCAAACAGTACCGTCTGATCTGATCTGATCTGATCGAATTGGATTAATTTCTCAAGAACGCCATCAAACATTCAAAAAAAAAACAGATCAGCGCCACAATGTTATTACCTGTGTGAAGATTTAGATTCGAATGGAAAACAGATCTTTTTTTTTTCTTCTCCATTTTTTAGTTAGGTTTATGTCTTTAAATCATTAATGATTCTCAAGAAGAATGATACCGATTCGATCCATTTTGAATCGATTAATAATCAATCGGATCCATACGGAATTCGACACTCTTAATTTCGTTTCTATGATTTGGATTCGAATTTCAATTCGAAATCTTAGATTATTGAATGAAATTGATTCGCTTCTTTGGTGTAGAAAAAAAGAGAATTGAAAAATAAATCATTCATATTTGAAACAAAAAAAAAAAAACAAAAACAAAAATATGTTCTCAACATAATCATTGGTTAAGGTGGGTGTTTTTTTCTTCTCGGTCCATTGAATTCAATCATCATTGATACATCAAATCGAAACCAAAACGATTCTATACTTGATCCAAAACCAAAACGATTTTTGAAATGACAGATCCAATACGATCGAATGGCATGAATGAACAAAAAAAAAAAAAAAAACAAATATAATTTAATTGATTTTGGGTTTCTGGTTTGCATTTAGAGAACGAATACCGAATACCGAATTAACTAGCGTGATGTGATATGCAAGTCTCTAGGCTTCGTACCTAGATCCGATAGATTGTATTATTAGCCGAGAAATGCAATCATTTTTATGGATGATTGCATTTCTCGAAACGATACTAAGTGAAGAGAACAACGATATCGTTTCAAAAATTTTTCCAAAAAGTTTGGGGGGAAAAAAATAATATTTCAGTATTTTAGGAATATTTTTTTTTTTGACATATTCTCATCTTTTTTTTTTGTTGTTGTGCTTTTGTTTATGAGATTAGAATGAAAGGGAATGAAATTTTTTTTTTTTTTTTTGTTTCACTATTCATTCACTAGATATTAGAGATAAACTAGACCAGAATGAAAGTTTTGGAACGAAACACAAATTTGAATCTTGAAACATCCGAGAACGTTCCCAAACTTCGTTTGCTTCGGTTTTGAATCTAGATCAAGAAAGTTATGATGAACAATTTTTTTTTCACTGTACTTCTTTCGGATGAGGATCAGGATGTCGAGAGAGTAAAAGAGAGAGAGAGAGAGAGAGATAAACTTTCGATTGATTAATTCCAAAAAAAAAAAAATTTTGATCTACGAACAAATGTGAATTAGAGAAAAGAGGAAAGAATTTTCCCATTGAGTGCTTCAATATATATCCGCAAAGAAAGAAGTAGCTAATTTGAATAGCCTTAGGTCAATACTAGCACAAATAGAAGAAGAAGAAGAAGAAGAAGAATTCCACAAGAATTGATCCGGTTCGGCGAACATCAAAACAAGACGATAGATGAATAAATGATGATGATGATGATGATGATGATGATGATGATGATGATGATGATGATGATGATGATGATGATGATCATAATCATGATTAGAATGAAATGGTATCATTGAATTGTTTTTGAGTAATCAAAAAAAAAAGAAAAAAAACGAAAAAAAAAACAAAAACAATACTCTGAAAAGGAAACGAGGGGGTGCAAAAGCAAGAGCCTAGAACTATGGAATGAATTGGTAGCAAGTAAAAAAATCAATAGACTAAATGAATGAAACAATAAGTTTGTTTGTGTTTGTGTGTGTGAGAGAGAGATCGCTATTCAAGGAATCGATTTCAAAAGATGGAAAAAAAAGATTCCAAGATGGACTTGGGGGTTAAAGATTACTAACCTAACAAACTTCATCAAACTTTTCTACATCCGGTTGCCTCTCTCTCTCTCTCTGTCGCTTTCTTTGATTGAGTTTTATTTATTTTTTTCTTTGTTTTTTTTTCGTTTTGCTTTTGATGGAAAAAAAATTCTCCATATTCATTCAAAATTAACAAAGAAAATTTTTTCATTCAAATTCTTAGATTGTATATCTCTCTCTCTCTCTCTCTCTCTCTCTGTTTCGATGACACGAATTTATTACTCTCGGAGCGATCACCACCATCTTCATTAGATCGGATCGAATCTGGATCTCGATGATGCACATGCTCTTCTCTCTCTCTCTCTCTCTCTCTCTCTCTTCCTCTATTTCTTCTTCCGCCAATTCTTTAGTGAAGACAAAGAATTCGATAGATCAGTGATTAGAACATCTAGAAATGGAACCTCTTTACATCGCTAGAACTTCTACCATTTGGAACCGAACACTGAATCCACTGAAACAAATCGAAGATGATTTAGTAGATCAATGAGAGACAAAAAGAGAGAGAGAAAGAGAGAGAGAGAAAGAGAGAGAGAGAGAAAGAGAGAGAGAGAGAGAGAGAGAGAGAGAGATAAATGAGAGACGAAGAGAGAAAGAGAATATTAGAATGAAATTTAGTCTCGAAATACGAAGAATACGAATTTTAGACCTAGATTTTGGATCGTAATCATTTCGAAATTGCGCGGCAATCAAAATCAAAGTTCGATAATATTCAATTTTCTTCTTTCAATTGAATTTTCAAATCAATTTGTTAACAAAAATTTTCCCAATTCTTAATCTTTTGTACTGTAAGCTAAAAAATTTTTGTGATTCTGTGATTAATTGGATCGAAATCAGAAGTGAAAGTTTTGCTTCAAACTGTAAGATTATCATATCGGATTCGTTTCTCTCTTGATCATTAGAAATTTCTCCAAAAAAAAAAATCTGGTCCGATTTATTGGTTCGGGGAACCAGAATACAATGAACAATGAAGAACAACAACAACAACAACAACAACAACTTCTAATCAATCGATTGTTTTGTTCGGTTTTGCTTGCTTCATTTCGGACAATTGTGATTAACAAACAAACAAACAAAACAGAATGGGATCGTAGGATATAAAAACAAAAAAAAAATTTGATTAGCTTCGTTATCGACAATGAAGATCGACTGAATGATCAAATCGAAAAACAAAATTGATCTCTCTCTCTCTCTCTCTCTCTCTCTCTCTCTCTCTCTCTCTCTCTCTCTCTCTCTCTCTCTCTCGTTGCCCTAAAGTTCTCTTCTTTTTTTTTTCTTTTGGTTCTTCACATTCAATTCTATTGCTGTTTTATCAGCAAAAATTTGTTCTGTGTTTGTTTTCAATGATTCAAACTTTCTATGTTGATTTCTACTTGGTATATTCCAACAATCTTAATTGAATTGAATCGAAGTATGATATCCGAACGAAAGATAGAGATTGTTATTGTTGTTGTTGTTGGTTGGTGCAAAAGATATAAAAAAAAAAAAATCCAAACTCAATCACAACGTAAAGAATTACGTGGTAGATTTGCTTTTGATTTTTTTCTTTTCTCCTTTTCGTTTTCGGATTGTAATTTATTTTCGCTTACAATGATCGAAGTGAATCACAATCTCCACCAACACCATCAACCATCATCATCATCAACACCATCATCATCATCGCTGTCCGAATCTATTGATTGTCTCGATGCTTACAATCTCTTCGATATTTTGTTCTCTAAGATTCTGAAGAGATTTCGGTGTGATGTTTCTGGATAATATCATCATAAGAAAAGCACTTAGAACAAATTAAGCTTCAAAAAAAAAATCTTCCAGATAAACAGTGATCAATCGAATCAATCTCAACGAAAGCGATAGACTATAAGAATTCTCAAAACGAATGAGACAAGTTTGTATCTCGAATGGGAAATCATCTCGAAAGAAGTAAAATGAAATCTTCTCTCATTGAATTCTTTCATTTATCTCACCTTTTCATTTTTTAAAATCGATTTGGATTTCTTCGAATAAATTTTGATCCCAAATTGTTCTATGTGTTTATTAGGTGTGGGTGTGGATGTTTGCTTGTTGATGTGATTCCTCTCTCTCTCTCTTCTCCAACTTTGCCACAATCTTCGTCTTCGTATAATCATCCGATTCAAAAAAAATCTTTAACAATCGGAGAAATCAAACAGAACCATTTTCAGCAAACACTAATATCTCCCAAATGATCGTCTAGACTTTGAACCGGAAACGTCGGATTTGAATTGAAAAAAAAAATTTCCCTCTCAATAATTTCATTCAAACTTTGAATTCATCGAATCTCTCTCTCTCTCTTTCTCTCTCTGTGTGTGTGAAAAGTAAACATTATAATTAGCTGATAGCTTACGAAATGATTGTAGTAATGAAAACAATACGAATTTATTCATAAAAAAAAAATAAAAAAATTCAAACAAAAGGTAATTTTGATTGAGGTATTGATTGATTGATTGATTGGATTGGATTGTCTACGAACGTTCATCAAATTCGACATAATTAATTCGACTCGACTCTAGACCCGAGAGAAATCCCCATCCCCAAAAAAAATTCGTGTGTGTGTGTGTGTATGATCAATATCATTATGCTTGCGATACGATAAGAGATGCGATGGGATCCAAAGTGTCAGCAAATTTTTTTTTTCTTCAAAATTATTGCTACAAAATCGATTTAAAGAACGAATAAAATATCAAAAAAAAAATCCAAAAAACAAAACGGAAATCATTTCTAAATCACTCACTCTACTTCCTATCTCTCTCTCTCTCTCTCTCTCTCTGGCTTTTTTTGTAGAGATTTCTAACTCAATAAAAAAAAAAGCTACAATTCTGTGCTAGTTTTTCGAGAGATGATCTTTCGATTGTCTCAGACATCTTCCAACATCTTCGCTATGAATGTGAAATTATTCGCTATTCGAATGTTTGGCAACAAAAAACTCGCCATCTTATTGATCTAACATTTCGTATGGATTCCATACGAAACGTAACGGAACGAAACCTAAATAAGCTATATTTAGGAGATAAAAATTATCGATTGTCAGCCATCAAGATGGTTTTAAAATAAGAGGAGAGAGAGAGAAAAACTATAAAGTTTTTCATCGTTTTTTTTTTTCAACAAAAGTTTCGCAAAATTTAACATCGAATCTTGATTTTTAATTTAATTCAATCTAAATTTCAGCATTTTTTTTCCTCTCCGACTTGAAACATAACCAAATGACTGAGATTTTGGATGACTGATTGTTTGAGTTAGAGTGGACTTTTTTTTTTTTTTTTTTTGTCTTTTGCTTTTGATAGCCATTCTCCATTTTTTTTTTTTTTTTTTTTTTTTTTTTGATTCCATATGAAAATTTAGTAATAATTTCGTTATTCCAAGAATCGAGAAGAAAATTGAGAAGACCTAGAGACCAATGGGGAACAAAAAAAAAGAGAGAGAGATCGAATCAAAGAATTTTTATTCTAAGAATTTTCTTCTATTCTCTCTTCTTTCAAATCAAATTATATTATTTTCATATTTTCATTTCCATTTTTTTCTTTTTTTTTTTTGCAAAAAAAGAAATTCATATAAACATAACGGCCTTTCTTTTGAAATGGATCCAAGAATATATTCTGTTTATCGATCGAAACAAAGTGGAGAGAGAGAGAATTCAAAGAGCGATTGTTTTTACAACAATGATGGATGAATGTTTTTTTTTCTTCTTCTTCCTCTTCTTCTACAATATCTTCTTCTATAGAGATGATAGGACTCATCATTGTTGTTTTGGTATTGATTTTTGAAATCCAAAATTGAATTTCAAAACAAAAAAAAAAAAAAAAAAAAAGAACCGAAGAAGAGATGAAAGTGAAACGAGAATAACAAAAAAAAAAATTTATCTAAAAATTTGAGAAGAAATTCATTGAGATTGAAATCCGATAGAGAGAGAGAGATTGGTGGATTGGTTCTTTTTTTTTTTTTCTCTCGATCCTAGATCGCCTAGATCTTAAGAGGGGAAAAAAATTGAAGAGATTCAAACTGAAAAGTTTCGATCGCATTCTCTCTCTCTCTCTCTCTCTCTCTCTCTCTCTCTGTCCATTACGATTTGAAGAGGTAAACATCTTGAAATGATACAAATGTTTTTTTTTATTATTATTATTCTCTTCCAATGTTCCAAAAAAAAAACCTAGGTGTATGAAAAAGTTGGACCGAATTTTTTTTTTTTTTTTGAAAAAAAGCCTATTATAATTCGAAAACTTTACCGACTCGAATCATTGGATCAAAATCAAATAGAAAATATCGAAGTGAGAAAAAAAACCAAAACAATTTAAAAGTTTACTTTTACATTTTGTTTCAAAAATTTTTCACTTTTTTTTTTGCAATTTTTGTTCTCGATCTGCTCTTATCTGTTACTATTGAAACGATTGTTAGGTAAAGATGTCACACCGGAGATAATGAGATTCTTTGAAAAATATCCAAAGATTTATAATTTTTTTTTTGTTTTTTTTTTTGTCTATTTCCTTGTTTCGATTTTGAAGAAATCATCGAAAAAATAAAAAAATAAAAAAAAAAAAGAATTCGATTGATTTCGTAAAACTTTTCAATATTATTATTTTTTGTTTTGTTTTTTTTTTTTTTTTTTTTTTTTTGTATTTTCTTCATTTGCTTCGATTACATTTTTTTCTAGTTTTTTTTTTTTTGAATTTTTATTAGTTAGCTTCGTTTTTGTTGTTGTTGTTGTTGTTGTTGTTTTCGATGATCGAAAATGAAACAATATTCTGTCAACCTAAGTAAATAGTCTATATCGAAAAAAAAAAAACTATTCGATTTTGTTTCGAGGATTCGTTTCGATTCGATTCGATTCGATTCGATTCATAAAGCATTTGAGGTGTTCATTCGAGATCAGGTTCCAGTTGTAGGGTCCCAAATACTAAATATTCTACTTTTCTTTTGCTCTTCTTTACTTCATCGATTAACTTTGTTTTTTTTTGCTTTTGTTTCCCCCCCCCCCGATACCAGAATCTTTCCACGCCATTCGAAATCATCATCATCATCATTATCAGTATTGGTAATTTTTTTTTTCTTTTGAAGAAGAATCGAAGAAATCAGAAAAGCGAAAAGAAAAGAAAAAACGTATATCTCTTTCAAATTTCTATCGACAGCTTTGTTTCTACCTTGTCGTAGTTCCTGTGGTTGTTCCTGTGTTGTTCCAACAATCGTAATATTCCATTTCCAGATATTCGATTGATTTCGTTCGAAAGTATTCGTTTGATTTTTTTTTCTACAACAATCCAAAGAAGATTAGAATGGAACAAATTCGTTGTGATTGTTTCATTCGTCAACGTTATTGTCTTGAGGCAAATGATCGAAACAAAAACGATAATAGCAACGAAAAAAATGAAGTGGAAGAAAAAAAGGAAGTGAAAATGAATGATTTTGTTGATGAAAGAAATAGAGATGAAAATTTGCTAAACAAATCAATCGACCATCGGTCGACATCCGTCTCCTTCTCATCTTTCTTCTCATTGTTCACATTTGTTGCAACGAAATCATACGATCTAAAACAATTTGATTCAAGAAATAATGTGATGATGTTTTCAATTGATGAGAATTGTGATGTTCAAAATCGATCAAAATTGAATCGAAAAATTCTTATCAATGAAACAAATTGGTATTTTTTTCGTAAAAATTCCATTATAACAATACTGATGATGTCGATGTTGTGGTTGATGTTAATGATCAAATTGAATCGATTATGGATCATAAAATTTTTGAGAGAAATAAATCTATCAAAAAAATTTAATCGAAAAATTATTCTAAAAAAATTTTTTCATTTTGATTCGTTTCAATCAAAAAATTATTCTCGTTTCATTTTCATTTCGAAATCATTTCATTGTTATCGTTGTTCGGTTTTTATCTTCACAACACTTATTCTCTTCTTCTCTATCAACAATATTCATTGTTGTAGACAATCTTGTTGTGATAATCGAGTGCCATCATCTTCATCTTCATCTTCATCTTCTCCATCATCATCTACTTCTTCATCATCATCATCAACACAATCAACACAATCATCTTCAATATCATCTTTGCTAATGTTTTACTCCTCTTCACCTTCTCCATTTAGTTCATCATCATCATCGCTATCATCGCCATCATCTACATTGGATTCATTTCTATATAAAAAATCTTCACCAAAATTATCTGTGTTAAAGAATTTTACCAAAAATTTGAAAGAAAATCATCGAAATTCTTTTAGATTGAATCGATTGAAACTATTATCGAGAATAAAATCGGACAATATTGATCATCGACAAAAATTATCGAATATAAGTGATGATAAATTTGATGTTTTGAATCAACCACTAGATTTATATTCAAATCTTTTTGAAAGATCATTATTCTTTTCGAAAAGAGAACATCGAATCGAAGAGAATCATTCTGATCAAAATTTTTTAGCATCGTTTCCATCTCAAAGTGATCAAAGTTCCGATGATATTCTAGATGATTCCATTGAATTCACCATCACTGATGATAATGGAGATCAAGAATCATCATCGAATGATTTTGAATTCGTTTCGAAAAAAGCCAAATGTTCGTCGTTCGATACGAAATAGATCATCGGAAGAAGATATTGATCAACATCAAAGTGATGATAGTTTTCTTGATCCACCGCAAAGCGATTCATCTTCGAATGATAATATCGATTATATTATGCATAGCCCTAGAACGGTTCAAACTAAATACGGAATTCTACAAGGTATAGTGATTACGTTCGTACGATATTCGAATGGTAGAACGATTAACAATGCCAATGGTGATCCAGATGATGATAATATCGATGATGATGATGAGGATAATATTTCTTCGCCATCATCGACATTTATCAATCGAACATCACGAACATCATCATCATCATCATCATCTTCATCATCATCGGTGATAACATTGACACCGGTGGAAGCGTTTCTTGGTGTTCCGTATGCTACACCACCGATCGGTAATCTAAGATTTATGCCACCGGTAGCACCGATACATTGGCGAGGTGTTCGACAAGCGAATCATTTATCGCCTGTCTGTCCTCAACCTTTACCAAGATTGAATGAATCCAATTCGAACGAGCTTGATCGAAAACAATCGAATCGAAATTCGAAAACATCATCATCATCATCATCATCATCATCAACTTTCTCTTCCGCATCGATAAAACTATCACCAAAACATTTGGATCGTTTACGTAGACAATTACCATTCTTACGTAATCAATCGGAAGATTGTCTTCATTTGAACATCTATGTTCCATTCGAAGAATACTATCAACAACGTTTAAATCAACGTCAACGTCAACAGCAATCATCATCATCATCATCATCGGCATCATCATCGAATGGAGGATCTAGTAAGAAATTAGGTATTTATTCTATTTGTTTTAGTTATTTCTCTCTTTAAGCATTCATCTTTATAGTTGCATTGTTAGATTGAGAAGATTTTAACAATGAAAATTTTTCTGTTCTATTTGAAGAGAACATCATTTCAAGATCTATTGAAATCAAAGTGATTCGTTACATTTTCATATCGAAAGATATTTGAGTGTTTTTCATATCGAAAGATCGAGATCGGAAAAGATTCAAGTGAGCTAAGATGTTCGTCGAATTCTTTCCAATAGAAAACAAAAAGAATTCGACTTTCGATTCTCATTTCTCTCTTTATATCATTTCTGTTGCAATTTTCAAGTATTTCTACGAAAAAAAAAACGATCTAGGACCTAGATTCTAGGCTATCATAAGAATAGAGAAAGGGGGGAGGGGGAGAATTCTTAGATAAAAACATTCGCCAACAATTCTTTCACTCCTCTTAACACATTAATAATTGCAAATAACCGAAACGAGAAAAGTGGAAGTGGAAGTGGAATTTGAATTCGATTTCACAAAAAAAAAAAAAAAAATGAAGTGCTTAGATTACGAATGCAATTAGATATTATTTATCTTATAAGCTTTAGAAGATTGTCATCTAAATTCTTACATATTCAAATTGATTGTCGTCTATTTAAATGTGTTAGTGTTTTTGTTTCGTTTTTTTTTTATACAAACAAACTTTTCTATCCAAATCTACGATGATGATGATTATGATGATGATTATGATGATGAATGTGATGCTTTTCGACAAACAAACACAAACGTATCTTCTAATTCAATTTGTGGAGAGAGAGAGCGAGTGAGAGAGAAAGAGAGCGAGTGAGAGAGAAAAGCGATAGAATTAATCTTCATTAATATAGAAGGTGTGTAAGAAGTTCTAATCATATCTTCTTCATTCAATTTCAATTCGATGTTTATTTAGGTAATTATTGATCGAAAATGAAAAAAGTGTAATGTTAGAAGCGAGAGAGAGAGAACACAAGAACGATCCAAATCCTTTTTGCATTTCCTTAATGTTTTTTTTTTTTTGGTATCCAAAAAAAAAAGAAACCTAAAGAATCTCTATCTGGATTGTATGGAATCTAGATTGAATCGATTGAAACATTGAAGAGAGAGAAAGAGAGAGAATGATGGAGATTTTCATGAAGCGAAGGAAGAGAATTTTTCATTCCGATTTAATTGAATTTGTTTCGAATCCGAGAAAAAAAACGAAAAAAAAAAACGATCCATAAATGATCCATTTAGTTTAATTAATTTTAATTCCTCATTCTATCTCGTGATCTTCTTCTCAATCGCTTTTTCTCACGAGATTTCTTTCTCTCTCTCTCTCTCTCTCTCTCTCTCTCTCGATTCTTTCAATTTAACTAGCAGATCGATCATTGATATCTATCATTGAATGTGAAACGAATAAAATATTCGTTGTTCTGTCTATCAATATGTTGTTATATTATAAACGATATTTTCATTATCGAGAAAATTTATTGTCACATTATGTTGTGAAATGATTACAACAAAGAAAGAAAAAAAAAATGCGTTTACGGAAGTTGAAAATTGAAAATCGTACGCTAGGATCGCGAATCAAATCGAATCGAAATCTTTCGGAATCTGACAACAAACCTTAGCAAAAAATCAACGATAACCAAAAAAAAAAACATTTAGCACAATGAAATGCATTCGATTCTTTTCACCTTCCCCCCCCTTCCCCATCCGGTCCATCAAATCTTCACTAGAAAGTTTCGAAACACTAATAGATTGAAATCTTCTTGAAATTTTACTAAGTAAAAAAAACCCAAAACAATCGATTGAAGTAAGCTACTTCAATACGATGACATTTATTTTCAGCTTTTATATAGTTTCGAATCCAAAAATGTTAACCGAGAGAATCGTTCCACCGCAATACGATTATTTATGATTCCAATGTGTTACCAAAAAAAAAAGAAAAAAAATCAAAAATAGCAAAAAAAAAAAAAACAACAATCTTACCATTTATTTCGTTCCCTATTTCTTCTTAAAAATCGATGGCAAAAAAAATAATGCGCTTCGATTCTCGAATAGCACTACGATTAGCTTCGATAGTTATTGATGATGTTGTCATCATTATGAATATCGGAGAGCCAAGTGAGCCAAAAAAAAAAAAAACAAAATTAAAATCGTCGAAACTTTATTCAAAAATTAATGTCGAAAACATTGAACCAAAAAGAAAAAAGTAAAAATAACACAGTAGGACCAAAGAGAGAGAGAGAGAGAGAGAGAGAGAGAGAGAGGAAATGTAAGAGGAAGTATGCGTGTGTGTGTGTTGATTACAAGCGAATTTTTTCAAAAAAAAAAAATCTATTGTTGAAGAAAAATACGATTGATTTTTTTTTCTCTCTATTTCTCGTTCAGACCGAACTAGACTAGATAGATGGGTGGTGGGTGGATATTAATCTAAGTGAACACAAACCGATAAGTTTCAATTCGATCTATTTTTTTTTTTTGTTCGTTTTTTTTTTTCGTTAAAAATTTTGCATTAAATTTATACTGTTCGATTGAATTTGAAATCTTTTCTCTTTTCTCTTCTTTTTCTTTTCGATATCCTTTTTTTTTTTGGATGCTATCGTTGTTGTCGATTTTGCAATGATATTGATGGTGGGCGTTGTTCAACGATGTCGATGTTGATGATTAGTGTCATAAATATTCCAGTCTTTTTTATTTTTGTTGATTCTTTGCATTTTTTTTTTTATTTTTCATTTTTTTTTTTTTGAATAGCTTATAAATGGCTATGATTTTATACACAGCACATTGTTTCGATGATATCTATCATTCTTAAATAGAGCAATCGTTTCACTAGATGCGTTCATTCGTTTGTTGAAAGCCTAAGTATGGGTGTGTCCGTCTGTAGATAATGGATCCGATCATCATAATGTTATCGATGTTGAGAAGCGATGAAGATTCATTGCATTCGATCTATCTCTATCGAATGTTATTTTCTTGGTTCCGAATTCCGAATTCAAAAGATTCGCTTAGTGTTCGCTACGATCGGATCGTTTTGATGACATTGAAACCACTTGGAACAATATCAAAATTCTAGCTTGGACTTAGCCTATTAGATTGAAATTTAGATTTTTTTTTTCTAGGAAATCTTTGTTTTTTCAAAAAAAAAAAAAATAGTTCAAATTTATAGAGGTATATTGAATTTGAAAAAAAAAGACAGCGATTTCATATTGACGATTGATTGTGTTCTTCATTCTACTCCGAAACCAATTCTAAGTTTTGAATCGAAGTTTTTTTTTTTTGGATGAAGCAAAAATTAGCACCAAACTCAGAAACTCAAAGACAAACAAAAAAAGAATCGAAACAGACTCATTAATTTTGTAGAGGTTTTTTTTTTTTTTTTTGTTTTTGTTATTCGCTCTCGGTTCCAGAAGAAAATAAATGATTCTCAAAGAAAAAAAAAGGGTTGAGTTTCATCAAGTCCATCTTCAAGTGTCCATCTCTATCGTTTTATTTTGCCGTAGTTGCTTTTTGTTGTTGCTGTTGTTGTTGGTGTTTATGTTGTCCACTAGAGATTGAATCTAATCTTCGAATGTATCGAAACGATCCATTCGGATCTCTTTTTTTTTTTTTGGAACGGCATTCAATTCTCTTCCTCTTCTTCTTCTCATTTTGTTCTCTATTACGATCATTATTTTTTTCTTCCCACTCTTGTATTATTATTGTTTGAAAACATTAACCCGATGGATGAGATTAATTTGTTCGACAAACAAAAGATGCTAACAAACCAATCTTCACTCTCTCTCTCTCTCTCTCTCTCTCTCTCTCTCTCTCTCTCTCTTCACTCACTCAATTTGAAACATTAATCCTTTGAAGGAGAGCTGGAGAGATTAATTGATTTCATTCGAGAACAAATTTGTTTGGTCTCTCTCTCGCTCTCTCTCTCTTCTCTGGAACTGATATAATTTTTTTTTATTCAAATCGAAAACAAAATATCGTACGCATTGTTGTTGTTTTCGATTTCGTAGGCGAAAAAAAAAAGAAAAAAATTTTTTTCTTTTAGCTTCAAAATTGAAGTATCAGCGAAAATTGGAAATTAAAATAAACAAAAATAAATGAATAAATAAAATTTTCAATCATTCTAATTTTATGTTTTATTTTTTTTTTTTTTTCATTTTGTTTGAGTGCAAAATGAATGCAAAAGAGAGATGTTGTGAGAGGGGAGAAAAAAAAGAAACCCTAACTCTTTCGTTTTCGTTTGGTTCGGAGACAGAAAAAAACCTAACCTTAAAAATGTCAATTGGATATTATTATTATTATTATTTTTGTTTTATTTTATTTTTTCTAGTTTAAAAAATTTTCCCATTTTCTTTTGAAACCATTTTCGCTCTTGTCTTCTTCTTTGAAATGAAAACAGAGTCCTAGATCCTAGGCGCTATTAACATAAATCGAATTTTAAATACATTTCATTCTCACCAACCCCCCCCCACTACCACCACTCTCAACTTTCACAGATTAACATTGAGATACAAAATACAATTCATTTTTTTTTGTTTGTCTGTGTGAGGTAAAGCAATTGAACAAACAGACTGACTTTATTTAGGATTGAATATGCATTTATATACAGATTATGTACAGAGTAAATGGGAGGAGCTAAACAGAAGTAGTATCGATAGATCGATTTATGTGTGATCAACTTTCTGACACTTCCCCTTTGACCAAACATAAATCGGAGGTGAATCTTTTATAATTTAATCTATTTCCGACTTTGGTTAGGATATCTGCGACTTGATTATTCGATTGTATATACTCGGTTTTGATAATCCCTCGTAGTATCATATCTTCATTGAACTTGCGGTCGACGTCAACATGCTTCGGGCATGAGTTGTTTAGATAATGAAGACAGTTCTTGTTGTCTTCATACAGAATCATCGGAAGCTGAACGCTAGATCCTAATTCGACTAATAAATTTCTCATTCCGGAGGCTTCTTTGATCCCTCTGGTCGCTGCAATCAGTTCAGCCTCGGATGACGAAGTCGCTTTACACTTTTGTTTTGTTGATGACCAATACACGGGCGATCCAAAAATCTTGATAAAGACACCACTCTGCGATGATCGACTGTCTTTATCCACTGCGTAATCAGCATCTGCATAAATAACACATTTATCATTTACATATTCCAGTTTGAGACTCCAATCGGCTGTTGACAGTAGATATCGTAAAATTTGCACTGCACTTTTCCAAATTCCAACTGTAGGACAATGCATTTTTCTAGACAACAAGTTGATGGCAGCGCACACATCCGGTCTAGTCCAATGCGCGATGTAGTTCAGTCCACCTATCAGTTCTCGTATAGGTTTTTCTGAAGGTGTATCATCAATCAAGATTCCGCTTGGTAAAGGAGACAGTTCTTTAGAGCCGGCGTTAATATTAAATCTTTCTGCAACACTCTTAATATAGATTTCTTGATTCAAATAGAAGGCATTATCACGACGCACGCAATTAATTCCAAGGAATTTAGAAACAGGTCCAAGATTCTTGACAACACATCTATTTTCGCAATTCGATAAGAACGTCAACAATTTATCCAGTTCGGTATGATTTTCGTAGGCTACCAAAATATCATCGACATAAACAATGAGCATCAGATTTTCGGATTGATATAGGCAGGGTTCGTAAACTGATCTCTGTAATCCAAATTTCGTTAAATGATGATTCAGAGTCTGATTCCAGATCTTTGGCGACTGTTTAAGGCCATAAAGACTCTTTTTTAATCTCCAACACTTCCCTTTTTCGTAATACGGCTCGGGTGGTTTGACGTAAATGTCTCGATCTATTTTGCCGTTGAGAAACGCATTGCCAGTTTGAGTTTCGGCCCATAAGACGAATTCTTTGAAACATTCCAGTGCTTGACTACGATCTTTAATGGTATATACACAACAAAAACGCGAAAGTTCGTCTATGAAGGTAATGAAATACTTATAGTTGTCATTGCTAATAACAAAGGGGCCACAAATATCGCTCGAAACGCGGCCAAGAACGTCACAAGTTGTTGGTGGACAATCATTGAAAGGCAATTTCTTCATTTTATTTCTGATACAAATTTCACAGTTTTTGCTAGGAAAGTTTGAACTATGACCAAAACGCTTGTGATCGCGACTAGGCTCGCTTAGTTTCAACGATAGATTGCACGATAAAATGCTCAGTCCATTAATTTCTTCGGTTGTAATATAATCTTCTCCACGTGAAATCTTCCAACTTCCAGTTCGATTACAATATTCGAGGTCGAAACCGTCTTTTCTGAGCTGCGATTGTGATAAGCAGTTGCTTTGAAAACCTGGTACGAAGTATACAGACATAGTAAAGCATGAGTGATCATTTCTGAGATCTACCAGGCCTTCGTGAGTAATCGCTCTAGATGGTCCCAAGGGAACTCTGACAAAAACGTTTCGAACTTGTCGTATATTGCGCAGTATCTTCCAGTTTCCAGTAAAATGGCTGTCTGCACCTGAATCAAGTATCCAGTGATTAGCAAGAATAGAATTGCTAGCAATATTGACGACTCTATCAGAATACTGTTGAGAATTGCTTTTATTCAAAATTCGATAAGACAAATCAGATTTACAGTCTTTGGCCAAATGGCCAATCTCTTTACAATTAAAACAAATAGGTGGATTTCTCTTGATACGACCAAAATCAGGTTTAGCGATTTTACGAACGGCTTTAGCTGAAGCAATCAAACTTGGAAAAACTTTATCCATAGCATAATCATCGTTCGACGACTCAAAGATCTCCGGATAGGGCATTTTTCCCTTGCATTTTTGGACAACCAACATGACGAAGCATTTCTCAGACATCATGGTCTCACAGTAGTTAATTGCTCGCCAACAATCGGTGAGTTCGGCAATATCTTCCTCAATATTTTGAACATCAATGCACTTGTTCATGATGATAGAGGCTTTTTCTCCAATCATTGCACGATGTTTGACTTCGAATTTAGCTTGCAAAGCTTGCCATAACCGGTAACAACTTTTGGTTGATGGCATCGAGTTGAGAATTTCCGGTGACAACGAACACACTATTTTGGGTAAGACTTTCCTGTTGATAGGATCATTTTCAGGCAACTCTTCTTCGATTGCACTTTCAAGCTCAGAACCAAAAAGATAGGCGGTCAACTGTGTTTTCCAAGCGTTCCAGACTTCTTGTCCAGTCAAAATTATGAAATTTTCGTTGGACATCGCGAAAGTAGAAGAATTTGAAATCACGCTTTTTGCCGGTCGAGGCATCGTGCTGATAACGTGTGAGGTAAAGCAATTGAACAAACAGACTGACTTTATTTAGGATTGAATATGCATTTATATACAGATTATGTACAGAGTAAATGGGAGGAGCTAAACAGAAGTAGTATCGATAGATCGATTTATGTGTGATCAACTTTCTGACAGTCTGGTCTTGAACCAAATTCGATCGTGAAGAGAGATATTAAATAATAATAATAATTATTATTATTATTATAATCTCTCTTGCTCAAGGCCGTTCTATCTTACAAATATCATTGTTTTTTTCTGGGGGGGTGGAGTCGGTCTAAGATTTGTCTCTCTCTTATTGCCCGCCTTTCTCGCTTTTGCTCTTTGGAATTTGATTAAAGTACAGAGTACAGAAATTTAGAAAAACAAAAAATAAAAATTTAAATAAAAAAAGGGAAAGAAATTTTTACGAAACGGTTTGATGAATTCGAATCAAAATTATTTCAAAAAAAAAACAAAAAAGTTATGTAGCGAATAATAATAATAATAATAATATTTTCCGAATCGGTCTCTAGAAGATCTAGATCTAGGAATGGGGGAGGAAAAAGGCAATTCGAAGTTGAAAAGGGGAAAAATAATAGAATCATTCGGATACCAAAGAATTTGTTTCTAGGTCTCTCTAGAATCGAAGGCTGAGAGATTTATCTCGAGAAAAACAGTACTTTAGAACAAATTACTTCGTTTTCGTTTTTTTTTGTATTTTCATATCGCCGACAATTTTCATTTTTTTTTTTTTTTTGTGAATAGATTCAATCAAATAATCAAACATTTTGTTGAAAAATCGAAAAAGAAAACTAAACGAAAAAAAAAAAAAAAATGAAATCTTTCAATTGTTTTTTTCCCCCGATTAATTTATGCAAACTAAAAATTTAGGTTAAAATAGCTTTTCCAAAAATTTCTTTGAATTCTCAATCAATGGGCCTTTGTTCTTTGAATTCGATTCCAAAAAGACTCTAAAGATTCGATTAGTTTTTTTTTTTTTTTTTTTTGATAGAAAATCTCTCTCCTAGTTTCTCGTTTCTTTTTTTCACAATCTAATTTTTTTTTCTCTTCGATTGGATAAGTTTTTTTTTCAAATTGAAAATTTTTCCCTTCAAAAAAAAATCTCGATTGATTACCTAGCGAGTAGGTGGTGGATGGTCCTAGGTTGTTCTAGGTCTTCATTTTAGATTTCTAATTGAAATCTAGATTTTTGAATGAATGAATTTTTAGAATGTTTAGATCGGAAGAGTGAAAAATTCACAAAATTTGAAAGATTTAAAATATTTTTCATAATTAATTTCTACTAATGAAACATTTCTCTCTCTCTCTCTCTCTCTCTCTCTCTCTCTCTCTCTCTCTCTCTCTCTCTCGATTGAAAAGAAAGCAGAACGCCTACTATCTCTCGATAAACTATTAAACTTATTGATTCTTTCTCTCTCTCTCTCTCTCTCTCTCTGACTCTCGGATATAAATTTTTAATTCTCTTTACATTTAGAAATTCTGTAGAAGAAGAAGAAGAGGAAGAGAAGAAAAAAATTTCCAATTTTCTTAATTCTTTCAATAGAAATTCATTTCGATTCGATTTATTTTCGAATCTCTCCATTCTTACGCCTAGAACGTGTAGAATCTAATATTTGTTAGATTATTATTATTATTATTATTATTATTATTCCATTTTGATGAGAATCAAAATCATCATCATCATCATTTCGAGATCTCCAACTTGAACCAGATACATAGAAATTTTGACGTTAATGTTTATGGTTTCGAAAAAAATAGAAAAAAGATTGAACAACACCAAAAAAAAAAAAAAAAAAAAAACAAAAAAAGAAAAGAAAAAAAACTTCATGAATCTAATCAAATTCGAAATATTAGAATTTGGATTTTTCCGCCTCCAAAAACCGAACGAACAAAGATAAGAACAAAAAAAAAAAAACTAGAAAGATCAAAGAAATCTAGGAAATATTTTTAAAAAATTTTCATTTCAAAATTCTTATTTCATCGAAATACCAAATCCAAACAACAACAACAACAACAACAACAACAGTAGCAGCTATATCAAAGTGATAGTTGAGAATAATATAATGGGATAAAATATTCTCGAATGAAACTTTCTAATTTTTTTTTTTTCACTCTCTCTCTCTCTCTCTCTCTCTCTCTCTCTCTCTCTCTCTCTCTCTCTCTCTCTCTCTCTCTCTCTCTCTCTCTCTCTCTCTCTCTCTCTGTTTTTGGATGTATCATTCGAATTCTAGATCTAATTCGATGGGAATTTTTTTTATTTTGCATCCAATTTCTCTCTCTCTCTCTCTCTCTCTCTCTCTATCTTGAACGATTTCCGATCAAAACCAATCTTGAAATGTATTCGATTTCTATTTTTTTTTTTTTTTTTGATTTGTTGGATTCAATTTTTTTTTTGAATTTCTTTATTCATTGAAATTTTCAAATTGAAAATTGAAGAAAAATTTCCCTCTCTCTCTCTCTCTTTCTCTCTCTCTCTCTCTCTCTTTCTCTCTCTCTCTCTCTCTCTCTCTTCCATTCTAACTATCTCTCTTTTGGTGCTTAGGCCCTATGCTATGCTATGGCACTGTGGAAGAAGATTGGAAGAAATTTGAAGTATTCTCAGCTGAATACTTTTAGGATACTTTTTTTTTTTTTTTTTTTGAGCTGGCTAGAAACTTTAAAATCATCATCGAAAAGTGATCGATTTCGAAATCCAATAATCGAATTCATATTCGAGATAGATTCATAAAATTTTTACTTTTCTTTTTTTTTTTTTTTTTTTAAATAATTTTTTATGATCGAATTTTTTTTTTCTTTTTTTTTGAACTCTATTTTCTACTCTGAGAATGTAGCAATGAACCACAATTTTTTTTTGTTTCTCTTCATCGAACCATATTTCGATTCGATTGTGGAAGAAATTTAAAAACTCATTCGTTTAAGACCATAGATTTGTTACGTTTTTGGTTACGTCAAAAAAAAAAAAAAGATGACCACAAAAAAAAATGACCAAAATTACCAACATTCTAATAATAATAAACGAAATAGTTCACAAATTTCTCTCTCTCTCTCTCTCTCTCTCTCTGACCATTTTGACTTTACTACAGTGATTGTGATCAAAAGAACTCAGTTCAAATGAGAATAGAAAAAAAATTAATGATCCAAATCCAAGATAAATAGATATCTTATTTGTTCAAAATAGTAATAATAATAATAATAATAATAATCAAAATGTTCGATTGTTTTTCGATGTTTCGTTCCAATTGGATTGGAACCAAAAAATATCGCCATCAACATTTCTCTCGTTTTGTCTCGATTGTGATCAATTACTTCACAATAATCTCATCGTTTGATATCTTCATTTAGGGTTGCAGGTGAGACGACGACCAGAACATCGATTGATTTTTCCAAAAAAAATAATTATTGTTAGACTAAAGTCTTTTTAGTCTTATCGATTATATTTGATCAAACAAAAAAAATGGATCAAAAACAAGAAGGATTACGATTTTGATTGTAACAAAATTTTATTTTCTCATTTTTCTCAACGAAATTTTCTTTTCTACCCCCTTCTACGAATACTGTGTAGGCACAAAATTGTGAAAGAGCTCAAAGAAATCTCCAGTTTCCAATCTCAGCTTTCGAAGCTGATCCGATCCAATTCGTCTATTTGATTCGATTCAATCCATTTGTTTATCTTTGACTTTTTTTTTTTTTTTTTTTGGTTCCAATCGTTTGAAACTTCAAACTTCAAACAAAATCAAATGAAAAGTAGAAAAAAAAAATTTTATTGCTTTTCTCTTTCTCTCTCTCTCGCTAATGAAAATTTTAAATTGAATTCTTCACTCTCTCTATCGTTTGATTTTTCAAACAAAAAAGAAAAAAAAAGTTCCAAAGAAAAAAAAAAGAGTTTTTTTTCTGCTGTTTTGAGTTAATATCAAAACTATTCTTACTTTCATTGCTTATCAACACCAGAGAAGATTGGCTGGAAAAAAAATAGAATCAAATCTATCGAACCTTGAAAAAATTGGTTTCAGATCAAAGTGTGAGGGCGTTTCTAGGTGTATGTGTGTGGGTGTGTGGAAGAGAACATCTAGACAGATAGTTTGCTTCTAGAACCAAAAAAAAAAAAGGAAATATTTTAGCCGTTATTGTTTAAAGCCCAGGAAGATCTAGAATTGAGAAGTAAGAAGAAATCAAAGAACTCTCACAATCAATTTTGATCAATTGAAATCGATCAACGAAATAAGAAAAAAAAATAAGATTTATTTAAAGAAGAACAAAAATTTTCGTTCCAATTGAAATGGACATCTGATTCAATCTGATTCGATCTAATGGATCATAAATAATCGAAACATTCGAAAACAAATGTGGCGAGAGATGGAAGATAAATTTTGATTTCTTAATTCTCTTTTGAAACAAAACAAAACAAAACATCGGCAAACAATTTTTGATTGAAATCTTGAAACAAAAAAAAAAAAGAAAAAAAAGCTAAATGGAAATGTTTGCAACAAATCGATTGGATCCAATTCTTTAAAAGGTTCGAAAATCTCGACAAAGAGAGAGAGAGAGAGGGAGGGAGAGAGAGAAATGGATCGAACCAAAACGAACGAAAAAAAAAATCTTAGAAATTTTGGTGAATGGGTGTGACACTATCCAAATCAATTAGAACTTTTGATGGCGACAAAACAATCAATACATTCTAGATTCTAACCAAACTAAGAGTGTAGCAATCATAGGATTGGTATTGTTTAATTTTGGAAATGTTTTGATGAAAACTCGAAAAGGAATCTTCGAACCTAAATTGATTGGAGGACTATTCTCGAGGAAAATTTTTCAATCATTCGATTTCGTTAGATATCTCTCTAAGGTATAATTCTTTTATTTTTTTTTTTTTGGTTTTTCTTATAGTTCTCGTTAATTTCCCCCCCCCCATCTTCTTTGGTCCATTCTCGATCAAGATACCAATTATTATTGTTTGTCTTTTTCATATCGAGCGATGAAAAATGATAGAGCCATCAATGAAAAAGATGGCAATCGAAATAATTATTAGCTAATTATTGGTTAGTTGAAGAAGTTGAAGAAGTTTCATTCTCTTTCTAGATTCTTTCGGTGGAGGGAAGAAAATTATGGTCTAGAATCTAAACAATTAGTCTTTCACAAAACATTGAGTGTTGGTGTTTGTTTTTGTCTCTTCGGAAGGCGATTAATTTCACACCAATTTCTTTCGATTACCACCACCATTATTTGTGGGTATTTTTTTTTTGGTCAAAACTGACCAGAAAGTTTTGTTCGCTTTGTTTCACTTTTATTTTGATCGAGGTTTTCGTTCACCACCTCTTAGGGTTTTTAATTCATCTTATCATATCTTAATTATAATACTAATCGATTATTATCGAAGAAAATATTTTGATCACCATCGTAGAAAATTTCTTTTTTCTTTTTTTTTTGTCCACAAAGAATCACTAGCGAAGGAGAGAGAGATTTGTTGAGAATCGTATTCTCATTGTCTTCTGAATCTGTCGATTCGTCGATTTGATTAACAGCGATAGTTAGTTGAAGCAATCGATAACTTAATGGCTATATTTTCATCAGGTTTGAAGGCGAAAAGATCCAAATTTTGAGAGCCATTCACACAATGGTCAATGGATCCAATTTTATCTCTCTCTCTCTCTCTCTCTCTAACTCTCTAGATTTTCCTTCCGAAATGGAACAAAATTTTCGTTCTGTTCTGATTTTAATTTAGAGGATATTTGAGATCAAGAATTTAATCGAGAACTTTTTGAAACAAATCAACTGAATTTCAAGTAGGATTTGTTCCAAATGTTTCGAACAAATTTACGATCGATTCTTTCAATCGTAAATCGTAAATCCAGTGAACGAAAAAGAGATCGAGAAGAGATCGGATAAGAGAGAGAGAGAGAGAGAGAGAGAGAGAGAGAGAGAGAGAGAGAGAGAGAGAGAGAGAGAGAGAGATCAAATGAAATCCATTTCGATCAATTCTCAATAACAAAATCAAACAAATGGAAAGAAAAACTTTTTCTTTCGGTTGAAAAAAAAAAATTCCAAATCAAAATATCGTTCGACAAGGTGTACGGTGTACGGTGTTCCCTATGAGTAGAGTTGGTAGAGAATCGAACAACGAAACAACATCACCACTTTGGTCTCATCGCGCATAGATATATCGATGAATTTATGTTCAATCATTGGAGCAAAAAAAATAAAAAAAATAAATTAAAATAACATCGATTTTCGTTAACAAACGCGAGTGAGTTTCGCTCTTTGTCCTCTTTCGAAAGTGAACCATTTCATCCTTCAACTACGAGAGAGAGAGAGAGAGAGAGAGAGTGAGATGAGATGAAAATATTTTTTCTAAAAATTAGAAACAGTTCAAGTGTAAAATCTCTCACACACAAGAGACCAGAGAGAGTTGGAACAAAAAATCTAAGAGATCTAATAATAATAACCTAAAGGTCCAAAAGAAAGACCAAAAAAAAAAAATTTTTCGATTGTAAATAAAGATAAAAAGAGAGAGAGAGAGAGATTCGATGATACTGATGATGATGATGATGATGATGATCGAAGAAGTTAGGCTTATGGAACGAAATGGAACAAATACAAAACAAAATGTTGATGATATCTCTTTTGGAACGTGATATTGGAACAAATCTCTCTTTCTCTCTCTCTTCTTGGTTGACACGTTGACAAACTAGAGTTATTGATTCTTGTTTGAAATCTTGTGATCGATATTTTTTTTTTTTTTTTTGGTCGTTTCGTATCCGAATTTCAAACTTAATACAAATGAAATGAAATGAACTGAAATGAAATGAAATGAACGTAACAGATTAACACAAATAAATAGCTCTAGAATTATCAAGGGGGTTTAGAATTTTTGAAGTCCAAGAATCTATGAGATTCGAGATGTCGATCGAGATTGAGAGAATTTCCATTAGCTTTCGAACCAAACCTATCGATTCTGTTACTTTTGTAACATTCGATTCGATTCGAATCGAATCAAATTTATCTTTAGTTTGAGAGAGAAGGAGAGAGAGAAAAAAATATCTTTTTGTTTTTTTTCTGGTTTTAATTACAAAACAACAATTAGATTTACTTCTTCTTTTTTTTTTTTTTTCGTTATCCAATCAATCTAGATTGATGGATAGGAATACGTGATTTTATTTGGTTAAAAATTTTCTTTGTTTCCGAACGAAACCTAAACAATCTCGATTGAAAACGTTCGATATTTTTTCTTCTTGAAAATGTTTTAAATTTTTGATGTTGATTTTTTAACAAACTAGGCGCAACGAATGACAGCGATGATTTTGATTGAGATAATGAAATTTTTTGATTTTTTATTATCCGTTTTGAAGTGATTTGTTTCTCCACAAAAGTTTTGTTTCGTTTTCGATTCATTTTAGGAACCAAATTTAATTTTGGTATTTGATCTAAATTAATCTTTTGAAATGATGGTGAATTTGAAGATATTTTCGTAAAAGAATTGAAATTTTTTTGAAATTTTTCTCTCCGATTAAGATAATCTCTAATGAATGGTGATCGAAATAAATCATCGATTATTTCTTTCGAATCTTTCATATTTTCTTTTTGATTCAATTCAAATTGTTTGAATCTATCGTTTTGTTTGAAAAATTTTCTAATCTCATTCTTTTCATTTGAAATTTTTTGATCTAATCGATGAAAATGTTTACATCGTTCACAAACAATCCCTATCGATGTTTTAGTTTGATGAAAATTTTTTTCAATTTTATTCAATCGTTTAGAATCGTTTCGTTGAAATTTTCTCAATGATCTTAGCTTTAAGAATGGTGATTCAAACTTGGAATTTAGATTTTTTTCCAAAAAATTTCGACTATTTTTTCGAACAATTCTTGTTCTTTGTTGTTGTTGTTGCTGTTGTTGTTGTTTTAGAGTCGGTAAATTTTTTTTCAATTCTTTCGAAAAAATCTCCACCAAATGGATAGAGGATTTTGAAGATTTTAGTTTCGTTTTTAACATATTGATTTTTGATCTTAATCGTTTCAAAAATTTTCAAAATCAAAAAAAAATTTTCTATGATTTTGATATGTAAAAAAAAAAATTCAATTGCTCTCAATTCAATTCGATCATAATTATAATTCTCATCAAAAATAATTAATTAATTAATTTAGATTTAAAGAAAAAATTAAAATTAAAAGAATTGAATTTTTTTTTTTTTTTTGAATCGAATCGATTGAATTGAAAAAAAAAAATTATAAAAAAAATTTTTGCAAAATCTCCTCCCCAAAACCTAACACATTGATTCTCAATGATTTCTCGATAATTTTGATTTTTTTTTTTCACAAAAAAAAAGGAAATAAAATAAAATAAAAATACTAAATCATTGAGCTGATCGGTGTCATTGTTGTTCCATCACAAGATTCGACAATGTTTTTTCTCTCTCTCTCTCTCTCTCTCTCTTTTTGAGAAATTAATTTACTTCAATGAAATCTAGCATAAGAAGAAAAAGAAGAAGAAAGAAGAAGAAGTAAAAAAAAAAAAAAAGAATTTGAAGCAAAACAATTTCCAATTCTAATAGAGAATTCTGGTCTCGAATTTGATTTAAATTCACTACACCTCTCACCTCTCGAAATCAAAAAAATAAAAATAAAAAAAAAATATCCACCAAATATAGCCATTATTGTTGAGAGTTGTAAAACCTCACTTCGTTGATCATCGGTAATGATATCATTGATGTTTCGTTCGAATTCTCGTTCATTTCGAATTCGATTCAAAATCAAACCAAAAAAAAAAAAAAAAAAAAAGAAAAAACAATAAATGAAAATAAAACCAGACCTTCTAGACGACTAGAACATCAACAAACTAGAGAGAGAGAGAGAGAGAGTAGGAAAATTTCTGCTTGGCTGAAAACGTTTTAGTGGGCTCGATTTCTTTTTGAGGCCCTCTATCCGGTTGGCCCTTGGTTGTACTTGTACTTGTGCTATTGTACCAGAAATGAAAAAGAAATTATAGAATTGCGATGATTGGTCTGGTATTGCTTGGATTTTTTTTTTCCTTTCTCTCTCTCTCTCTCTCTCTCTCTCTCTCTCTCTCTCTCTCTCTCTCACACTATCATTTTTACTCAAAACATCAGAAACACTAACAGAGAAGTGAGAGAAAAAAAAAACAAAATAGATTTCCCAAGTCGATTGTTTTTGTTGGTTCGTTCGTTGAAAACAAAAAAAAAAAAACTCCAAGCTGGATTGTATTGAGCTGCTGGAACCTTAGAGATCTTTTCGGTAAGCTTCAATGCCAAAAAATCAAGCATAAATGGTGAATGGTGGTGGTAAATCTTTTTTTTTTGTTTTTGTTTTTTTTTTTATATTTTTTTATTTATTTCTTTCCAAACATCATCAAAAGCTTGTCAACATTAACAATCAACATCATCCACATTATTATTGTAATCACCATCATCACCGATGGTACCGACCGTTTGGAACCGACATGAACTTGAACAACAAACAAACAATAGCTAGATGAGAAACCTAAAATGGATATCCACAAAGAAAAAAAAATAGGCACACCATCTTAACTGTTTGTCCGAATAACAGTATCCTTATAAGATGTTAAGAGAGAGAGAGAGAGAGAGAATCCATTATGATTTTCATCATCACCATCATCATCATCATCATCATCATTATTCTAAGCATCTTACCAAATCCTTTCGTTTATGATTTAAAACATAATCAAAAAAAAAAAAAAAAAAAGGCAGAGAGAGAGAGAGAGAGAGATGGAAAAAAAAAGAAGAGGAAGGTGAAAAAAATTTTGATCTTCTACAAAGATTGCTCGAGAAAAAAAGAACCTAGATCGAAATTGAAGTTTTGAATGATTCGTCGATTTCATTCTCTCTCTCTCTCTCTCTCTCTCTCTCTCTCTCTCTCTCTCTCTCTCTCTCTTCAACTTTAAAAAGAAAGATGGGGAGAAAAAAAATAAAATGAAATAAGGAATATTAAATGAGAATCTGAAAAAAAAAATATTTTGAATTTTTTTTTTTTATTTTGTTTCTATTCTAACTATCTTTTTCGAACTATCTAATTCAAAGAAATTATTCTAACATTATTGAAATGATGATGATGATGATTATTATTATTACTATTATTATTATTATCACCACCTTTTTCTTCTTCTTCGTTTTTTTTTCGAGGTTCAAATTCTCGAAGGATTGTAGCAAATCTTTGAGATCGTTTTCAATTTTGATTCTCTAGCTTACTTGCTTGCTTGCTTGCTTGCTCACTTGTTTAATGCTAGGTCCAAATCAAATATCCATTCATTCAATCCGATTAAATTACTTATCTTCAGTTGCAGTAGTAATAGTAATAATAATAATAATAATAATATTTTCATCTTTTTCTCTAGCAGTTTATTTTTTTTTTTTTTTGTAATCTCTGTCCCATAATGTTTATCTTTTCAAACACCGAAAATTGGTATTTTTTTTTTGTTTGTTTGTTTCGCTAACAAAAATGTTCCATAATAATAATAATAATAATAATTGTTTCAAATTGAATCAATTTAATATTTATCAGCCCCCTCTCTCTCTCTCTCCCGGATAGTTTTAATTTTTCATAATAAATCGAACCAAATTTTGTGATTTCTTTCGAAGAAGAAAGCTAAGAAATCGATTGATTAATTGATTTAGCTCTTTTTTGTTTTGTTTTTTGTTTTTTTTTTTGATTTGTTAATTTTGTGTCTGCCCTCTCTCTTTTCATTCCCTCTCTCTACCAAAAATGATTGAGATGAAAATTTCTATTTATTGATTTTTTTCTCTCTCTCTCTCATTCCCTTCTCTCGTTCCATGCATCGGAATGGAATTGAATTTTTTAATTTCGATCGCGCGAAAGGACCAAGAATCGATTACTCGATAGCTTTGATGGAGAGCTATTCATAAAGTTATGATTTATCATTTATCGATTCGTTTGATTTGTGTTCCAAAATGAGATCGAATTCTTGATTCTCTTTCTCTCTCTCTCTCTCTCTCTCTCTCTCTCTCTCTCTTTGCTTTGATTGATATTTTTTGATTCGCTTTTTTTCCCCCGTTTGAATCGAATCCGAAAGGAAAGCGAAAGAAAAAAAAAACATGTCCGAATAGAATCTATTGTATTGGGATTTATTTATTTTTTTTTTTCTCTTCTTTGTTTCATTTTTAGTTTCTGGTTTCCTTCTGATAAAATCCTCTCATTCATCGTCGATATTCACCAACAATCAAATAGATCAATACAATCATCAATTCAATCGATAAAATTCTCTTTTTATTTTTGTGGTGATGTTCTTATTAGAGTATTGATTCAATTCAATTTGATTGAATTTATTAAATCAAAAGCGAATCCTTTTCCCCTCGATGATAATAGTAATAATAATAATAATAATAATAAGAAATTCAATAACAAAACAATCTTGATCAATTACCAATCGTAATCTAATCTCTCTCTCTCTCTCTCTATCTGAGAAAGAATTGTAGAGGAAGTTGGATGATCCAGAATCCAGAGAGTCCTTTTCAACATCCATCCCTTATTCGATAAGATTCGATTTTCTTTTGTTTTTGACGGATTGAATAATCAAATTGGCAATCGAATTATCGCAATTCAATCCATTTGAATTTATTAAACTATTTCTATTTCTAATGCAAATTTAGTCTATTTTTTAATTTCAAACTCTAATCCAAAACGATTGTGTTCGTTAAGATCTTCGATGCTCTTCGAATCAATTCTGAATGAATTTCGAAACTCTTTATTTTTTTTCGAAATTTCAATTTTTCTACAAAATTAGCTTCGATTTTTTTTTGATGATTGAAAAAAAAACCAAATCAAACAGTGAAGAGATTTCAAAAAACCAAAAAAAAACAAAAACAAACAAACTAAAAGCGGAAATTGATTTTAGGCATTGAAAAATTAAACGAAAAAAAAAATTTGGATAGGAAAAAAAATGGCCTTCCTCCCCAACCCATCCTCCCCATTTGATAAGTGCTCATTTATCATTAGAAAGTTTTTTTTTTCTCTTATTGTTCGATCAAAACTTGATGTCCTGGAAGCTAGGTTAGTGAGATCGATTCAATTCATTCAGTGCAAGATAAAAAAAATAAAAACAGACACAACAAAAACAAAACAACAAAACAAAGATTGAATCACAATGAAATCAAAATGCGTTTGAAAAAAATGAAACAGATTTCCAGTGGAGAGAGTTTCAGATTCGTTTTTCATAAACTGATCGAATCGAATCTTCGTAAAATCGATCTTTTTCGCTTCCAAAATTTAGTTTCTGATCCTCTTCTCAAGATTTCTTTCATTTTTCATTGTTTTTAGCTTAGTTCTTCCTCTCTCTCGATCTCTCAATAATAGACAAATATCTTTTTTTAGGCTTTTCAATCTTTCACAATCTTTTGGTTCATAGTTTCATTCACGTTTCTCTCTCTCTCTCTCTCTCTCTCTCTCTCTCTCTTTAGGTCCCGATCGAGATATGTTTGAAATTATCGAGCTTAAAAATGGCTGTAGTTTAATTTTAATTTCGAAATTTCTCTCCCCCCTCCTCCAAGAAAATTCGAATTACTTAGGGAAAAAAAACATTGCTTTTAATCGTAATTTGTTTTGCTTTTTTTTTTTTTTTTGAACCAAATGGGAACACTTCTCTTCCGCTCTCTATCGCGTTCGATATCTATCGCATTCAATCTCTTAATTCTGGTCTAAGTTTTTTTTTTGTTTTATTTTTGTTATCATTCGGTCCGAAAAAGAATTTGTTTAGTTTAGTTTTCTTTCTTTTCCCCCCCCTCTTTTCCATTCGAAACGAATTGCGTTACGGCATTGATTGAGATGTTTTTTTTTTCTGTTCGTTGGCGAATCCCTTCACTTTTCTCTATCTGCTTCTTTGGGCTGGTTTGAAAATGGTCAATTTTTTTTTTACATTCGATGTTGGCAATTATTTATCGTTTCAAGATTGGCTTCGCTTGATTAATGTCAATGTCAACGATGATTACAATCTAATTTTTGGAACTTTTTTTTTTTGAAATGAAAATCTTATCGTGTATTTTGTATCGTTGAAAAAAAGGCAATTTTTGGTTGCAATTTTTTCTGTTTTCTATTTTATTTTAGTTTTAAAATTTTCATTATGAAATATAAGGGATTTTTGAGGTTTGAGGGATGTAAAAATTTGAACCAGTAATTCTTCTTGAACATAGAATATTTTTCTCAAAAAAAAAAAAAACATCTTGTTAACATTGTTGTCTAGGTCCTAGATTATTGAGAGAGAGAGAGACAGAGAAAGCTTTCAAACTTTTACCTTATTGAAGATTCTCTTCGAATCGTAATGTGAAATAGTGAAAAATGGACCAAAAATTATGATGATAGCTCTCAAAATGCTTAGCATATTATTTTATTTTCTTTTATTATTTTTTTTTTTTTTTTTGAATCAAATCAACGACGAAAAAAAAAAGGTTAATGAATATGGATTGAATGAATTGAATGAATCGATCGAATACAAAAGGATTAGATTCGATTCAGATCGATGCAAAAAAAAAAATAAATGAATAAATTGATTCCCTTCCGATCGATTATTCCTTCCCATCGGTTCCAGGAATACAATCGGTTCTCTCTTTTCATCACTTACATTCATTGGATGTGCAAAAACAAAAACAAAAAAAAAGAAAAAAAAAAGAAAAAATTGAAGATTTCCAAAAAAAAAAAACTAATGGAAACACCAACGATCAATAATTGGATGGATCATGCGGTGCCCGGATTCCAAAATCTTTGTTTCATTGTTCTTTCGTTCGTTCGTTCGTTCGTTCGTTCGTTTGTTTGTTGTTGTTGTTGTCGATTATGTTTACAACGAAATTTCTTCAAAGTTGGTTTCAATACCAAAATCAATCAATAAGAATTGATGTAAACGAAAAAAAAAAAAATTCTTCTCCAAACAATAGAAAGAAAAGTTTTAAATAATCTCTTAGCTCTGCTCTCTCTCTCTCTCTCTCTCTCTCTCTCTCTCTCTCTCTCTCTCTTTATCGAATGATTTGAACAATCAGTCAATCAATCAATCAATCAATCGATTTCAAATGGGCCAATAGTAATTTCTTCTTCTAATGGTAATTAGTATCGGTTGTAATCGTTGAATTGTTTTAAATCTATTCTTGAGAATCTCTCGAACCTCTTCAACATAATGATGAACGTGATTAAATTTTTTTTCTAGTTCAATAGAAGATCGAGAGAAGAGGAAAGCTATTGAAAAAATCTTTTACAAATTTCCATTATTTCGAATTGATTACTAATTGAGTAAGATTAGATGTCGTTTGGATTCGGTTTCGGTTCGGTCCAATCGGATCGATAGGAAAACTTTGAACCTATTTGATTAGATTGGATACGTTGAATTGATCGGTTATATTTGCTTTTTCAGATTGATTTAGGTTGAATCAAATCAGGTTAGGTTAGGTTAGGTTTAAATAAGTAAAGTTGAATTAGGTTAGGTTTAAATAAGTTAAGTTGAATTAGGTTAGGTTAGTTTAGGTTAGGTTAAGTCAAGTCAAGCTAAGCTAAGCAAAGTTGAGTTAAGTTAAGTTAAGTTAGGTTAAGTGAATTTATATTAAGCAAGGTTCAGTTTGATCAAGGTTAGGTAAGGTTTGACTATGTCAGCAGTGGTCAGGTTAGATTAGATTTTTATCGATGTAAGAAATTCTGTATCAAATTAGCCAGAATATTTTACAAGATATTTGTCAAATAAATTAGAATCATTGATTGATTTTAATTCTTTTTTTTTTTTTTTTTGATTAAATTTCGTTTCGACATTTGTCTACAGAATAAATTTTCTATCATTAATCTGTTCGAAATTATTTCGTTTTTTTTTTGATCGATTTGTTTTGGAATCAAAGAAAAAAAATATCGATCTAAACTAGAATGATTTCGATGTCGCCGTTGATGTTGTTGATGATGATGATCAATATGTTTGGTCTAGAGACACACCCACACAAAAAGACATCGAAAATATGAAAAGGATAATTTCAATCTTTTGATATGATTCATTCGATTCGAACAGAACAAAACTCTTTGGATTTCTTTTTTTTTTTTTTTGTCTCCTTCTGGTTCGATCTCACCACACACGATCGCTGTCACTTTGAACAGCATTGTGGAGAGAATGAAACGAGGACCTAGAGAGAGAGAGAGAGAGAAGAAAAAAAAACATCAATTATGTTTCGATTTGGTCATTGAAAATTGTCTTATGATTTATATGTTTCGCTTCCCTTCTTTCCCCCCTCTCTCTCTCTTTCTCTCTCTGAAACGAATAAAGACCGAAAGAAAAAAAATAAAGACTAGAATGCAACACTAAGAATTTATGATAATCTTTGTTCGAAGATATTCGATGGAACGGCTTTTTTTTTTGGTCCATTTTTGGTGCCCCTCTCTCTCTATTGAAACGATGCCAAAGCCAGAGAATCTCTTCATTTATCATTGCCACTATGGAGGTTGATTGTCTCGATCTCAATGAGAGAGAGAGAGAGAGAGAGAGAGAGAGAGAGAGAGATGTTGGTGGTGTCGATGATGTTGGTGATGGTGGAGTTTGTGTGATTTTTTTTGTGTTGGTTTGAAATTTTTTTCCCCCACCAACGATACATTTCTATTATGTTTCAAAATTTTCTCTCTCTCTCTCTCTCTCTTTCTGATTCTACAAATCTTTTCAAAAAAAAAAAAAAAATCGATTCTCTCTCTCTCTCTCTCTTTCTTGTCAGTTGTGATTGAAGATTGGATTGAAGATTTTATTTTGATTTTAAACAATTTGTTTTTTTCGGGTACAATTTTTTTTTTACAGAACTCAAAAAAAAAATTTGCGGATAAAATTTTTTTTTGTTTCTACTTTCTCGATCCTTAGCTTTCGTTCTTTTCACAAAAAGATGTCAACGATCTTAGGCAAGTTGAGATGAGAAAATTTCTCCACTTTTGATGTTTATCAATCGATCATTGCAAGAGAGAAAGAGAGAGAGAGAGAGAGAAAGAGAGAGAGAGAGAGAGAGAGAGCGTAATTAATTGCTCAAAATCTAGAAATGGAACCAAAAATAATTACTCTATGAAGTTCTTTCATGAAGAATTCAAGAAGAGAAGTTTCTTACAAAGAAATCTATCGATTCTTGATTCTTTGCTTAGCTTATCTTGTAGCTACGCTAATAAGAGGATAGATTAATATTATTGTTATTGAGTGGAATAGGAATTATTATTTTTTTTTTCTAGAGCCAAAATCAAAGCTTCACAATGGTGATCATTCTTTGTATCTTTTTGCGCGTGAAACGCCACCAATGTGGAAATTATTCCATCGATTCTTTCTCTCTCTCTCTCTCTCTATACTCTAAGCTCACACTAAGCTGAATTGATTAGAGAGAGAGAGAGAGAGAGAGAGAGAGAGAGAGAGAGAGAGAGAGAAAGAGAATCGATCCTAAAAAATTCGGAAACATTTTATTTCTCCAACAATTCGATCATTATTGTTCGATAATTGTCTATTCTGTTTTTACTTTCTTCGCTTTTCACTCTCTAACTATCATCATTCACATCGACATCATTGTCCAACATTATTGTATCACCAAATCCAGATTATTATTATTATTATTATTTAGTTTTTTTTTTTTTTTTGAAAACGATGTAGTTTTTGATAATCGTCTCTCTCTCTCTCTCTCTCTCTCTCGCGTTCATCTTTTCAATGTTCCATAATTTTTTCAACATCGATAGAGAGAGAGAGAGAGAGAGAGAGAGAGATGGATGGATGGACAATAAAAACAGTTAGGTTTTCCAGTGAATTAGATGGACATTTTGAAATCAAAAATGACAAAGAAAAATCAATTTAATTTTCCTCTTGCTCTCTCTTTCTTTCTCTATCTCGTTCTCTCGCTCTCTTTGCTCTCAGAATTGCATCAAATCATTTTTCTATTCGATTTTTATTCGATTCTAAATTGTTTCAATTCGATTAAACTTTTAATGTTTCAAACAATCAGAATCTATCCAACAAAGAAGAAATAGTTTTTCCCCATCCCACCCAAAAAAAAAGGGATCCGAAAAACAAACAGAGCAGAAAGAGGAAGATGAAGCATAGAGAGAGAGAGAGAGAGAGAGAGAGAGAGAGAGAGAGAGAGAGAGAGAGAGAGAGAGAGAGAAGTAATAGTGAAGTTTCAAGCAATTGTCAATGAGATCAATCGATCTCTTTTCGGAGCAACCAATCTACACCACCACCCACTCACACCCACATTGAACGATAGTCAAAAAAAATGGAATGTTTTTTTTTTTTTTGAGTTTTTTTTACTTTGCTAAGAAAATCAATTGCAATGAGAATCGAGGCGAATGCATTCGATTCAAATTTCGATTAGATTAGATTTCCTCTTCCAGAAATTCATAATTTCCTCTCTCTCTCTCTCTCTCTTTCTCTCTCTCTCTCTCTCTCTCTCTTTTCAAACTCTATTCAAATTTTATCTTTAAATGTTTGCTTCGTTGAATTTTTTTTTTTTGCATCTCCATTCTCTTTCAATCCCTTCTCTTCTTCTTCTCGACTAAGACCTCGTTAGTAGGTATAGATAGGTGTGTGTGTGTGTGTGTGTATGTGTGTGCAAAGCTCTATTTCCTCTTCTAATGACCATGTTTCATTCATTTTTTCGATGTTTGATTCCGTTCGAGATCGAAGAAATAATTTCCAACACTAGAATATTAAATATTTGTCTACATTCTCTTCTAGATTATGGTGTTTATCAATAATCATCATTCTTCAAGATCATCATCATCATCATCATCATCATCATTAAACATTTCATTTTTGTTTAGTGGATGTGAATCCGATAAATTTGAAATGATTTTATTTATTTATTTTTTTCTCTCTCTCTCTCTCTCCTCTCTCTTTCTTTCACTTGTTTGAGATTCGTACGAATTTGATCGGTTCGCCGATTCTTGCGATTTGTTTGTCGTTGATATTTGATCTTTTTCCATCAAGAGTGTAGTGTAGTAGTAGTCGTAATGAAAGATTGTCATTTGATTTGCTTCGGCTTTTTTTTTGTTGGACTTCTCATTTCTGATGGAATGTTTACTGTTTGGAACGAAGATGATAAAATACTCCCCCCTCTCGAAAAAAAATAGGGAAGAGAAAAGTAAATGATTATCATCACCGTAAGTGACGATGATGATGATGATGATGGGAAAAAAATGAAAAAATCATTTTTTTTTTTTTTTGAACTAAATTAAACATTAGAGAAAAAGAGAGATATTGAACCAAAGTGGTCCAGAGAGAGAGAGAGAGAGAGAGAGAGAGAGAGAGAGAGAGAGAGAGAGAGGCCTAATAACTTTCATTTTTGGTTCGAGATAGTTACGGTAGTTGGAACTTAATAATCGTTCCAAAAACGATATTTATTTATTTTCTCTCTCTCTCTCCAATCATCATCATCATCATCATCATCAAAGAGAACAACATTTTTTTTTCTCCGTTTCGTTCTAATTCGTTTTTCATTCGAAATCAGAAGAGCGAAAGATAGATTTGGAACGAAAACTTCTTCTTCTTCTTTAAATGGAAGTTTTCTATCTCTCTCTCTCTCTTTCTTTTTCTGATAAATGAATAAGAAGATCATCAACATCATTTTCTCATTTATCCCTCCACCACTTTTTCCACCTCTTCACCCCCCCTCTCTCTCTCTCTCTCTCTTCATCTCTCTATCTATCTGGTTCACAAATTCAATAATGTTCAGCTATTCATTTATTAATAAATACAGAGTGTTAGATAGATAAATAAATAAATAGTTAGAGAGAGAGAGAGAGAGAGAGAGAGAGAGAGAGAGGATATGTTTGATGATTTTTATCGATGAAAAAAAAAATTCTAAACAATATAGAGCTATTTATTTGCGGGGGAGTGGTCAAAGATGCCGATTATTTCTGCATGATCGTAGCACGAATGGGTGGGATCGCAATCGTATTGAAGAGAAGTAGTTGAATTCTCTACTCTTTTAATTGACTCTTGATGCTAAATATTTATTTATTTATTTAGACTTTTTTTTTTTTTGGTTCTTATTCCGAGATACAATTATTATTTGTTGTTTATATTTATTGAAAAATGGAGAGAGAGAGAGAGAGAGAGAGAGAGAGAGAGAGAGAGAGAGAAATGGTGGAACTCAGAAACGAAAAAAAAGGGACTCTCTGGAACTTTGGACTCTTTTCCGAACACCAACAGAAAAAAAATTGATCATTCAATTCATTATTTTCATTAGATCCAAAATGGTAATAATAATAATAATAGTAATAATAGTAATGATTTATGGACAATTTGATTGATTGTCTAATTTTGATTCCACCATTCCACCGAACGAAGTTGAAGGTAATCGACCATGAAACTAGTCTCATGAATTGATTGAAATGATATTAGAACGTCATTTTTTCTATTTGGTTTGATTTGATTTTGGATTCTGTTCTGAGAAAAACAAATCGAAATTTGAATCGAAAAAATTTGTATGTTTACGATTCATCAAATTGTTTTGCTCTTTTATTTTGTCGTAGAAATCCATTTGGTGGTTTGAATTTGACCCAAACTAATCTTGAATCCATCTTGAACTTATTTTTTGTTTTTTTGGAACAACAAGGCGTGTGATCTCTCTCAATCTCTTAAATGTTCTGGTTACTCTCCGATCTCCGAAAGAAACAAAATTTCAAAGAGAGATAAATCGATAAAATTGCTACTCATTTAAATACAAATTGATTTGTTAGATCATTAATTTGTTTCGAACCTAACAGGCGAATTCAAAAAAAAAAATTAATAAAAATTCTAAGAATTTCTTTAGAAATCAATGAAAAATTTGTTTTCCACTTTTTTTACGATTGCGATGAAAAATTTTTCTAACATTCGATTATTTTTCTCCTTTTTCTTTCCTTCTTTCTTCCTCCCCTCTCTCTCTCTCTCTCTCTCTCTCTCTCTCTCTCTCTCTCTCTCTCTCTCTCTCTCTCTCTCTCTCTCTCTCTCTCTCTCTCTCTCTCTCTCTCTCTACTTGCTACTTTGTAGTGTTCTCGAATCAATCCATATCTCTCGCTCTCTCGAATTATGAATTTCAGATCCTTCTTTGACGGATTCGCCTCGAATTCGACAAAAAATTGTTTCTATCAGAGTTTTTTTTGTTTGCTTAAATCAGAAACAAAATCAAAATCCTTGTTGAGAGAGAGAGAGAGAGAGAGTGAGAGTGAAAAAATTTAAATTTCTATTAGAGAGAAAAAAAAGGGAAAAAGAGTAGAAAAGAAAAGGCTCACAGGAAGGCCGAAGCAAGAACCGAGAGAGAGAGAGAGAGAGAAGCGCAATCTAAATCTAATCAATATAATGATATGTAGATGAATGCATTGAATTGAATTCATTCGAACGAAAAACTTCGAAATTCGTAGGATCCGAGAGAGAAAGAGTGAAAAAAAAGAAAGATCAAAAACTCAAAAAAAAAAAGAGAGGGACCAGAGAGTGCGAGAGAGAGAGAGAGAGAGAGAGAGAGAGAGAGAAGGAGGAGGAGAGAGAGAAGGAGGAGGAGAGCGAGAAGAAAAAAAAATGTCATCATTAATCTAATTTTTGAGTTCCGGTCCTTATCAACATCACCATCACCAAACATCTCACAATCCATCTCGCTCTCTTCTCTCTCTCTCTCTCTCTCTCTCTCTCTCTCTCTCTCTCTCTCTCTCTCTCTCTCTCTCTCTCTCTCTCTCTCTCTCTCTCTTACTCTCTGTCCTCTGATCATTCATCTTTGGTGTTTGTTTTTTTGCTTTTGATATTTTGCCTCATTCAACGTTTCTAACTGATTTGATCCAAAGATCGGAGCGAATGAGAGAGAGAGAGAGAGAGAGAAAATTTGTACAAAAATCTTTTGGTGTACAATGGATTTTTTTGGGGGGGGGGAGGAGAGTGACAGTGATGGGAGTTTTGTAAAGATACCAAACGATCCTTGTCACTCTCTCTCTCTTTCTCTCTCACTCTCATGCTGTTTTCCTGTGGCTAGCTTCTTTTTCATTCTTTTCATTCGTTCATTTTTTTTTTCTTTTTTTGGTTAGATTTTTCCTTCCCAACATCATTCTCTCGATATCTTCTTAGGAATAGGATTTGTTGAAACCAAAATGGGTTGAATGGTTCGTTGAATAGAAAGAACAAAAAAAAAATCCCTCTCTCCGCTTCTCTTCGAAAAAAATTGAAAATCAAAAAAAAAGAGGAAAAAAAGAAGAAAAAAAATAATGGGTTATCATTGAATAGAGTTATTGATTTTGGGTTGATTCTCGATCGGATCGTTTTTTACGATCGAATCCAAAAGAAAAGAATAGAGAAGAAATCAAGCAACGAAAGAGAAAACGATTGACGATGATAACTAGGATTCCAACTAGCGTTTAAAATTTTTATAGCTATTCAAACTTGAATGAATGAATGAAATAAATAAATAGATAAATTATCGCTGTGTCTTTTCTCTCCCCACCCCCCTCTCTCTCTCTCTCTCTCTCTCTTCGAAAACCAAACCAAGAAATCAATTTGAGTGAATCAAATTGAATTATAAATTAAAATAAATCAATAAAAAAAAACCCAGAGAACAAAAAAAAAAAAATAAAAAATAAAAATAAAATAAAATGATTGTTTAGACCTCAAACGAGAAAAAAAATTGACGATTCCTAGGAACGCCAATTTTTTTTTTTTTTTTTTGGGAAAGATTCGGGAAGAGAGAAATTCCTCTCTCTCTCTCTGTCCTCATCCTCTCAGCATGATGGGTTCGATGTTTTTCACTCCCCCTACTCTCTCTCTCTCTCTCTCTCTCTCTCTCTCTCTCTTTCTGGTCCAATTCGAAAAGGATTACATTGTGATCTTTTTTTTTTTTGTATCTCAATTTTTGGATTTTAAGAAATTTCAAAAGAGAAAAAAAAACAGAATCAGAAAGAATTTGATTGATTTTACAATCAAATTTCGAATAACAAAAAGAAAAAACCAAGACCTAGAATTTGGATCTCAATATCAAAACAGAACAATTCCAATTGTTAGCGTAGTGATCCATCGATTGATTTCTTTTTTTTTTTTTTGATCGAATCTCAAATCATCGATTTCATTAACAACAATCATCGATCTCTTTGATCTCTTTGAACTCTTAGCTTTCGATTGAATCTATACGAAATTAATTCAAAACAGAAAAAAAATCGATAATAATTGCGTTTTTTTTTCTCTCTCTCTCTCTCTCGAAAATTTCAAAGTTTGATCGTTTCGATTTCGTTCTATGTTTTGGAAGCTAAACAAACCTAAAAATAAACAAACAAATAGAATCGAAAGCAAAAGAAGGAAGAGAGAAAAAAAAGTGGTTATAAACAAGACCGGAAACAAGCAAAAAAAAAACTTCACCGAAATCGAATCACTTATCGAATCTTAATTCTCTTGTTTCAATCTCAGCGTCTGAAATTGATTCGCTGATTCTTTAAATCAAAAACAAATCGAATTGATAGCATTCAAAGATTTTGTTTTCCCGTTTCGATTCATTCTAACAATCTTCGATTTCGATCATTTCGATATATGTTGATAATTGTTCGCTAATTGAAACGAATTGATTTGTTTGAAGATGATCAGATGATGATAGATCATCTAGATCTTTTTGAGTGAGAGAGAGAGAGAGAGATTGGGAGAGAAAGAGAGAGGAAGAAGGGGAGGGAAAAAATCGAATATGAACGGATATCAATGATAGCTACGAATACAATTTTGTGAGATAGTTGATTGATTTGGATTTTAGGTTTTTCCAATGTTATTTTTTTCAATTGATTGATTTGAACTATCTCTCTCTCTCTCTCTCTCTCTCTCTCTCTCTCTCTCTCTCTCGCCCTTCCTCGGTCTTTTTTTTTTGGAGTTAAATTAGTCCGAAAAATTACGCCTAGCGTTCGGAATGATCGTTTCCGAGTAATTTTCAATTCAAAAAAAAAAGTGTTTTTTTTCCACAAACCGAAATCCTAGGACCGATAAAGAAGGATTTTTTTTTTTGGATTTGCATAGAGTTTTTTGGTCACCGAGAATTAGTCTGGTCTATTTTTCTTTTTTTGAACTTCGAATCTGATTTCCGTTTGGTTTGTTGAAAAAAAATTAACTTCTTTTTTCTTCTGACTTTATCTATACGCTGCATCTTTGGATTAGGCTATTCTCTCTTGAAAGAGTTTTATTACATCGGAATCTTAGCGTCTTGATAACACTGATACAAGTTCAAGTGAATAGAATCAAAATCTTAAGAGATAAGAGCTTAGAAATCCATCTCGTAACGCTTTCTACATAGAATAAAGAACTTAGAATCGAAACACTAAGAAAGCATCAAAGAAAGAGAGAGAGAGAGAGAGAGCAAAAGATAGAATATTCTTAAAAATCCATAATCTTATCATTAGTTTTTTTGAAGGGAAATCTTATAGAAAAGCAACGAATAAAAAAAAAAAATGAAATGATTTATTGATTGAATGACATTCTAATCTATAATGAAGAGCAACAACATCGAAAAAGAGAGCGAGAGAGAGAGAGAGAGAGAGAGAGAGAGAGAGAGAGAGAGAGAGAGTCTAGAATCTATCTTCTATATTTGAATGAAGACAAATTTGTGAACGCAATTGGAAATCGATTTCAAAAAAAATTTTGATTGATATAGGCTCTATCAAGATCCATAATGAAGAGAGAGAGAGAGAGAGAGAGAGAGAGAGAGAGAGAGAGAGAGAGAGAGAGGAGCGAAATAAATATCAAAAATCAATCAGGTAGAATCTCTCTCTCTCTCATTTATCTCTATTAGATCATTGATTTTTTCCAATCCAGAGAGAGAGAGAGAGAGAGAGAGAGAGAGAGAGAGAGAGAGAGAGATAAGTATCTGAATGAAAGAGAAATTTTCTTCGATCCAAAATCGATCTTTTTAGCTTTAAAAAATTTCATAAAAACAGAAAAAATTTGATTAAAAAAAAAGATTTCGAATTAAATCAAATAATTAAGCTAAAGATAATCATAGATCTTTTTCCATTGTTTCAAAAACGTTCCATTTAATTTGGATCGATGAGTGATCAATTTTGATCCTAGTAATTGAATCGGAAATTCTGCTTGCTTCAATGCTTCAATTGCTGCTTCAATTTCTTAGCCAATTATGATACGATCGGAATCGATTAAACACAAGAACATCAGAATAGAAATTAGGTTGAGGTTTCAATTTTGATTCGCTTTGTAAGTCGGTCTATTCGATATCGAAATTGTTCCAATTGGTTTGTTATATGGTTAGGTTTGCTTCTCTGATTGTTTGTTAAACTGAACATTTGTTTTGGGTCATTGTTGTGGACCAGATCTAATCGGCGGTATCCGATTCTCTCGGTATTTTTTCTTTTTTCTTTTTTTTTTTTTTTTTGAGTCAGCAATTTTTCTTCAAACAAATTTTGATGGTAGAATTTTTTTCCACCTCTCTCTCTCTCTCTCTCTCTCTCTCTCTCCAGTATTCTCTTGTTGTTCCATTCGCTTTTTATTCGGATCCATTCGAAAAGTTTCTATTCCTATTCTCTTCTAGTTTCATATGGTTTTTAGAAAAAAAAAATTTATGGAAAATTTTTCATTTTTCTCTCTCTCTCTCTCTCTCTCTCTCTCTCTCTCTCTCTCTCTCTCTCTCTCTCACTCTCTCTCTCTCACTCTCTTTCGTTTGCTTCAATTTTATCGATCATTCTATGAATCGTATGGAATGGGCGACAATCGATCGCTCTCTCTCTCTCTCTCTCATTGCTTCAACAGTTCTCGATTCGCTAACGCTAAGATTCGGATAGTTGTTGTGGTGCGGGGGAGGGGGAAGCGGAAAAGAAAAAGCTTACGAATCTAAGAGAAGAGAGAGAAAGTAAAGAGCTCTTCAAAATAAAATTTCTTTTTTTTTTTTATTTTTTATTTTTTTTTTTCTCTTTAGCTTTTAGCCAAAAGACAGTGAAGAATTGTTCGTTTTCAACACTCTATCTATCTATTTGGTTGGGAATTATTCAATTCCTATCGTTAGCGATTCTTCCCGCAAGGAAACTAAGAATTTTTCGGGGGACATTTTTTTTTCTTTTTTTTTTGGATTCATAATTCAATCGAATCGAACTCATCGATCGCTATTGTTACAACTTGCTCTCCATTCAATCTTGATTTGATTACGCAGAAAGGGGGGAAAGGAGTTGAATAAAATTCTCACTGAAGGTTAGGTTTGGTTAGGTTTCATTGAGAGAAAATTTCTCACTGGCGGAAAAAAAATCCATTTTTTTTTCTCCAATCTCAAATTGAATTAGTTTTTGTTTTTTTCTCACTCTCATCGAACTTAGATTGATTAGATAGAGGAATATTTTTTGAGCGAGAAAGGAGCGAGAAACAAAAAAAAACAAACTGGACCAGAGAGATAGATGGAAGAGGTTAGGTAGGCGAGAAAAAATTTTTTTTTTTGAATAATAAACAATGAAAGCGGTAAGCTTCCAATAGAAAGCGAAACGGATTTGGAAATTTCCCCCCCTCCTCCATAAAATCTACACCATTTTGATTCCGAATGATATTGAGATGATTGTTGAGATCATTGAAATGTAGAATGTTCTTGCACAACAAGCTTGTTACGCCCAATCAGATTAGTTTTCTTTGGTTTCGATTTAAATTGCTAAGATCTAATTTCTTGGCTCCAAAAACTTCTAGAAACTACGAAGAAAATCGTTTCACATTAAAAAGAAAGAAAAAAAAAATGAAAATCTTTGAATTGAATTTTATTACGGATCAATTAATTTTGAAATACTTCTATGCTTTGAGAATTTTTTTTTTGTAAATCTTACGATTTATTTAAATAGCAATGATAATAATAATAATAATAATACTGAATAACTCTTTCTTTCATTTGAAATTTTTTTTCTTCGAATTCTGATATTCCGAATGAAATAGAGGGAAGAAGAAATTCTAACGTTTCATTCGAGACATTTTCGATTCACCAGACGTTTTGTTCTTTTCTCTTCGATGACAAAGTGATGTTCAATTTACCTCTACGATCGTCCAAATTCGTAGAATACTAACTAAAATTGGAACAATTTTTTTTTTGACTCTTTTTTCTTCATTCGATTTGCTTCTCATTTGCTCTCAATGATAATCTTTGATTTTGAATTTTTTTTTTTAAAAAACGAAATAAAACAAAAAAAAACTTTTGCCGATTCTATTTTGTTTCTGTTTCTTCTAACGAAACAATCCAAAAGATAAGAGCAAAAAAAAAAAGACAGAGACAGAAAGACAAATAGGGTTGTTCGTTTTTCCCCCTATCTCGTCCCTTTTCTTATACCTTCTTTTTTTTTGTTCCCTTCGTACCGGGAATTATTTTGAGAATTCTTGAGAATTGTGACATATCTATAAAAAAATGATAAATTTGAATCTCTTACATAGCTTAAAACACACCCACACACACACACACACCATTGATCAATATTTGATTTTATACTTTTATTCCACACACACCACACCCCTTATGATTTCCAAAAATCCCCTTGTTCTCAACCATTGGTCTTTCGTCTCTCTCTCTCTCTCTCTCGCTTCAAAGCTCTTTTCGATTTTCGATGAGAAAATAATCTAACAAAAATGTAACAAAAAAAAAAAAAAAAAAAAAAAAGAATAATTTTCAACTACTAAATAGATATAGAAACTGTTTTTTTTTCTTTACAATCAAGTTAA